>CM069080.1:14707597-15308643 GCA_035578085.1 Solanum pinnatisectum
CACAAAAAACACCTAGGGACCAGTTGTCTGCCTTTCTTTTGTAGAACTTCTTCTTCTGTTAAACATGCTCTCTTTATCACTAACCAGGTGAAACACTTTACTTTTGTAGGAATGTCACTCTTCCAAAAGTAGTTCCAATTATATTTTGGGGCCCCTGTCATCCCCAATAGTCCTCTTTTGTAGGCATTGTTAACTGAGAAGACTCCATCCTTATTATGTTTCCACAGGGTCTTGTCTGTTGCTGTTGTAGTTATAATCATTCCAGCTAGTTTTTCGAGTAGTGCTGCCACCCTCTCCACCTCCCAGTCATTAAGTAGTCTTCTTAAAGATATGTCCCATCCCTGTTCTGCCCAACAATCAACACTTGTGAGCGTAGGCTATGGCCTTTGTTGCTATTGAATGTTGAAGAGACTGCTTGCTTGAAGATCTTTCCTCATGAGGGTTATCTAGTGATAGATTTCGTGCTTGAGGAATTCGTTTCTCTTGTATGGGTCTTTATATATTTGGTGCTTGTTTGGATTCTTAATTGGATGTTTTAGCTTTAATATAGCTATTGTTGCCGGTTACTTCATTGTTTGTGTCTATCTCCTATATTTACTTCCTTGTTCTTAGATTTTAGAGTTTCTCTTTATCTTTCGTGCATCCAATATTTTATCAATTCCTCCCTTGTCAGCTTTCGCTGAGCCCGATTATCATTGCCAGGATCATTATAATTTATTATTTTGCATAGCTGGGAGATATCCCTGTGCTTAGTCTAGACATGTGCATGTGTTTTTTGACAGTATTATGGTTATATAATAACTGTTTAGAAACCTTTGATGTTTTACTTTATGGTTCCACATTCACGATTAGGCCAATATGCCATAGATTTCAATCTTAAAATTGATAAACTTCGCATATCATGATTACATGTTTATGGGTACTTCGGTAGAAATGTTAAGACGGTCCACTTGATGATAGGTGTAAGGCAGTTGGTGATGCACTTGTCCAGAATTGAGATGACACCCTACATCAACCTTTTCGTGGTGAGATGTTGGTATAAAATTGTTTTGTGAAGAAGATATGTCGATAATAATACAATCTTCTTCCCTCCAAGTTGTTTCATGCTTGTTTACTTGTGAAATGTAGACCAGAAGCTTTTTGGTCCTTTGGCATGCTCCATCAAACACAACAGAACAAAGAAATGTGCTTCTAAGAGCAAGAAAATATATCGATGCAATAACATGAACTTTAGCATTCAAAGCATCTAGGAGTCAAAAATTAACACAATGCAGTTTAATTCTAAAAGGCAACCACAACAAATGTTCCCTTGTTGCTTCACATTCAGCAGTTTTCATCATTGACATCTTATTTTTTAACTGAAATAGCTGGTCTCTACAGATTAAATTGGGATAAAGAAGGAACATATAACTTAAAGAGAAGGAGAAAACACTCCCATCATCAATAATAATATTTCAAGTTCACAAAAAAAAAAAAAAAAAGCTTCTGCCAAAAGCATAATGAACAAACACAGAAGACTGGGAGAAGGGGAAATTCCAAAGTTATCTGAAGTTACTATACAAGCAGACCATATCAACCTCTACTCAGGATTCTTGGAGGTGAGAGAGGAGACATGTTTCCACACTTAATCGTTTGGATTCCCAAGGCACCCATAAAAATTTCTTGGCTTGCAGTGAGGGGGGTGATTCAGATAGCTGAGAATTCGAGGAAGAGAATTACTTGTGTTAGTAGGTGCTATATGTGTAAATGTTCGGATGAAGAAATTAATCATTTAGTGCATTTTAAAGTGGCAACAGGTCCGCGGAGAGTGGTCAGGTACTGTTAGCTGTGTTGCACAGCTGAGCAGGTAAAAGTAGGATAAGAAGACAAAAGGCATGGGAGGTTGTACCACTAGCTCTTATGTGGGTCGTATGGAGGGAAAGCAATAGGAGGGTATATGAGGAAATTGAAACTGATTTGTGCATATGAGGAGTAACCTATTACCTTCGATTGCTTTTTGGTGCACCCTTGAGATACCTATTTGTATAGATGACTGGGTATCTTTCGCAGAGAATCATGTTTTTGATGTAAATTCTTACTTTTTGATATATCTCTTGTATATAGGAAGCTTTCCTCAATATAAATTAAATTATCTACCCAAAAAAAAAAAAAAAAATTCAAAGGATTAATAACTTGATTAAAGGACAAAACCAAAATACCTGCAGCCTAAGGTAAGCAAAGGTCGGAGTTTCCAGAAGATGGATCAACTTATCCAGTTGGACTAAGAACTTCACATTGATGTCTTCCTCAACCAACAGATGGATAACAGAACTTGCATGTTGATAAGCCTGTAGGGAAATCCCAAAACAGAAATAAGGACGAAGATTTGTTCAGTTCAAAAAGAGAAAGAGGTGAAAAGGCCTGAGAAAGACAGGTCAAAATTCTAGCTTACCTGCTATCTCAAAAGAGAAAAGAATTACTATCTCAAAAAGAGTTCTAGCTTACCTGAGCTAATAGGCAGAGGCTGATTATTGCCATTGGAGAATGGCACCATGATGCATACAAGGAAAGAAATAAGTTCTTCCCATCAGCATTGACCAGCGATTGTTTAAGAAGATCTCGAAGGTCAGACAACTCAGATGCAGTAAGCAAAATCAAGTTTAAGGCCTGAAATAGAAATAAGCAGATGCTCAGCCTTTTCTTTGAGCATTGGAGATGTGAAACCGACCTGAGGAGAGTGTCATAATTCCAAGTTCTCTAATATGTTTTTTGATAAGTTTCTCCAATAAGTTATACTTAACAAATCATAATAACTGTCACTAACTATTTCGCCCCATTTGTCAGAATCAAGATAAGTCTCCTGCTAAATAATATGTCAGAAGTGAAACCTGAACCATGATAGATGCAAAATCCAAATCTGATTCCCCTTCAAGTATGGTAGACAGTTCACGATAAACTCTTTCAGCATCTAGAAGGACACACAGCCGACGAATTATCAAAGCTCCACGTCTGAGGAAAATTAAAAGGTAAGATCTCAACAGAAAAGGACCTCAACAATGAAAAGACACAAATATCGCAGCACCCAAAAACGAACAGAAGAAAAACATTTACTTTTCCAGGAGTGAATGATCAAGCTGAAAGTTGTGAACCAGGAACACAACAAGCTGGCGGAAGTGTTGAGGGTCTTCAGCTATACATGCATGCACCTTGAGCACCAAAAGAACTACCTGAAAAAGAATCAACACACTCAACATATAATTGGGAAATTCTTTATACAATCACAAACCACAAAATAGCAGATGTGAAGATTCAATCAAGCATGTTATCTTTATAATTTAAGCACCTAAAAATTTTCCCAGTAACATCAATCATAACCGAAAAATCCCACCCTCATTTCTCCACTCCCTTCCAAATAAAGCCCCTTCCGACTAAAGGAGGTTGACCATGGATCAAAACCAGTAATACAATGGTCTTTATCTTTAACTTTCTTTAAAAGTAGGGGCTAATCTGGATTAAGATGAAATATGAGAGATGGGCAATTGTAAGAATATGTAGTTCACTAAACTTAAAACTAGGAAGGATTAACCAGATCAAGAATGAGTTCAACTTGCATTCCTTCATCAGATAGGAAGATATTCATAGCAATAAACTAAAAAGTAACAGCCAAACATTACATAGTAGAAAAGTTGAAGTATAGGAAGACAATCAGCAGGTTTTTGATTTATTGAACAAAACGGAAAATATTGGCAAGGCTTGCAGCAATACCAAATGATGCTGGTGTTTTAAAACTTCATAAAACATGAGGATCAGAGACGATGTAGAAAAATCTAATTGGCTGTTATGTGTAACACTGATATCACGAAGGGCCAAGAAAATATCAAAAGAGAAAAAGGAAAGGAACCACTTGTAATATCAAAAGTTTTTAAACTAAATTACATCAGGGTACCAAATCAAGGGAAAGCCCATAGATACAGCTAAAAGTTGAGTTTCAAAAGCCGAGCAAGGGACAAGAAAATCAGAAAAGAAACACAAGGTTGTCACGGCTAGGTCCATCACAAAAGTACTGTGAAATATAACTTGTGTTGATCATAACTGTGAACTCATCATCTAGGCAAACTACATCATCTTAAGCAGAGCAAAGGAGTAGGAAGTACCTCATCGGAGGGGTCAGATAGTGCCTTTAGGAGAGTTTCAAGGACATCGTTAAGAAAAACTAAGACCTGTCTCAAAAATAAAAAGAATGAACACCTACATTGATAAGCATTCAGGAACCACAGAAATGTAAGCAATGTGAATGAAACCAATTATTGATAGACTGATATAACGATATATTTGCAAAATCAGAGTATTATCAGAGAAAATGTTCACACACAACATACATCATATTACTTCTGAAAGTTCAAACAAACATGGAAAATATTTTTGCATAACAAGATCACAAAAGCAAAAATTTCATCTAACAATCAAATGGTAAAAGATGACTACATAATCTAGTCTTCCACTCTCCTGCACTTTATCCTCCTAGAGAAAGAAGAGAGATAACTAGCAAGGCAAGTACAGAGGCTTTTCTCCTACTGAACACGAAGGAATGGCCCATGCTAAACATATTGATACGTTCAGCAATGGAAGTTAAAGTTCTGAAGAAAAGAAAGAAATATAAGTTTCAGATATTAGTAATGCAGCTTTCTAGTAGAAAGTCTTTGAAATTCCTATGACTTTAGGTATCCACGTGTATAAAGTAGTGTAAATAATAGATATTAAGCAAAACTCAACTTACATAACCTCCTTCATGACCATGACAGAGCTTTAATCATCATGCAATAAGAAAAAAAGAACGGATCATGTAATTGAAACTTTCAGTTTTACCTCCGATCGATGTCTATTTAACAGGATTGACATCCAATGCAATGCTTCAATACGTGTTGACTCCCATTCACTGGACATCTGCCTGATAAGCCGATATGACAAAGTTTATAAGAAATCTAGATAACATACATCATGAAAGCCACTTCCATACAACCTCTTTGATTTCTGACAGTAAATGCAACATCAAGGGAAAACTATTTCAAAATATCAAAAGCTATATTCCCTCTTTAACTTCATACCTCATAGCAATGGAGAGGATTGCTCCTACATCAAATCCCTCGGCTGGATCAGCCTCAATTCCTCGAAGTTCTTCATTTGTTTCACGTGCAACCTGATTAGAGAAAGCAGCGAATAGTTAAAGAGCAAAATGAAGATACAGAAGGAAGAACAAGCACAAACATCAAAAAGAAAAGGTGACATGAGTAGGGAATAAAGTAAAGTACAACAATTATAAGACAGTATGCTTACAACTCGTATTTTCTCTTCCTTATCAGAAATACAGGGCAAAATTGCTCCCAGAATGTCAGCATAATAAGGCACAAGCTGATCTCCACCAAGTTTCACAAACTCATTTATCTGCAGAGCAAAGCAGTATATTAGAATGGATATGACAAATTGAAGCAAGTAGCGAACAATAAACCATTGTATACCAAAGAAAGCCCAGCTAGGGGAAGTATCAAATTCATGTCAATAGAAAATGAAGCTAACAATGACAAGGTGCATGATGATCCAGGCATGTCAAGATCCTTACCCAAGTTATAGCAGTCAGCCGAGTAAATTCATCCTGCGAGCCTGCCCTTTGTACCAGTATTTCTGCCATGCGACCATAATCTACAGACTGGAAAACAGTACTACTTCTAAAATTAATCTAGAAGAAAGAGCTACTAAAATTTCCTTTTTTATCAAAATATCTATGATTTACTCAAAAAGAGTTCACTTCTATTTTCCATTTCTGATTTTTCGAAAGAAAAAAAAAATCTTACTTGGAAAGGATGGAGACACAAAACCATAGGAAAAGATACCCCTACCATGTATAAATCAAAAGTCAAACACAACTTCTAAAAGATTACTGATATCCACAAGCTACACTTGACAGTAGACATTTTTTGCATCATCATCACTCAAGTCTCAACTAGGCCATTATTAAAATAAAGAACTACACATTTGATTCTTTTTTTCATCTGACATTGGGTATCCATCCACGTGGATAAAGTAGTGTAGTTCCTATGTAATTCCTATGTAGAAAATCTTTGAAATTCAACAGTTTAACAATCCACATGGGGCAGCAGTAATCTTACTGGAGAATTCTTAATCTCTTGTAAAAACTCAGAGAGTGCAGAATCAGCCTGTTGTCTAATTTCATGGCTATTATCACTCAGCATATTAAATAATCCTGCAGTAGATCAATCAAAGTAAGACCACAATGATTTGCAAAAAGGGACATTGAATCGCACAGGGCTCTTTACATTTGATACACAGGCACTAACCATCAAGAAAATCAGGAAGAAAACCAAGCATATCTATATCTGGAACACTGTCTAAAACTGTGATCCACCCAACGAGAAATTGGCGAACATAAGGATTGAGGACATTCATTCGTTCTCTCAACAATGGAATAAATTCTTCAATGCTGCATAAGAAATAAAATTATCAATTCAATGCTGTTTCGATTAAGACTCATAAACCAGAAAAAAGTAAATTCATTCCAGTTTAAGATATTAGTGGTAATACAGCTCACCTGAATTGATCACTCTCTGTCACAATGTCCTGCATCCCACAAAAGTTGAACTATTAATGATTTATCAGATAAAACATCAAATGTGTGTACATCTTTTGATTAAAACAGATGATCATTTTTGGAGAGAAAAGACCGGCACTCCCATGTCAACAAATGTCCAGTCCTTCGGGCGAACACAACGCATGTGAATGACAATAACTAAGAATAAGTAAAATGAGAGAAAAGAAAGAAGCCAAGTAATCTACCCATAATTAACTATACTATTCTAACTACTCTCAACAACCACAACCATTCAAAGTCCTCATCTTTAATCCACAAAAACCCTCAACCCCATGATGATATTACATGCAAATTTCTCTATCCTTGGATATATTTCATTTTTAGTCTTTCAACTAACCCTTTGCTCTATAGTCTTGCAATATCAAGTAGTACAACATCCAATGACAGGAAGAACTATTAGTTTTACCTTCACAAGCCTATCTAAAAGATGAGCAGCACTTTGCACATTAGCATCTGAGTCTGCTGAAAGCTTACATAATGCATCAAAGATCTGGTTGAAGAACACAATGAAATCTCCTCTTACGACCTGCAAAAGTAGCACAGTTGAAGTCAGAAAGAAAAAGAAAAAGCAAAAAAAATAGTATTCAGAGTACAAGTTATATCTCACCTTTGCTATATTATACAGAGCTTCACATGCATAATAACGCACTCTGCTATCTTGATCTGAGAAAGAATTTAAGACTGGCGGCACAATTTGCTGAAACATCACATCGCAGGGTGTAAATTTCATGAGAAGGAAGTTTGGAATACTTGGCATAATACAAAAAAGTTTAACAGCGCCAGTAACACAATTACCAACCTTTCCAGATCAATCAAATCACAACAACAAATCTAATAATCATGTTGAAAAAGAAGATTAAGAGACTAAAGTTGCTTTGAATTATAAAACCCCAAAAGCATAACCAATATGAAACTTTTCTATTGCAGTTTACCAACAAAGAATGCCGAAAATCAAAGCCTTTTGTCGACTCTTGGCAGAGAAATAGCTTAGTCTACAGCAGAAGACACAAAGCATAGCTCTCTGACTACAAAATATAGAATTAGAAGATAAAATAGATTAATAAAAGCTCAGGAATACGCGAAATAAAAGAAAAGGCAATCTTATACCATAGCATTAAAGGTACTGCAAGCCCATATTTTACCAAATCCTTTCTTTGAGGAGCAAGTCAACACCAACACAAAGCACAATGGAATATGCTCAACTTCCCAATAGATAGATTAATTACTGATGTAAGGCCAAAAAGTCATATATTTAGCTATCAAGAAGATAATTAAGTATATGATTGGATAATTCAACTGGATTATTAAATTGCCACATCCCTGGACACTTCTCTCATTTGAATTACATCAAACAATAGTCAGCTTGATAAAACATTTACATTTATTTCTTAGTTAAATTTAGCATAGTAAAACATAACTCCCAGAATTGTTTGTTACTTACTGATTAATTGAAGTAATAATTAAAATTAGACGATCAATCCAACAAGTCTTAGTGGGTACAATATCTGGACTTACATCCTATATTACTTGTAAGGCTGCATATACTTGAACGTTGACCACTAACAATATTTGCCTTGCACTTTAGCAAAACAACATATGGGATCATTAGGAGCCCAGCTTTCTCAATATTTCCCACTAAAGTTCAGAAAAATTTCTTAGCAAAGCAAACTTGACATATTTTTTTTAAATTGTCGTATCCGGGCCAGCTTGAACTCACCAAGACTAATTCAACAAAGTACCTGTTACCTCCCACCAGCACAGGTATATTGGGTAACTTTGTCCACCAAGGCTTGGCCAAATTGAAAGAAATCACCTAGTGTTCTTGCCTCTGTTGGATTATGAAACTGAGACCTCATGGTTCTCAACCTACTTTAGTGACCACTAGGTGACACCCTCAGGTTCGTAAACTCAAGCATTTTTTCCCATTAAAAAGCCCAACAATCCTTAGAAGTCAACTTTCAACCTTTTTGTTTATGAAGTAGATAAATATCATTAAAGAGCATCATGAGGATGCTATTAGCAAAAGTATACAAAAGAGTTAACTCTATTACAAAGACCTAAGATAAAATCAAAGAGCTAACAAAATCCAATAAAGTGTCAATATATTTGTTTACGGGAGACAAAAGAATCTAGCTAAGCAAGTTACCTAGACAACTAGCTTTTACAGAGTAATTTGAAGTAGAGACCCCATCAAAACATCTGTGATTACTTTCACTCCGGACACACTAAGAAATTATTGCTGGAATCATTCTGCACAACCTCTTGATGGCTTTATCAACTTTCCAGCAATCCATTCTGGGAGCACGTGAGGTATTAGTTGCCTTTCACGGTATATTGCCCCTCCTTGGAGTTTCCCCAAACCATATTGTCTATGTGTAGCCCTTCACTTCTAAATCTGCTAGGGTGGCTAGTATACTGAGTAGATCATTGACTTCCCCTTCATTCAAGTTTCTCCCAAATAAGGAGCTCCAAACATTGTTGTCTCTAAATTGACAAACAATATGAAGCTTGTAAAGAAGTGTTGCCCAACCATCTAACTTTCCCAAATTTAACCTTAGACCCATGGACAATTTTGAAGGATACATGAGCGAAGAAGGCATCCTGGTAGCTACTGATGTGCTTCCAAAGGCCAACTCCACGAGTGTCAGAGCTCTTCTTTGAACACCAGTTGCTCATTCAACCAATGGGCAATTTTGAAGGATACACGCGGAAAGAAGGCTCCTGGTAGCTACTGGTGTGCTTCCAGAGACCAACTCCATATAGCGTCTGAACTCTTCTTTGAACACCAATTGCTCAGGGTACCATATTTCGCATCTACTATCTCCTTCAAGAACCGTACTTCATTTTGGCCATATCTCCATAACCACTTTAGCAACATGTTTTTAATATGCAGTCTTGAGATTTCTAATTCCCAACCCCCCTTGGGATTTAGGTTGAGTGACCTTGTTCTATTTCACTAGAGGAAATTAATGTGATTAACTATTGTCTTCCCAAAGAAATATCCTCTTAAAGGTTGTCACTGTTCATCAAAGTAAGTCTTCCCCCATTTATATGTATTATAACTTTCATGTAGTAAATCCTTTTCAACCTTCTCAACGACATATTCCAAATTTCAGTTGACTTGAATTTAGCACCTAGAGGACGTCCAAGATAGGTAGTGGGGAAGGATCTTGTCTAGCAACATAAGATCTCTACCAACTCCTCAAGATTGTGAATCATATTGACCGGATATATATATATATATATATATATATATATATATATATATATATATGTAACAGTCTTGGGTATAAATCTTCGGCACTAAAGGCTGGGATCCCAAATTTACATCATGGGCTACATACAGTTGAGTATACTCAACAAATCTAAACTAGATCCTACGTAATCTTATAAAGAACCTAGAATATCTATAATAGCTATAGGATCATCTACATACTTAGAACTGCACCACCTGTTATATATGCTCTTCTACATGTTAATGTGCAATCCAGAAATGACCTCAAACAAGAGGAGAGTGAGATTGAGCTGGATGACTTGGGTTGTTTCTGCCCCACAAAATATCCAGAGAAAAGAATTGTCATTGAAATTGAATTATTTTGTTGACATTGATGGAGAAAAGAATTGTTGATAGATAGATTCTAAAATTTGGTCAAGACGAACTCAGTATGTTATTGAAAAACGTCAACTTTCAACCTTGCATGCAGTCCAACTGAACATTCCTTTTTTTGTATGTTTTAGTCAATGAAAAGATAGACCAATAATCAAATTACCAAGTCATATCATCATACTTCTACATTAGTAATGGCTTTTCTATCGATCCTCAATTACTAAATAGTATGTGTGAAAAAGAATAGAGTTGAGGCAGAACTCTGCTAGATTATTCCTTCAAACTATTGGGGTTTAAATAACTATTTTTACATGTCCTAAAAAGTAAAGGAAATCAATACAAATAACAAAAGTAAATTAAGCTATTGAATATATTTACATATATTTTAGAATATTCACAAGGTTTCTAATACTCCCCCTCAAGTTGGTGCATACAAAATATGTACTAAGTTTGCTGCATATATAACTTGTTCTGGAACTAGCTTGGAACTTGATGATTATGTGTGCAAGTTGATCTTTTGACTGCACGAACCTTGTGTGACGATGTCTCCTGAGAGTACCTCCTCTAAGGCAAAATGATAATAATCTTTGTTAGGTCCTCTTGTAAATTACTGAATTCGATGCAATGTGAAATCCAACTTCATTATCACACACAAGTCCTATTTCATTAATCTCTCTAAATTTCAACTCCTTTGGTAGTTGCTTGATCCATGAGTTTACATGTCATCATTGACATAGCGTGATACTCTACTTCTACACTAGATCTAGCAACTACAATTCTTTTTTGAGAAAGTTAACTGGTATTATAAACAAAAGGAAGTACACCAATAGTGTGCTCCTAAGTAGTTAGATCAAAACTATGAAGGGACATCCAAAACAAAATCTATCACCTATATCCTTTATAGACTATCTAAAAACAGAGTAATGTTACAGATTGAATACACCAGACACCAAAAGTAGAATGTTGTTAAACAGTTCATCTTCATCCTTTGGAAGGAAATGCTCTTGTTCTCAAAACATCTCTGATTTCTCTCCTTCCAAATTGTCCACCAGATGCATGCAGGGACAATCTTCCATCTCTCCTTGTGTCCTGACTGATTTCCATCCCTATTCCACCATGCTAGAACTTCTACAGTATGTCTTGGCATGGCCCATCTAATACCCCCGAGGTTAATGAACCATTGCCATAATTTCTCAGTCACTTTACAGTGTAAAAAAAGATGGTTTACTGTCTCTATTTCAGCTTCACAAAAAAAACATCTAGAGCATAACTGCCTTCCCCTTTTCATAAGGTTGTCCTGAGTCAGAACTGCTTGATGTGCAACTAGCCAGGTGAAACAGGCCACCTTATGAGGTATCTTCCCTTTCTAGATCATCTTCCATGGCCAACCTTCCTTGGTTTCAGTTGAGATATCCATATCCAGTAGCTTGTTGTAATGACCCTCCAGGTCACTTTTGCCTTAATGCCTCCTTTTTGTCGTTTAGAGCGTTCCTACAGCAACCCCAAGTCATTTATGACTTGCTGGCACTGACTGTTCGATCGCCTGGTCGTTCGTTTGGGTTTTATGCCCGTTTCCCCATTTTGGAGCTTTTGAAACTTAAATAGTTGAGTTTAGTCAAAACGCCAGGTAAACAACCTTAGAATGGAATTCTGATGGTTCCATCAGCTTCGGAATGGCCAAATTAGGCTAGAAGCATGGTTGGCATGAGTATCGAGGCCTTCGGTGCGAGTTTGGACCATTAGGCGTTTTAGCCTTTGAAATTTGGCCTAAGGTTGACTTTGGTCAACATTCTTGAAAAACGCGCTCGGATGAAAATTTTGTCAGCACGGTTAGTTTTGGAATGTCGAGTTTGGTCTAGAACGACCTTTCGTTTGACTCCCGAGGCCTCCGGACTCATTCCGAGCCCCTCGGTGGATTTTGGTTTAAAATGGCCTTTGGGAGTGGGATCCACTTTTTATTGAGATGACCTCTGATGGAAATTTCGACTACACCGTTGAGTCCGGATTGTCGAATTTGGTATGGTTGCAAATCTCGTTTGCGTGCACGGGTCTCCAAACGAGTTCGGAGAGCCCCGTCGGAGTTTTTAAATTTCCGAAAAATGCTAAAAATCTGGTGTATTAGTGCAGAAAAATCAGCACTTGTTCTAAAACCTTAAAAGGTCCTAACTCTCTCATTTCAAATCCGATTTTAGTGATTCGAAGGTCCATCTTGTGGGGGTTTTCGCAAGGAACACGTTGGTGAGCTCGGAAACTGATTTAGGGTCTCTGTTTGAAGTAAATTTCGTGAAATACCTGCTGCCACGACCCCTTTTTGTGAGCTTGATTTTGGGAAATTTTGAGAGCTGATATCTCAGCCATTTTAGGTCCGATTTCGGTGATTATTGGGGCTATCTTGAGTGGTTTTTCGAGGAGAACGCGTTGGTGTGATTGGAATTCGTATTTGAAGCTTCGTTGGAGGTAAGAATTATGTTTTAGCTGCTGCCATAGCTCATTTTCGAGCTCAATTTTTGGAAGATGATTTTTAGGTCCGAATTTGGTGATTCAAGAGCCTAGATTGTGGGATTTTTTGTGAGGATCGTCTTGCGTGGTTGGTTTCAGCAGTTGGGCCCCCGTTTCTGGTAATTTATTGTAAATAGTAGCTGCCATTGTTCATTTTTAGCATAATTTTGGGTTTTTCGTTGCATGTTCGTGTTGAGACTGTTCCGAGCCCTGAATTGTGTTCCAATTTGGAACACAAGTTCGGGAAGCTGTTTAGAACCTATTTTTGGGGTTAATTCTGGAATTTCCTGCGTGGGTCCCACTTTCCCCATTTTGACCCCAAAATTGGTCCGTCTCCGTTTCTTGCGATTTTAGTGTCAAAACAACTGTAACAACGTTGTGATTCTGTTTTTGATAGCGTGGCAGCGTTTCGAG
Organism: Solanum pinnatisectum; assembly: GCA_035578085.1. Lineage (NCBI taxonomy): Eukaryota > Viridiplantae > Streptophyta > Magnoliopsida > Solanales > Solanaceae > Solanum > Solanum pinnatisectum. Next base: position 14,720,761 of record CM069080.1, read on the forward strand.
GCCGTTCCAAAAGGGAAAGCTCTGGAGAAGTGATTTTGGAGCGCGCGTGATCGGCCTACATGTAGGCTACAGCTTCCCTCTCCTAGATTGAGCTTGAGAATGTGGATGCATGTTGATTAGTTGGGATTTGGGTTGGGTAGTTATTGAATCATGCATAGGTGTTTAGAAATCATGTTTTCGGCCTATTTCGGGAATTATCGGGTAACTATGAGCATGCTATGTGTTATTAATTGACCCTCTTTCCTATGTAGAGTACTTGTATACTTGATTACTGTTTATTTGAAGCATGTTGGGCCTTAATTGACTAGGGCTTTTCCGTAGAAATGCATGATTCGAAACCGATAGGCCTTAGTTTTGCCCCGACGTTGCTCGGCGGGCTTAGATCCTTGTAGACTGGTGTAGCAGACTTCTAATAGTTTGGGCCTTAGCTAGGCGATATGCTTGCTCCGACGATAGTTATCCTTGTTTCTCCGATACTACGGCTTCACGAGTTATGTCGGCGACACTGGGTTCCGCTCCGCGATTTGAAGTTGGTTTTCGATTTGGTTCTAAGGACTTACATTGATCGGCTAAGTGTGGACGACGTCCACGGACACTTATGATTATGGATCGATTGAGACTCTTTCAGCAGCTATATTGGCACCGTTGTTGGGCAACCGGATCCAAAGTCCGGCCTCGACCTTATTGATATTTTCGAAGAGCATCCGATTCAAGGTCCGGCCTCATTCACCCGGATACTTATATAGAGCATCCGGTTAGAGGTCTGGCCTCAGTTACTTGATACTTGTGATTGGTTACTTGGATACTTATATAGAGCATCCGGTTAGAGGTCTGGCCTCAGTTACTTGACACTTGTGATTGGTTACTTGGATACTTATATAGAGCATCTGGTTAGAGGTCTGGCCTCAGTTACTTGACACTTGTGATTGGTTACTTGGATACTTATATAGAGCATCCGGTTAGAGGTCCGACCTTAGTTACTTGATACTTGTGATTGGTTACTTGGGTACTTCTGGTGAGCATTTGATTCGAGGTCCGGCCTCCATACTGTCAGATTCTACTAATTGGGGTTGAGGTTCTGGTTTGATGTTCTCCGATCTTAGGTTCTCAGATACAATCCTCTTTAGTTATAGTTATTTTGTGTACTCGTCGGACTTATGGGATCCGTTCGGGTTTTTATTTAAACTTGCGCACGAGTATACCTTCTGAGCTTATGGGGGTCCAGTTAGGTGTAGTTAGCTTATAGATTACTTTAGCTAGTTCTTTCTACACTCGTGTGCATTCCATTGTTTACTTAGGCTTTCGTTCTTGACCTTTGTTTGTGCTATTCCTTCTTTTCATATTGCCTTTACTTTTCAAGTTCAGTCGGCTTATAATGCCTACTGGGTACCTGTTGTTTTGGTACTCATACTACGCTCTACATCTGTTTTTGTGATGCAGGCCCGAGCACCAGTGGCCAGCGTTGATATCGAGCTTGGAGCAGTCTAATCCGGAGACGGGGGTGAGCACACGGCGTTTTGTACTACTTCAGTCTCCATCTGTATACATAGACTTGTCTTTTGCCTTTCAAGACGGTCCAGTTTATGTGGTCCACTTTTAGGACTTGTACTCATTTTGTTAGTAGCTCTGTACTAGTGACTTCCAGGTTCTGAGAGGGATCTTTATTGGTATATATATGTTTTGATTTGCTTTTGCCTGTTTATATTGTTATCTTAAATTTTGCATACTCTTGTTTAGTTTCTGCCCTTTTACCCACTACTAGTCGTTCTGGGTTTCGGGTTGGCTTACCTACTGGTGAGATATAGTAGGTGCCATCACGGCTCGAGGAATCGGGTCGTGACACTTGTAGGCTAATTTCACCTTGAACTTGCCATCTTTGTCCATCTTCCACAGCAATCTATCTTCCTCAAAGTGTAGCAACTACACTTTGTTTTTACTTTTCCTAAACACCAAATTTCCTTCAACTAGAACACAATATCCAAAAGTGGATCATCTTCCCGAGGGTAGTCCCTCCGATCTGCATCTAATATCCAATAATTTTCTCAGGTCCTCAGCCTTTGTAAAGTAATCCTTTCCCTAAAACATAATTGTATGTGTTGAAGAACATGAATAACTACATTCAATAACTGTCACAAAGAAAACAAAGAACCTTAGACTGGAAATGTTTAAAAGGTGATGTTTCAAGTTGGTAATTTCCTTGTTATCATTACCTTTGATGACTATGTATTCAACATAAACCACCAAGTACATGAACAAATTTAAAGCAGAGTGATAATAAACACAAAATGATCAGCTTCATTCGTACCATGCCAAAATCCTGAATAACTAGACTAAACTTCTCGAACCATGCTTGAGGAGACTGCTACATGTCATAAAGTGCTTGTTGTAGGCAGCACACCATATTGCTAAGCTCCCCTAAGCAACAAAACTAGGTGGTTGCTTAAGATATGCCTCACTTGATCCTCATGAAAAAAGGAATTTTAAATATCCAACTGGTACTGAGGCCAATGGCCAAAAACAGTCATAGATAAAAAGAGACAGATTGAAGCAATCTTAGCCACAAGAGAGAAACTATTACCTAGTCAAAACAAAAATATATGTATAACCCTTAATGGCCAACCGTTCCTTTAAGCGATCAATATCTATCGGGGCCAACCTTCCCCGTATACACCCACGACAACCAACTGTAAACTTATTAGAGGTAGAGGAATGAGCTCCCAAGTACCACTAGTATGTCAGGCAGACATCTCTTCAACCATAGCTTGTTGCCATCCTAGATAAGAAAGACCTTCACTTGTAGCCTCAAGATAGAAAACAAATGATAGTGTGATGATATAATGCAGAATGAGCGGATGACACAAACAATGATAGCTCAACAAATATAGATAGGATGAGGGTTACAAGTAAAATAAATATCCTCTCGAGTAGCTATGGGAGAACTTCTATGTAGACAAGTCCATAGCGTGCAAGGACTCTAGCGACGAGAGTGAATAGTCTATTTCCCAGCAAGGAGCACAGACAATGATCATAAGTCAGAAGTGGTGGAGGTGATTCTTCCTCGTCATTTTTTGGATGTGTTTTTTTTTAATACAAAGTCACCCTTTTCTCAAAAAACTGGTCGAGGTGCAAATAGAGATCTAGAAGATGGAGTGGGGGGGGGGTGGACTATGGAGAAATCTCTAAATGGAAGAATCGATATAACCTCGTAAATGTCTAGATGCTCTACAGAAGAGTTTGTGAAGTTGGGTCGACCTTAAAGAAAGTAACATCAGAGGACATAAGGAATTGCTAGAGGTCAAGTGAGTAGCATTGATATCCTTAATATACCCTCGAGTAACCAAAAGAAACACATTTAAGAGCATGAGGAGCCAATTTGTCTTTTCTCAGAGCGAGGATATGGACAAAACATGTACTCCTCCAAAGACATGATGAAAGAGAACAAAGTTAACTAAACCAAATAGTGTGTAGGACCTAATTTTAAATAGAAAAGGAAGGCATATGATAAACTAGATGGCAAGATGCGACTATTGCATCCCCCTAAAAGCACAATGGAGCATTTGCTCGATGAGTATGGTGTGTGCAGTCTCCAACGATATGCCTATTTTCTCTTCACAACCTCATTTTGTTGTGAGGTGCAAGGACAAGATATTTGATGAAGAATTCCAAGGAAAGACATAAATTGTTGAAATTAAGATGATAAATATTCCTATGCATTATCACTACAAAAAGTGCAAATAGAAACACCAAATTGATTTTGTATTTCCACAAAAAAAGTTTAAAATATAGAAAATAATTTAGAATGGTCTTTCATTAAGAAAATTGAAGTACACTTTACATGATCATAAGTGAAACTAACAAAATACTTAAAACGTAACCTGAACTAACTCTACTAGGACCTTAATTATAAGAATGAGCTAAATGAAAAAGAGACTACACAATTACTAAGATCACATGGATAAGTAGTTTGGGTGTGCCTCCCCAATTGACACACCTATCAAGGGTTCTAAGGAGATACCATGGTTTAGGTTGTTGGAAACCATATAGGTTAAGCACCAAAAATATCTAAAATATCAAATCTGAGAGACATAATGCGTCAAAGTAAAAAATCAACCAAATATCAAATATATGGTAATGTAGATGTTTCAAGAATGCTATTAGTGTCGAAAACAAAATTCATTTTGATCTGAGAAAAAAGTTGAAGAATAGACGGCGTAATCTAGAAATTCTTGCTGAAAATAGAGGAAGTTGTCGAAAAGTGATGGAATCAAGATGTATAGACTCAGCTGGAAGAGCCACATCTGAAAAAAGATTGCTGAAAAATGGCTGGAAAGTGGCATGAGTGGGGTATATGGCGTCGGAGATCTGGAACTGGTGGTGGCGCGTGAGTGACCCTATAGTAGTGGAATTTCTCAGGTTGAGGTTGCATGAGGATTCTGATCTCATTGGTGGTATTGGTATGCACAACAACTCTAGAGAGTATCGAAACCTCAAAACAGTGGTGGCGCTGAAAAGGTGCTCGAAAATTCTATTTTCTTATTTTTAATTTATTTTCTCACTAAACGCTCTGATACCATGTGAGAAAGAAGAGAGTTGAGAGAAAATTCTGATTGATTATTCCCTCAAGCTATTAGGGTTTAAATAACTATGTTTACATGTCCCAAAAAGGGAAGGAAATCAGTACCTAATTACAGTAAGACTAAATTAAGTCATTGAATATATCATATATATATATATATATATAAAAAAAAGAGAACCCTAGGCCCACCACAAACTAGAATTCTCTTTTAATTTATTTATTTCCAAAATTAGCCTTCCCTTTCACGAAAAGTTGTGACTTTTATAAAAAAGTTGCGACTTTTATGAAGAGTTGTAACTTTTATGAAGAGTTGCGGCTTTTACAAAGAGTTGCAACTTTTATGAAGAGTTGCAACTTTTATGAAAAGTTGTGAGCGACTTTTATGAAAGATTGTGACTTTTCCGAAGAGTTGTGACCTTTCTGATAAGACACAATAAGCATTTGTTCACACTACCCTTTGTTGTCTATAAATAGAGGGATTTCCTCTCATTTTAAAACAACAAAAATTCTGAACTTTTCCTTCTTTTGTACAATTAAATGTTCCTGTACTTTGCTCCTGTTGAGTGGCTCACTGACACCATTGTTTTTGTATCGATACACTGGTGAATAAAATCGTTCTATCCTGAGAGGATCTATTCCTTTAAAACTCGGGTACTAGAGGGGAATAGTTTATTTATGGGACAATGTGAATTTAGTGGGCACCATTTTTTTCCTTTTGTTTCATTCGATTGTTACAGATTCTGGTATTTTTTTTACAGTCATTAATTTATGCTTATATTATTTATTGCTGTTTTTGAGTACATGTTTTAAACTTTGTTGTTTATGCTTATGCTTTTGATTTATGTTGAAGTAAAGATATGTTAATCAAACTTTATGCTTTTGATCATTATGTTGAAGTAAAGATATGTTAATCAAGAGTTTGATGTAATCATTAGACTATTGGTGTCTTGTAGATTAGAATTCTTAAACATTTGAAATGAATGACTTTGATCTTTATATTTTAAGTGGCTAAAAGATCCATGAGATGTCCAAGAAGGGACTTGTGAGTGTTCAAAAGTTGTTGGTGGTTCCACACTACTTTGGAGTTTTAGTTTTTTTTTTTTTTTTTTTTTTATGACAAGGGAAACCCGCAGCCGCTATCCTTTGGGTGCGCACAAGGTAAAACCCCCGCTCCTATGCAATAGCTCACAAACCACATAGGAGAGGTAACCCGCACTAGGCAAGCCCGATGCGACGAGCTCGACCCAAAAGACAAACCCCTTACTTTTGCTGGCAAGGGGTTTCAAACTTGTGACCTCCAACATGAAAGTCCCAAGTCCAAACCATTGGGCCACCCTAAAGGGTAAAGAGAGGATATGTTCGGGAGATTACTTTGGAGTTTTAGCTATTCAACTTTCTATCTTCTCGAGGTATTCAATCAATTAGTGACATAAAAAAAGGAATGTAGTGGGATGATAAGTATTGTACTCAACCTTAATCAAAAGTTTGGGGTTCAAATTTCGGATTGGAGTCAATGAATTACCCCTCAAAGTAGGATGAGTCCATATTAATCAAATCTTAAAGAAATAATTATCTCCTTATAAACATTAGATTAAAAATCGCAAAAAAATTAAAGTTTTAACCATATTGATCGAAACATAAACAACAAAATATGCCTTTTGGCTATCAAAGTAGTGTCATCGATTGCGAATGATTTTGAATAAGGGACTTGCCAAGACATCATTTAATCCAAATTATTTGAGCGACATACGTTATTTCATTGAACTCCAAGAGATGTGTTTTTATATTTTAATTAACTTATCAAGTACACAACTAATTACATAAGATGTATAACATTTAGATTCTATATGTAGAGGCATTGAATCGGAGAAAAACTCTCGCAATTGATTAATAAAATGTTTGTACCACTTTTTGAAAATACAAATAGAGCAATGAAACAATTACATATATTTTCTAAAGAATTTGGTGATGAAGAACTAGAGTAAAATTAAGAATTATTAACAAAATGCATAAATAATTAGAATCAAATATTTTTGGTTTTAAGATTAAAAAAAATATTTCATTTCATCTTTGGATAAAATACTCTTGACAATTTATCTAGGGCTTTACCCACTCAAAAACACTTATATTATCAAATGTTCAGAAGTAGATTATTGATGTAGTTCACCACCACGCGAAGCGCGGGCAATTTACCTAGTTTACATATATACTAGAATATTCATAAGGATCCTAACCGTATCGAAAGTTGAATCTAATAAAGGATAGTATGTCGTATGTACATTTTTAGTAAGACAATTATAAAGAAAGAAATGTTCAACATAGAAAGATGAAAACGTATAAGGTCAATGAAAAAGTATATATAAAAAAAATAGACTATCAATTTTAAAATTAATTAGAAAATAAATATACAAACACAAAAGTTTTTCATGATCCTAAAAAGTAAATACAAGAAGTTCCAAGCTGAGAGATAGGTTGAAAACTTGAAAGTTTCACCCTGTGTTTTCATTTTGTCTAGCTTGCAGTTGCAGATGGGTAATCTCACAGGTTGAGTTTGGGCATTTGATGAATTGAGTTTGGGCTGTCATTTGCTATGGATCAAGATGGGTTTTGACCGAATAAACCCATCCAAAAAAAATCATTCCATGCCCAACCGTGAAATGTTGGGCAGGTTGAATGGGTGGACTAGCTTTGTCACCCCTACATCAAAGCAATGTCTTTGTAGAAGTGTTGTAAGCCAAGTAAGCATCAAAATATTTTGTAGCACTAAATATATATGAAGAAAATTACATGCATAAAAATTAAATATCTGAAAGGGGAAAGAAGAAAGTTACCCAAACAATATCTCCATAAAAGTCTACACAATACCTAAGCTATATCTACATGCTAAGCACTAGATTTCTTCACACTCCACAAAGCAAATTTTTCATGGTTTATGACCACCAGAAACAATAAAGCTAACATACAATTATCAAAAGCTAGCACAAATTGTTAAAGCACGGTTTCCCGTAAAATCAAAGGAATAGATGCAAAAAGAAAGAAAATCACTGCCTTCAGTTGTAGTTTTTACCATTCTGGAGAAGATTTGGAACAAACGATAGTGATGTTGAGTTGAAACAACAAATTCTAGCTGGGTTAAATGAAGCACCAAAGTCTTTAATGAGGTCAATTCGTAATCAAGAATTAATTATTTCTTCTTATTGAAACTTTTTCTGTCTCCCTTACTACTTTTTGACCTCTTTCTCTTTTTTGATGCACAATCTTGATTATGCTTGGTTGCAAAATAGAAAATACATATAAATGTCAAATCCACATGTTTACTCTACGTACTTATCAATTTCTACATTAGTTAAGAAGCTAAGACATCCAATAAATATGGGAATCACAATAAAGTTACCAGTTTAAAAAAAAAAATGGGAATCACAAAACACAATAATCATTCTTTTGCACCTAAAGATGTGACTAGCTGTCAATGAAGCTGAAATGTGAGACCAGAATATCCCAACAAGGAAATACAGAGTAAATGATTTATTTCCATCTGCTTAACCTTGTTGAAAAGAATTAGGTGGTAGCAAGCTGACCTAGACATGATAGTTATCAAATTAATTGATCATTCTCTAGTAACACCTCAAAGTAACAGAGGAACCACTAACCTCCCTACTACTAACCTCTCTAGTAGAGATTTTCAAAACTCAAAACTAAACATAGCAATGCCTTACCTCAAGATGTTGAGCTGCTTCTGAAGTTAAACCAACCGTTACCGCAGCCAATCCTATCAACCCTCCCTAAACCAATATTAAACAAATGAAAGTCAAAATAGAATGTTGACCAAACAAACATTAGAAGAAAGAAAAAAAAAAAAGCTCACTTTGCGGTGATTAGCCTGCGGGGAATATGTATACTCGTTGGTCAACAAATTGATGACTGCAGTGATCTTGTCATGATCACCAGCTACTGCCAATTGCTTCACTATCCCTTCCAACTAGAGAAATATATGTGGACTCAAGATCCAAACAAAAAATGCTGTAAAAGCAAAGAAAAGAGTAATAAAAGTACCTCAAGTGCGGCATTTTTGCGCTTCTCGTACAACTTATCAGAGAGATTACGCAGAACAGCAGCAGGAATCAAATATAAAGCTTCTGCCGTAGCCATATCAAAACCCTAAAACAACCTTAAAACGTAAAGAAAAAGGAAAAAAACCCCAATTCATGTCTTGCTTTGATCTTCCTTTAGTCCAACTCCAACCCAAACATCTGAGTAAAACCTATGGGTATATTTGGGCAGTATGTTCGATAAACCGCAAGTAACAAGAGATCTGGGGGGAGGGGGGTGGCAATCACAGAAACATCAAAGAGATTTAACTTGGGACTTTGGGATTTTTGGGTTTCGTTTAATTTTGGGGTAAAAAAAGGGGAGAGGAGAGGAAGGACTCTTTCTGCTTCTAACGGTTCGATGCTATCTCCCACCAACCTCTTTTCTTTCCATTCTTTTCTTTCTCTACTCGTTATTACTTGACACCCTTGTGTTTTATCTCTTGCTCATTAATCATATTTTTTATATGAAAAAGGATTAACAAAAATGTATCCTAATGCAATTTGAATTTAGATGTTTCAACTTTGTCCTCACATGTATTTTCTTTTGACTTTTTAGTTACAACTAATTTAAATTTATTATTCTGATGGTCAAATTTATTTATATTTCACTAATTTTCTTGTAAAATTTATATAGATGCTCCAATTTTTTTTGCAAATATAAAAACTAAATTACAATATAGCCGAAAAAATAGTTTTAAATTATAATATAGCCACAAAAAAAGTAGTTTTAAATTTCCTCTTTACACTAAAGAATGAAAGAAAAGAAATAAGAATAAGAAACTCAAATAATGATCATCAAAGAAGTCAAGAAATAATTTGTGTATGAAAAAAATTAAAATATACCTTGAACTTTGCTAGAAAGATCATATATACCCCTACATGATTTTTAAAAAAAATTAAAAGTCAAAAATATAAATTTAAAACTAATTTTTTCACTTTCGTTAGATGAAGGGTATATGTGAGCTCCTTTTGTAACGGTAGGGGTATATGTGAGGCATTTGTATAACGGTAAGGCTGTATATGTGCCACTTTCACAGCGAGGATATATCAGCTCTAAATGATAAAGTTGAAGGGTATATCAAACCTTTTTCCCTTGTATTTATAAAAGAAAATGGGAGGATATTACAAAATGGAGAATCGAACCTCACTAACAAAGTGAAAGTTTAGGTAGTCAATCAGCTGAATCACTAAGATTCCCAAAATAAAAATGCTTAGTGTTTTATTAGAAAATTTATTTATTGTTAATTAAATGAAAATTAATGGTGGGATTAGGATGATCTTATCTATATGATATTTATTATTAATTTAAAAAGTAGATGATGTGATTTTATTTTTATAAATAAAACGATATTATTAAGAAGAAGAAGAAAAAAAGATATTTCTCACTTTTCTATTCGTTAATTAAAATTAAAGGGATTTTACAAGAAAAGAAACATGAAACTAGATCTTTAGAAATAATATATTTATTATGAAGAGAATGAGTATGAAAAGACAAGAAATAATATATTTATTAGGAATGGACTTTTTTCTAATTATCAGTATTTTTCAACCAAACTATTAACGGTAGGGGTATTTTTAGACCGAACTATTAATAAAAATGTCATGATCCGAAAACTCAAATCATGATGGTATCTATCAAAATCAATTGGTAGGTAAGCCAACACATATCCCGAAACGAGAGGTAAGGAGCCTACTGAGCAAAATTTCAAAATCAAAGGAATAAGCTGAAGAGATGAAATGGCATAATTATAACAAAAATACATGATCCAATCCCACCTGGTGAATGATGGTATAAAGCTACTAAAACGGGTATAGACTCCAAAATTAGTAAAATAAGTATAGACTTGTCTCGAATACAAAAGACTAGTCAAAAACTACATACAAATAGAGATGAGTCAAACTAGAATGTAATCAGCTCACCCTCGATCTTTGAATATCCCAACTGTTATACACAAGATCAACGATGTCAGTTGGTGCTCAGATCTACATTAGGGAAAAACAGATGCAAGTGCAGCAAGAGTACCTAAACAATGGGTACTCAATAGACATTATAGATCAACTAAGCTTGAAAAGTAAATGCATAATGTAAAGCGAGGAGTAAAATGGTATCAATGAGGCAAAAGAACGATACGTCTAACCAAGTACCTTAATAATCTAACATGACGCAGAAAGAAAAGGTAAAGTAGTTGACTAAAATCTAATTAGACCCCTGTAAGCTCAGAAGGTACACTAATGTGTAATTGAAATGAAAATAACTCAAACGGACCCCCATAAGCTTGATGAGTACACATAAGAGCTAAAATTATTCCTAGTTAAGACTATATACATTCAACACTAGAGAAATCGAAACTCGAACTGGAACCACAACTATAGTTATGGCACCCCAAAGAATCTAATAGGATCATGTTATCAAGAATCAAACCCGAAAAATTGCAATGCGCCAAAACTCAAAGTGTGGCTTAATAATGTCACGAGCCAAGGGTACCCCCTAGAAGTAACAAGGCACATAATACCCCTAGAGGCACCATGTAAGCCACTTAACATATCATAACATAAAGCATTAGAACAATAAGAGTAAAAACGCATTTAAGTCCAAAAGTATCATATAAGCAAAACGGAAGTCTAGACTTGTCTCATTTAGTCATCTATTACAATACTTGAGTCAAAATAGGGTCATAGCCCAAAACAACATAATCCGAAAGTGAAAATACAAGAATGAAGCTCAAAGTGAATCTCCCATCCTCGAATCAGAGGACTCACCACAAGCAAGGAGAATAGTCAAATCCAAGCTTGAACCAAATGATCACCGCCTTAAGAATCGGACCCTACACTTTGTAAAAAATGTAGAAGAAATATGGGTTAGTACAAAAATGCACTAAGTATGGTAGCCATGCATAAAATCCTTCAAAACATGCTAAAAGGGACATTTTAATTGAATGCATGCCATTTGCTAGTTTAAAGCATCAATTTGAAGATAATGAAAAAGCATAAGTCATAAGCATATTCATTACATAAGTCATCATAGCATAAGAGAAACATTCCCTAAGTACCCTCAAAGCTTACTTGTGCAATGCATGAATAAGATCCCATAATCCCACTCATGCCTAAGTAAAGCTTCTTGAGTAACCATAGTTCATAATTCATATTCTTGTTCATAGTGGGAAATAGCCTTAACTGACATAAATCATGTGAGCTTACCATGGAATCCGGTGTTACCCACACCGAAAAGGCTTGTCCTACTTGCCTAAGGTAGAACCATACTCTTAGCTTAGGTGGATCCACTAGCTAAAAACCTAAGTGGGCACATAGTTATGGGATAAGGAGATTGCTACTAGAAACCCGGAATCAACTAAGGTAGAAGGTTTCCATCTCGTGAGATACATACTTTGGGAACCTGTACTCAACTATGGTAGAAGGAACCCATTTGGAAAGCCGGACTCAACTAGTGTAAAAGCTTCCATCTCATATTCATATCCATTCGGTGCTAAGCATTTATTCCCATTGATTTCATATTAAGTCTTAACTTAGATTCATATTCATGGAAGAATGTCTTAACACTCAATCCAACATAATTCATACTATAGCTCTTAGATTCATTAGGTGAGAATAGGCTTTCAACCTTAGAATCATCATATTCATACATAGATGTGTATAGGAAGGTAATTCTTTCAATAACACAATTGTTTACATTCCTACACTATTCAAATAGGGCGAAATGTCGCACTAACTCAAAAAATGATCAACTAATTCAATTTTAAATGAATTTTAAGAATAAACGAATTTTAAAGGAGTCGCCACCTAATTTTAGGAAAAACTAGGAAACCAATTTAAAAAATGTCTACGAAACCATTAGATTCAAGGTAAGGGGTTCAAGTTATTCTGAAGGGAAGGTATTAGGCATCCTTCGAAATCCACAACTGTGGGTTCCGACTGAATTCATTTTTTTTCAAATTGAGGAGGAGATAAAACAATATACAAGTATAATAAACATGCAATATAAACAAATAATAAAATAAAGACAATAATATAAGACACGACCTAAAATTTGCCTAACATCGATATATACAAAATAATGAATAAATAATATAATTCGAACTTCGTTCGAATAGCTCCAATGAGAAGCAGCTCCGTGTACCTGTAAAGACACTTAGTAAAAGTGTTAGTGGTAAATAAATACGAATAAAAATAAATGAAATCAATAATAACTTAGAAATAAAAACCCGTCTTATTAAAATGGGAGGCCTTGAAAATCGACGGTAATTTCTTCATCGGCCAATTTTATCATACAACATATATAAACTTAAATTAAATTTTCGTCTTTTACAATGTAAAGGCCTCCAAAATCGACGGAGAGATTTTCTCATTGGCCATTTTGAACAAACAAAATATATGAACTTAAACTAAATTTTCGTCTTTTACAATGTAAAGGCCTCCAAAACCGACGACGAGATTTTCTCATTGGCCATTTTGAACAAACAAAATATATGAACTTAAACTAAATTTCCGTCTTTTACAATGTAAAGGCCTCCAAAACCGACGGCGAGATTTTCTCATTGGCCATTTTGAACAAACAAAATATATGAACTTAAACTAAATTTCCGTCTTTTCCAATGTAAAGGCCTCCAAAACCGACGGCGAGATTTTCTCATTGGCCAATTTTAACAAACAAAATATATGATCTTAAACTAAATTTCCGTATTTTACCCATTTTAACTTGTTTTTGAAACATCAAATCATATTGAACTAACAAAGATAAGAAATAATATGCAACAATCTCAAAACAATAACTATATATAAATAACAAAAACCATCAATAATAACTAGATTATAATAACAACACATCAATAAAGCTTGCTCGATTAATAAATGAAGAACAACTAAAATATAAATAAAATTGAAGTGGCAATAAGGAAATGAAGAAACCACGAGTCTTTAAAGATAAATAACTATATAAAATAAAAAATGAAATCAAAAGGACATCAAACAATAGCAGCCAAACATAAATAAATTATTTAGCAATGAAAACAATAATAACCATAATAACTAATAAAAGAAGAGACCGAACATAGAAAACAATGACCAACAATAACTTAGCAAAATCAAAACAATAAACCACTGGAAATAGTGTAAGAAACATATGATAAATACATAGCATCAAATATAACACCAAGACACACAAAAAATAAATAATTAAAGGTATCCATACACAATAGTTCAACATAAGCGGCAACAATAAAAAAGTAATATCTAAAATTAATTTAAATCCTACAAAATACATAATAACCATGGAGAATATATACCTCACCGGAGTTGGGGGTCTGGGACTTTTTGGTAGCTGATTTGTTGTGCGAGTTCGGAGCTCGCTTCTTGCCGGAAAATGGCTCGCTAGTTCGAGCTCTAGTTTGTCGGCGCTAACGGAACACCTACAAAACAAACAAATGAACGAAAAATCGAAAAAGGGGAAGGGGTAAGGGACTGGTTTGGGTGGTTTTGGTCCGGTTTTCTGGTAGTTTGGAGGTCGATTTTGCTGGCAGTGAAGAGGGTCTGGTGGTTTGGTTTGGTTTGGTTCGCTGTTATGTTTTTGGAGTCGAAGAAGACAAGCTCGCCGGTGGTTGGTTTGGCTTGAGCTTGTGGTGGTGCTCACTGGTGGGTTTGGTGGTTGTTTTCGCTGGGATTTTGGATCGGGTTTAGGAGGTGTGGGTCTGCTTGGAGAGCTACTGGTTGGTGGATCTTTTGAAACAACGAAAAGAAAAATAAAAATGGAGTTGGGGTTTTTTGGTTGTGGCGGCTGGTTTTTGTGCTAAAAAGTAAGAGGAGAAACTTTTAGGGTTTTTCTATTTTGGAAAGTTTTCATCCCCTTCTAAAAATAATTCATCACCCCGTATTTTTGACCTAATCAATAACTTAAATAGGAAATTGTTAGACAAAGGGCTCAAGTCATGGGCTTGAGATTGTGGCCCAAAATCGTTGATTAATCTGTGTATGTAAATCTTATCTATATTTAAATAAATTTCTAGACTGTGCGAAATATCAAATGAATATTAACAAATATAATGACTAAAATGAATATTAAAAAAATGGTAATCAACATAATCAATAACATGTAAAAAATGCAATTTAACAAAAAATAATTATTTAATCAAAATAAACAAATATTTGAACGAATCCAATCGACTATGATGAAAAAATATTGTAACTAAAATTAACTGATAAAAAATTCTGAAATTTTAGAAAATAAGCATAAATATTGATAAACTTATTTTATATTAATAAAAAAATTATTTTAAACTAATGAATTAATAAAACTTAAAAGTTACAAAATTTTGAAAATGTTAGGCCAAAATTGGGTGTCAACAACAACAACTAGATCATACTTATAATCATAAATAACCCTAATGTTTTACCAGGATAAAGGACCACATTCAATCATTCACATCTAGAATTACTACATTAGATATGGATAATAACATGATTCAAATAACTCAACTATTACAACATGATCTCATAATATTCATTTCACTACAATTCACCCACATCATAAAGTCATAAATTGGGGATATGGGGGATTATCATGGATTCATGGGAGATTTCATCATAAAAACTACAATAATCAATAATTCAATCATAATTTAAAGTAATTAAATCATTAAAATCGTTGTTGATAAGAATCCATGACTTGGAGTCAAAACCCTAGCTTTTAGGGAATTTCTAACTTTGAAATCAAGAGTTTGAGGGGCTCCATGGATGAAAGCTATCCATGGATGAAGAACTACCATACCTTAGGTGAATAAATCCAACAAATTCGTGTGAGAAAGCCTCATTCTTCAAACCCTAGCTTGATTTTCTTCTTCTTCTTCCTTGGAGTTCTAGAGAGAAGATTTTGGGGAAAATTGGTTTTAATTTAGGGAGTAGTTATGATTTAGAAGACTTAGTTTAGGGACTTAAAAACCTTATATAGTTAGTTCAATTAAGTGTAAAACGACGACACTTAACATTAACTTAAAAAGGAAAATCCTAAAATACCCCTAAGTGAAACTCCAAAACTGGTTTCAGGCATGACCCACGACCCCCTCACCTACGGACCGTGGTTGGACCCACGACCCATGCTGGTGAAACGTGGGTCGGGGTTCTGGGGCTTATTTCTGTGGGCTTGACCTACAGTTGCCTTTCCACGGGGCGTGGGTTGACCCACAAGGCGTGGATGCCCTCCGTGGGTCACTGCCAGGCAGCCCTTTAGAGGCTCTTCCTCAAGGACCCATGGTTGGTCCTAGGGGTTTAAACCTTGACGCCCTAACACAAAAACATGAATTTTAAGGTACGGAGAGGTATGTCCACGACTCTAAACCCTAATGTCAAGCTCTAGTTATGCCTACTAGTTTCTGAGGTGTTACAATATCTCCCCCTCGGGAATATTCATCCTCGAATGACGATCTAGGCATATTTCGGAACTAAAGACTCAAGACTAGCAGCCCATCTTGGATGAAACATCAAAATAATGCACAATTCAAAGGAGGAAACATCAACTCCATCTCAAAACATAATCAATGCAATACAAGGGAGTAGGAACTACATCTAACAACACAATATGCATGAAACTCAATATTTCTCATATTCATAGGAGGAACTACCTTCTCCAACTAAAATAATGCTCAACACAACATCACAAAGCCAATATGCAATTACTCTTAAAAGCATACTAAAGCATGTTCATCAACACATCTCATGAAGTCAAATAGGCAATTCATACTAAATGCATAACAACATGAGGAACATAAATCACGAGAACTCATTTTATCATTAAACATGAATTTCATAAGGAACATGCACAACATAAGGAAATCATGGAAAAGCTCATACAACACACATGACTTCCAAAACACTAAAACACAAGAGGAACTAATTACCTCAAGCTTGAATAAGAGTAAAAGGAAAGAGATGAGGATATAGGGACTTCATATCGGCCTCGGCCTCCCAAGTATCACCCTCAACTAAATGATTTCTCCATAAAACCTTCACGAAAGCTATCTCCTTGTTTCTCAATCTCTTCACTTGGCGGTCAAGGATCTCTACCGGGACCTCTTCATAGGAAAGGCTTTGATCAACTCCCAACCCTTCTAAGGGAATAATGGATACCGGATCTCCAATACACTTCTTAAGCATAGAAACATGAAATACCAGATGAACCGGAGCCAACTCATTTGGCAAATCCAACTCATAGGAAACTTTACCAACTCGCTTCAAAATTTGGTATGGGCCCATATATCGGGGACTAAGTTTCCCTTTCTTACCAAACCTTATCACACCCTTCATGAATGAGATTTTCAAATAGACCCAATCATTAACTTCAAATTCTAAATCCCTTCTTCTCACATCGGCATACGACTTTTGTCTACTTTGAGCCACTCTCAATCTCTCTCTAATGAGCCAAACTTTCTCAATAGCTTCATAAACCGATTCGGGACCAATAAAAACAATTTCACCTACCTCAAACCAACCAACCGGAGACCTACATCTCCAACCATACAAGGCTTCAAAAGGAGCCATACCAATACTTGAGTGGTAACTATTATTGTAGGAAAACTCTATTAATGGCAAGTGGTCATCCCAATTACCTTTAAAATCTATGACACATGCCATTAACATGTCCTCTAAGGTCTGAATGGTGTGTTCCGCTTGACCATCCATTTGAGAGTGGAAAGCGGTACTAAGCTTCACCTTAGTGCCAAGCCCTTTTTGAAGGACTTCCAAAAGTGAGATGTAAATTGAGTACCCCGATCCAAAATGATAGATAGAGGAACTCCATGCAACTTCACTATCTCTCTTATATACAACTTGGCATAGTCTTCCGCCGAGTGAGAAACTTTAACAGGAATAAAGTGGGCTAATTTTGTCATCCTGTCAATTATGACCCAAATAGAATCATGTTGTCTTCGAATGCGAGGCAAACCCACAATAAAATCCATATTCACCTCCTCCCACTTCCAAGTAGGGATAGGAATATTTTGTGACAAGCCTCCCGGCCTTTGGTGCTCAACCTTAACTTGTTGACAATTAGGACAATTGGCTACAAATCCCGCAATATCTTTCTTCATACCGTTCCACCAATAGACTACCCGTAGATCACGGTACATCTTGGTGGCTCTCGGATGAATAGAATATCGAGAACTATGAGCCTCCTCTAAAATTTTCTCCCTCAACCCATCAACATCCGGAACACATAATCGACCTTGGTACCTTAGCACCCCATCTCCCCCTTGGGAGAAAGCCTCTAGGAACTTTTTGAGTACCGACTCTTTCAACTCAACTAATAAAGGATAAAGGCCTTGTTTACACTTCACATCCATCACAAAGGACGATTCAGAACCATTATGAACCATGACACCACCCTTGGCGGAATCCACTATTTGAACACCTAGCCGAGCCAACCAATGCACATCACAGACCAACTCTTTCTTTTCATCCTCTACGTGAGCCATACTACTCATAGACAATCTACTAAGAGCATCCGCTACCACAATAGCTTTTCCGGGGTGATAAATGACACTTATGTCATAATCCTTCAAAAGTTCTAACCACCTTCATTGATGAAGATTCAAGTCTTTTTGACTAAATACATATTGAAGATCTTTGTGATCAGTGAAAACATCCACATGGACCTCATACAAATAATGTCTTCATATTTTCAAAGCAAACACAACCGTCGCTAATTTAAGATTATGGGTCGGATAATTCTGCTCATGCACTTTAAGTTGCCTTGAAGCATATGCAATCACTTTACCGTTTTGCATGAGGACACATCTCAACCCTACTATAGAGGAGTCACAATAAACAAGAAAACCATCTGTACTCTCTGGTAAGGTCAACACCGGAGCGGATGTAAATCTATCCTTCAACTCTTGAAAGCTTTTATCACTCGCCTCAGACCACTCAAACTTAGTTTTCTTTTGAGGCAAAGCCATCACCGGAGAAGCGATAGAGGAAAACCCCTCAACAAACCTCCTATAGTAACCGACCAAACTTGAAAAGCTTCTAATATCGAAAGGAGTTAGAGGTCTAGGCCAACTCTTGGCCGCATCCATCTTCGTAGGATCTACCCCAATACCCTTGATCGACATAACATGACCAAGGAAGGCTACAAACCTTAACCAAAACTCGCACTTACTAAACTTCGTAAATAGTTGGTGGTCTTTAAGGATTTGCAATACAATCCTCAAATGGTCCATATGTTCATTATCACTCCTTGAATAAATCAAAATATCATCTATAAACACGATTACAAGCATATCAAGGTATTGTTTTAACACCCTATTCATTAGGTACATAAATGCCGCCTGGGCATTAGTTAAGCCAAGCGACATCACAAGGAATTCATAGTGCCCATACCTAGTTTGAAAAGCCGTCTTGGGTATATCATCCCCTTTCAGCCTTAGTTGGTGATACCCCGAATGAAGGTTAATTTTTGGAAAGTAACTAGCCCCTTGGAGTTGAGCAAACAAGTCATCGATCCTTGGAAGGGGATATTTATTCTTAATGGTTACTTTGTTCAATTGGCGATAGTCGATGCACATTCTAAGAGACCCATCATTCTTTCTAACAAATAACACCAGAGCATCCCATAGAGAGATACTCGATCGAATAAAACCCTTATCTATAATATTTCAACTCGGCAGGAGCCATTCTATAATGAGGAATGGAGATAGGTTGTGTATCCAGTAAAAGGTCAATACCAAAATCTATTTCCCACTCGAGAGAAATATCGGGCAAATTATCGGGAAAAACATCCGAGAACTCATTCACCACTGGAACCGACTCTAGAGAAGGGGTTTCGGATTCAACATCCCTTACCCTAACAATATGATAAACACACCCCTTGGAGATCATTTTCCTAGCTTTAAGTCAAGATACAAATTGACCTCTAGGTGTAGAATTTCCCCCCTTCCACTCTAAAATAGGCTCATTTAGAAATTGGAACTTAACCACCTGAGTCCTACCATCGATAGAGGTATAATATGCATGCAACTAATCCATACCCAAAATCACATCAAAATCCAACATGTCTAACTCTACCAAATCCACCAAAGTAACCTTATGGGACAAGGAAATGGGACAACTTCTATAGACTCTTTTTACCACTACCGAGTCACCAACCGAGGTAGAAACAAAAAAAAGGTTCTACTAACACTTTGGGGAGTATTTCAAACTTCATGGCCACCAAAGGTGTTACAAAGGACAAAGTGGCACCGGGATTTAACAAGGCATATACATCAATAGAAAAGACTTTTAACATACCGATCACAACATTCGGGGAGCTCTCTTGGTCACCTCGGGATTGAAGAGCATAAAAGTGGTTTTGCTTTTGGGCATTGGAGTTGGAACCGCTTGGAGGAGCTTGTTTATCTTCCCTTACCTTAACCTTGAGCATTGGAATATCTCACATCTTGTGGCCAACCTTCCCACAACTAAAACAACCATCGGTGTCAACAAGACACTTGCCATCATGCTTTTTACCACATTTCGCACAATTAGGCCTAGCAACATAAGAACCACCACCATTACCTCCTTGAGGTTTAGGGTTGGAAAACATATCCTTGTCAACCTTTGGAGCACTAGAGGAGCCTTGGTTGGAAAACCTTTGTTTGAACCTTTGTCGACCTTATCCCTCAGACTTAACATTGGAGAAATTCCCATCACCGGTTCTAGCTCTTTTCACCTCCCTATTCTTATCTTAGAGTTTTTCATCTTTCATTTGTTGGGCATACACCATAAGATGGGAGATATCCCTATTATCATGAAGCATTGCCGAACAACATTCTTTTCTCACCAATCTAGACACACTTGTCAAATACCTACTCATCTCATCCCTTGAATCCGCAACTAAAGCCGAAGCATACTTGGACAATTGTGTAAACTTTAGAGAACACTCTTGAACACTCATACCTCCTTGAAGAAGGTTAATGAATTCTTCCACCTTAGTTTCCCTCAACTCTCGGGGAAAGAACCAATCAATGAATGCCTTCTTAAACACCTCCCAATCTATGGGACCCGCTTCTACTAGCCTATTCCTCTTCTATTGAGTATACCATATTTGTGCCACACTCTTCAATTGGTAAGTGGCTAGCTCCGCTTTCTCTACCGAAGTCACCCACATGGCATCAATTATTTTATACACCTCTTCCAAAACTCTTGAGGATCCTCTCCCACTTTGGAACAAAGAAACATGAGAGGATTCATTCTTGCAAAATCCTTCAATCTAGAAGCCGTGTAATTCATATTAGGATTGACTGGAGCTATAACTTCTCTATTGGCTTGAGCCGTCACGACTTGAGCCAACATTTAGATAGTAGACCTAAACTCCGCATGGGTCACATTCTCAACCACGGGGTCAATCGGAGCTTGGTTAGCTTGATTAGCTTGAGGAGGAGCTTCTTCATTCAAATTGTCACCCTCCATTCTTCTTGCATTATCCCTTCGTGTATTCATATCTTGAAGACACAAGAGAAGGGTTAAAAGATGGACTTTATAGAGCTAGACTCTATGGCACGACTTAAGAGTAATGAAAGAAGTGAGATTTACTAAACATCTTATAGCCTCTCACTCATAAATGTTGCACGCTTCACACTCTTATTAGACATCATCCTAGAATCATTCTAAACCTTGTGCTCTGATTACCAAGTTTGTCACTACCCAAGGGTACCCCCTAGACGTAACAAGACACATAATACCCCTAGAGGCACCATGTAAGCCACTTAGCATATCATAACATAAAGTATTATAACAATAAGAGTTAAAATGCATTTAAGTCCAAGTGTTTCATATAAGCAAAGACGAAGTCTAGACTTGTCTCATTTAGCCATCTATTACAATACTTGAGTCAAAATAGGGTCACAGCCCAAACCAACATAATTCGAAAGTGAAAATACAAGAATGAAACTCAAAGTGAATCTCCCGTCCTCGAATCATGAGGACTAGTCGAATCCAAGCTTGAACCCGCCTTAAGAACTGGACCCTAATCTTTGTGAAAAATGTAAAAGAAATATGGGTTAGTACAAAAATGCACTAAGTATGGTAGCCATGCATAAAATCCTTCAAAACATGCTAAAAAGGACATTTTAATTCAATGCATGCCATTTGCTAGTTTAAAGAATCAATTTGAAGATAATGGAAAAGCATAAGTCATAAGCATATTCATTACATAAGTCATCATAGCATAAGAGAAACATTCCCTAAGCGTAAGCCTACTTGTGCAATGCATGAATAAGATCTCATAATCCTACCCATGCCTAAGTAAAGCTTCTTGAGTAACCATAGTTCATAATTCATATTCTTGTTCATAATGGGAAATAGCCTTAACCAACATAGATCATGTGAGCTTACCATGGAATCAGGTGTTACCCACACCGAAAAGGCTTGTCCTACTTTCCTAAAGAAGAACCATACTTTTATCCTAGGTGGATCCACTAGCTAAAGACCTATGTGGGCACATAGTTTTGGGATAAGGAGATTGCTACTAGAAACCCGGAATCAACTAAGGTAGAACGTTTCCATCTCGTGAGATACATACTTTGGGAACCCGTACTCAACTATGGTAGAAGGAACCCATTTGGAAAGTCAGACTCAACTAGTGTAAAGGTTCCATCTCATATTCATATCCACTCGGTGCTAAGCATTAATTCACATTGATTTCATATTAAGTCTTAACTTAGATTCATATTTATGGAAGAATTTCTTAACACTTAATCCAACATAAGTCATACTATAGCTCTTAGATTCATTAGGTGAGAATAGGCTTTCAACCTTAGAATCATCATATTCATACATAGATGTGTATAAGAAGGTAATTCTTTCAATAACACAACAACTAGATCATACTTATAATCATACATAACCCTAATGTTTTACCCTTAAGGATCAAGGACCACATTCAATCATTCACATCTAGAATTACTACATTAGATATGGATAATAACATGATTCAAATAACTCAACTATTACAACATAATCTCATAATATTCATCTCACTACTATTGACCCACATCACAAAGTCAAATAACTCAACTATTACAACACAAAGTCATAATCTTTTAGTTTAGGGACTTAAAAACCTTATATATTTAGTTCAATTAAGTGTAAAACGATGACACTTAACATTAACTTAAAAAGGAAAACCCTAAAATACCCCTCAGTGAAACTCCCAAAACTGGTTTCATGCATAGCCCACGACCCCCTTACTTACAGACTGTGGTTGGACCCACGAACTGTGTTGGTGAAGCATGGGTCGAGTTTATGGGGCTTGTTTCTGTGGGCTTGACCTACAGTTGCCTTCCCACGGGGCGTGGGTTGGCCCACGAGGCGTGGATGCCCTCTGTGGGTCACTGCTAGGCAGCCCTTTAGAGGCTCTTCCTCAAGGACCCATGGTTGGTCCTTGATGGGTCCTTGGGGCTTAAACCTTGATGCTCTAACATGAAAACATGAATTTTAGGGTACGGGGAGGTACGTCTACGATTCTAAACCCTAACATCAAGCTCAAGTTAAGCCTACCAGTTTTTGAGATGTTACAAATAAAATGGTTAGGAATTGAACTAGACTAAGCAACATGTAACACCCCGTATTCGAAACAAACCTCGATGAAGATTTCTAGAAGTTGTAGGTGCAACCCACAGTTACCACCCACCGACCGTAGGGTGACCCACGGCCCGTGCTGGTGGTCCGTGGTTTGCAACTACAAATCTCCCCCAGACTTAGCCCAAATTTATTCTAAGGGTCGACCCACAACCAAACCCACGGACAGTAGGTCAGATCACCGGTCGTGGTCCGCGTGGATAAACCTCTAAAACTCAGCCTCCAGTCACGATTGACGGTTGACCAGCACGGACTGTTGGTGACCCCGACAGCAGTTAATGATGTGTTTGTTGTCGACCAAAGTTGGATAAAAGTGATCCTAATGATGTGTTTGTTGTCGACCATGAATACTTGTATCCACATCATTAAAAGATGTTGTGTCGAACGACATCTATACATGGAATGTAAGGTATGTAAAATGTTTGAGTGAAATAACTAGCTAAAACTGAACATACTAAGATGAATGAATAATTACGGAGTAAGATTGAAATAAAGTCAAATAATTAAAGAAAAATAGGGGTTTCAATTGAAAATTTGGGACATGTTCTAAACTGAATAACTAAAACATGACATCTGATTATCATTGATTTAAAAGAGAAAACCTAAAATAGTATGCAAGTTGTTACAAAGTACTTTCATCATTTGATCATATAAAATTTATTTCTATGACTTGAGCACTGTAAATCTGAGAAATCATCATATCTATGACTAAATAAGTAATAATATTAGTTCAAATTATATATCCTTAAGTGGGAAGTTTCTTACAATCGACATAAATCTAAATGAGCTCATGATGTCTGAGACCTAACCCAATTAGGAGGTTGTTTTATACCTTGATAAGGTGTAGAACGTATCTATCTAATGTGGATCCACTATTGATACTCTTGGACTCAAGAAACTGACCATCTAGTAGTATACTCAAATCCTATAGAGGCACGTAGTATGGAACTTGGATGTAATAATCCGACGTCCTCACTATGCTAAATAATCCTCTCAAAATAGTCTATATTCTCATAACATTATATTAAAAGTGTAACTGAAATCATACTATGATTTTTCACTCAAATTTATATGTAATGTTGGTGAATCTATACTCACAATAATCTAAAATATACTGATGTTATGAGTTTTTATGATAAAAGAAAATTTTCTTTGCAAATAGTATCTATATATAATGAAAAATTTTAAACTTTATAATAAATATTTCAAGTGGCTGGACTTTCTTTAAAACATAGTTTGTGAAATAGGTATAAAAAATTCATGAAACAAATTGAAAAACCTCTGAGTAGAAACTAAAAACTGAATATTATAAGTAAGTCCAAAACAAACTTTATAGTCAAATAGAAATTATCTGAACAAATGTTTTGCTATTTGGAAGCCTCTACTAAGATGAGTTGCTGAGACAGGCCCCCAACTAACTCTAACTATCTGACAAATGAATGTATGGAATAGAGAAAAATAAAAGTAGGTTTTATCCTCAAAGGATAAGTACTCACCAAACTCTATTTCTAAGATTATATGAAACCATACTAACCGCTAGTTGGATGTTGAGCGTCTAAACCTATATTATGAACAATATAGCACAAAAGAAGGTATACACTCAGTACTTTGAATGTACTGAGTATGTGAGATATGCACTACTAACTATAAAGCTAAACATGATGAACCTGAGATGCTAAAATAATTATGGAATTGATACATATAAATTGATGCAATGACCAAGAAATAAATATGCAACTAATCAATACTATACTGAAAAACAGAATACAATGTCATGCAATATCAGAGTCTAAACTATGGGAGATATTAATAACTAACATACTCTATCTGAACTAGACGAAGTCCAACTTGTACCTAAGTTGGGAGGGTGCTCTATAATTTACCGAGGTACAAACACTTTGTAATGACCCGCAAGATCATTTTTTAAGGCTTTTATAAAATTACCATTTTACCCCTCTGATAGTTTCCTCAAGTCATGTTTGATCAGTCGGTGAAGTTGGTTTGAAAATTTTAAACTATTCGATAACTATGGTTATTTAATTAATGGATAATTATTAAATAATTAATTTATTTAGTTTGTGGTTAATGAGCTAAGTCCATAATTTATTTAATACCCTATACCACTTAGCCCATATATATATAAATAAGTTACTAGGGCTTGTCACTTTTATTCTAAACTATTTAAGAAAAGAAAAGGGAGGCGGAAAGTTACCTCTGGAACGATAGGTTGAGAAAGGTTTCGCACTTCAGATTACAGGTAAACATTTTGAAAGATTCGCCACTCCTAGATTCCTAAGCAACTAATTATATTATATTGATCGGTAGGCATCCTAAGGTGATTATCTATATGAATTTAAAGTGATTGTCCTTTAGGGGGTTACTGGATGTAATTTATGATAAAGGGTTAAAAACAATTTTTCAAATTATAAGTATTGTATAATGATTGCCATGATTAAAAAGGGTTGAGCAATGCATTGTGGGCTCCATTGTTCCCTTTGTAGTTAGAGTTGCAAATGGAGTATACAGTTTCAATTTTGGATTTTCTTATTAAGTTATGATATTGAAAGAATTAAGACTTAATCCTAGGCTTGAAATTTGGAAAATATGGGAGTTGACATGGTAATTGACACTAAGATTAGGAACTTGATTATAGATTTGAGCAAGTTTTTGGGTCTAGACTAGAATATGGGCATTGTTAGTTTTGAAATCTTATTGTGGTTATTTATTTGAATAGATTACATTGATTTGGAAGTCCTATGAAAGGGGAAAGCTCAAGTCCTGGAGTGATTATTTGACTATTTGAGGAAAGTGGATTTTTCAACCCTTGTTAAGTGTATAGAATTGTGTATTTCCTAGTGGTATGTGTTGGGGAGTAATAGGACTTGGTGATGGGTTGACTTGTCCATATTGAATAAGTCTAATGATGAAAAAAGGGTAATAAAAGGCGATGTGATTAACTATTGGTTTGTGAAGTGTTGAGAATGATTTGAAAGGGTTATTTATTAATTATTGATGTTGTATCACGATTGTGTTGTTGTGAATTGTGCATTGTTATGAAAATGGTCATCTCCTCATTATTTGTCTGAATACGTCATTTGCATTGGTTTTGAGACATGGTTGTGATAAGTGTTATGTGAATTGAGGAAGAATAAGAAATTAAAGAGGATGTACCATTTTGAGGGATGTGTCGCGCGCCGCCATAGATACTATATTTCAAGGGATGTGTCACATGCCACGATGGATTTTATTATTGAAGGTCGTGTCGCACGCCGCGACAGATGCATGTACAGATATGTCCTCCATGGGTCCCGAACTAAGAGACAATGGGTGTGTATCATTAGGTCAGACATGTATCACTATACTTGACATTACATTTCATTGCATTGCACATCTTTATCATTGGTGAACTTGATCTTGTGTGTTTCTGACATTGTTAGTGGCTTTCTATGGAACTTGTGATTGATGAATATTGAGTTTTTTATTGAGGATATGTAATTGTTAGAGTGTTTATTTTGAGATGTGTGCTATGTAAATTGTGAACTACTAGGTTGGACTGCTTTTTATGCAGGTTGTAGTTGTGGAGGTTCGATTGGGGTGTAAGGATTACCTGTATTCTATTCCCTTAACTTGTGTTTAGAAGTTTACTTATTGAGTACCATATGGTTTGGTACCCACCCCTTGCTTCTACATTTTTGTAGGTCATGAGCCCGAATCTTCATGATACTTTCTATTCTCTTCTTTTTTGAGGCTTCTTGTGGAGATTTTTGAGGTAGCTATTTGTCATCTCAACAAACCTTCTTACTCCTGTTTATGATTTCGTTCTACTTTAGTAACTACACTATTTGAGACTTGTGTTTTGTTTCAAATCCATTGTAATACATTAGAGGCTTGTACATGTACAACCAGGTTTTAGGGGTATACTTAAGTTGATTATGAATTTCCGTATTATATTAAAGTATTAGACTTTTATTTATAGTTTATTTTTGCACTTTATCGTAATGGTTGAGTTTTAGGCTGACTTGTCTTTATGGGATAAGAAGAGAGTCATCACGTCCATTTTTGGGCCGTGACAAAATGGTATCAGAGCCCCATGTTAATAGGTCTCACATGTGTACAAGTCGAGTCTAGTAGATTCTTGAGGTTTGGCATAGAGACGTTTGCTTCTTATCTCCGAGAGGCTATGGTGACTTTTTGGAAAAATCTTTACTTCTTGAATCTCTATCGTGAGTCCTTGGTCTGATATGTTTCCTATTACTTCATTCCATTCTCTCTCACTTATAGTGATGAGTCATGTGTGGTTCCTTAAGTGAGCAATTGGTATGTCATGTATGACTTGGATGTTAGATCTGGTACTAAGGTGGAAATGATAGAATTATAGAAAGGGTGTGTGATCAGATTCAGAATGTTCACTAGTTCATAATGTTTACAAATTGGAGGGGTTGAGTAAAGTGATATCTCAATGATGCACTTTGAGAATATTTAAATGATGAGGTTGAATAGGGTTTGAGGGACTTTATGAACGTGTTATCTGTTTCAAGTTAGTTACCCAATAGAGGGAATAGTACTTGTATGGTATAGGCAATATCTTGTGTGGTTTGACAATTGGAAGTGGAACAATTAAAGGGATGACAAGATAATGAACACTGTAACTTTGGAAACTATAGTTATTAAAGTTGTCATAACATGTATAGGTTGCTTAGCGAATTATGAGAATGATGTTAGGCTAACTGAGGTCAGAATCTCTACTACGATTTAATATATTCAATATATATCAAATAGGGTCATGATACGACTATAACAATAATACTGATGCTTACTTGGTAATAATTATGGAGTGTGTTACTCCTACTATCAACCTGATCTACGAAGGAATGCATATTGCTTTGGATGAAAGACCAAACAGATTTGGTAATGTATTAGAGTTACGTAATGGGAAGAAATGTCTGGGTTATTTGAGTACAATCTTCTTGAGGGGTATGATGTCTTTTAGTGGTGGATCTAATTGACTTTCACAGTGTGGTACTAGTGGTATATGGAAACAAAAATGTCGATTGACAAGTGTGAATACTAAATACTTAAGGAGTTATCAGTTGTATCACATGCTTGTATAACGAGATTCGATGTTGCATCCGCAGTTGAGAAAACAAATAGCTTGTTATTACGGATGCTTGAGTTAAGCATTGTTTATAAGGAAGCTTTTAGTGGTGGATATTTGGTACAGTATTAATGCATTTAGGTTTGTGAATTGTATCTCGAGGACTTTAAATGAGATATGGTGATTTCATCATAAGTTCGAAGAAAGTGGATAAATATTGGAATGACAATCTTATGGGTAAAAGAAGTCTCTATGAGTATAATTGTGTGAAGGTAATTAAGGATTTTAGTAATAAAGTGCATATAAATTGGGTTAGTTCTTTGGATTTGGGTGGTATAAGTGGGTTTAAGGTGTCATGTCGATAATAAGATTGACTTCGTGATGATGGCAATGACTACTGAGCATAACGGTAATAAGATTTTGATAGATTATGATTTGGAAGAAACTATATGGTAAGGATTTTTTGTTAAACGACTTAAGTATGGTAATGACAACTTGCTGGTATTTAATGTTATGGTTTACCACCATTTGGCAAGTAGCATGGTCGTATAAAAAGTTATAGGATGTTTTGGGACATCGCTTGAATAGAATTGAAATGAGCTAGATTCCTAATGGAAAGAATCAATGTGATGTAGTTTAGCCTTCGAGAGGAAGCAAGAGTAAGTATATTTACTCTGATTGTAAAGGCCAAAGATGTGTCTTCATAGAGAGTGGAGATACGTGGTTTCATCTATTTTTCTCTGGTTATGGTAATAGTGTTACGGGTTCATCAGAGTGGTTAAAAAATGTTGGATAAGATTTGAGAAAGGAGTTCACAAATGTTCGACTTGAGTATGGCGATAAGTTCTTTTGTGATTTCAGGTTTGGTAACTGGTACAGTTGGAATTTGAATTCAATTCTTTCATTGTAAGTCTATATTATTGGTAGTATGTTTTGTCGAGGTATGAATTGGTAAGGTGAGAAATGATTGTTTGCATTGGATATTGAGCATTTCGAAGGACTTGTGCATGATTTGGATCACAAAGTTTATTACTTTTGATCTTTAAATGACCTAAGGAAGGATTTCACTTAAAAATGTTGATTTAGAGTATAAGGTAAAATGTTATGGGTCGTTAGTCAAAAGGTAAGATTGTTAAGTGAGTCAGCGAAAGGAACAAGATCCTGGTATGTTGAAGAGTTCAAGGTATTTGAAATTTATGTCATGGGAAGAAAAAAAAAGGTAAAAGAATAAGACATCTTATATTGACCCTTGTTTCAAAGTTAAAGGTAGTAAGGTTTCTCACCTTTGAGTTTAGAAATGACTATATGTGGACTGATTCGATACAAACTTATGAGGAATTTATGAACGACTTTTATGATGATTGAGTTTTTGTTTGGGTGACAAACAGTAATATGTGGAAAAGTTTGTGTTGTTATGTGGGGATAGATTGTTCAAATTATGGTAGGTGACTTATGGATGCACTACATGATGGACCTACAGTTCTATATGATTATTGATGACTTCGAGGGGATTGAAACTAATTTATTGATAGGACTACTAGACTGTTATGATGCGTTATATAGACATTTGATATTGAATAGAGGTTACGAGCTTATAAAATATAAAATTATTGGGATGACCAAGAATTTCTCCCAGTGTTGGTATGAGGTATATGATGGTTTGAATAATAGTCAAAACTTGGTATGTGTAAGATTGTGTGGAGTTGAGTGCTGACATTGGGTGTGATTCAATAGTTTTATATCAAAGAGAAAGTATTATCAAAAATTGAATTACTGTTATCGTCCTTTTATGATACTCATATCTATCATGAGATGCTTAAATGGAATGAGAGAGAGCCATAGTTTGAAATTTTTGAAGGTGATAATGTATTTGCTAATAAAATTTGATACTAGTGACGGTTTGAGAATAAGGTAAATAGTTGGTGTGGCTATGATGTTCAGTTAGTATTAAGAGTGTTGTGCTTACTGGAATAATGTTAGGAGTATGTGGGGTTTGATAAATCCAATATGTGTACGATTGTGATGGGTATCATGATGGTTGTTTGTAAGTGCAAAAATTTAAGGAGACAGAATCTGATAAATGAAAATGTTTGATATAGGCACTATGAAAAGAGTATCTTGTGTTATTCAACCTTGATTCCGTACATTCTTAAGTGACCACCTACTTCTTTGTGGACATGGTTTAAGTATGATTAACTACGTATGCTCGTGCGTGTTTTCACATCTATGGGTGGACTCCTAGTGGTGGATCAGGTGTACCAATCCTGTGATGTCCTCTTGGTAGGGTAGGATGATTGGCAAGACTTGGACATTTCAAATATGGAAGATTGTGTTGCCTTGGGGTAGTTAAAGTTTTCCAGTAGCTCTATACGTATTACCTTGCTTATGAGAACTTATGGAAGAGCTACCATGAATAGTTATAGTTGTACGCTTATCCATCTCATCGTCGAGGTCACGTTTCGACTGGGTATGATTGAATGTAAGTACCATTGGGTCTAGTTGTACTATTTTAAGGTTCTACTATAGTCACAACTACTGATTTAGCATACCAATAGTGTTGTTGGAGGTTTTATATATTTGGATGTATCGCTTCTGGGTGGTTACTTGATCATTTCCTTCTTTGGGTTAGATAAGTTTGATCCCCCCTTGATGAGTACCTGATGTCTAAATATCAAATTTTTTAAACTTAAGTTCGTGGAAAGATTGTATTGTAAGAAGCGAATCTTAATAAGATCTGTGACGATTCATGCATTATGAGTGTCTAGTGGTTGATTCAGACTCACTTTAGCCAGTAGTGATTTAGAAGGTTATCTTCGTTGTGTCAGAAAATATTCGTCATGATTGTTCTGTTAAGGTCTAGTGAGTTTCAGTTTAGATTGGGTTCATAAGTTAGTTTGTGGCTTGATAATCACTCTTGATTTATAGATCTTCCAAATTTTGATTCGAAAGTTCAGATCTTAGTAGTTGATCTTGATAGACTAATCTTAAGGAGGAGCTCACTTGGAGAGATGAATACCAACTCTGGTAGACCATACCTCAAACTTTTGGTAATATTGTTTATTCTCCCTTCTTCTTGTTCCTTATGTTCGAGGACGAACATGATTTTAGTGGTGGATAATGTAATGACCCGCAAGATCATTTTTTAGGACTTTTATAAAATTACCATTCTTCCCATCTAGTTTCCTCAAGTCATGTTTGATCAGTCAGTGAAGTTGGTATGAAAATTTTAAACTATTCGATAACTACAGTTATTTAATTAATGGTAATTATTAAATAATTAGTTTATTCAGTTAGTGGTTAATGAGCCAAGCCCATAATTTATTTAATACCCTATATCACTTAGTCCACATATATATATATATATATATATATATATATATATATATATATATATATATATATATATTAAAATAAGTTTCTAGTGCTTGTCAATTTTTATTCTACACTACTTAAAAAAAGAAATGGTTGAGAAAGGCTTCGCACTTCGAATTACAGGTAAACATTCTGGAAGATTCACCACTCCTAAATTCCTAAGCAACTAATTATATAATATTGATCGGTAGGCATCCTAAGGTGATTATCTATATGAATTTAAATCGATTGTCCTTAAGGGGATTACTGGATGTAATTTATGATAAAGGGTTGAAAACAAATTTTCAAATTATAAGTATTGTATAATGCTTGCCATGATTAAAAAGGGTTGATCAATGCATTGTGGGCTCCATTGTTCCTTTTGAAGTTAGAGTTTCAGATGGAGTATACAGTTACAATTTTGGATTTTCTTATTAAGTTATGATATTGAAATAATTAAAACTTAATCCTAGGCTTGAAATTTAGAAAATATTTGAGTTAACAAGTTAATTGACACCAAGATTAGGAACGTGATTATAGATTTGGGCAAGTTTTTGGGTCTAGGCTAGAATATGGGCATTGTTAGTTTTGAAATCTTATTATGGCTATTTATTCGAATAGATTACATTGATTTGGAAGTCCAATGAAAGGGGAAGGCTCAAGTCCTGGAGTTATTTTTTGACTATTTGAGGCCAGTGGATTTCTCAACCCTTGTTAAGTGTATTGAATCATGCATTTCCTTGTGGTATGTGTTGGGGAGTAATGAGACTTGGTGATGGATTGACTTGTCCATATTGAATAATTCTAATGATGAAAAAGGGTAATAAAAGGCAATGTAATTAATTATTGGTGTGTGATATGTCGAGAATGGTTTGAAAGGCTTATTGACTAATTGTTGATGTTCTATCACGATTGTGTTGTTGTAAATTATGCATTGTTATGAAAATGGTCATCTCCTCATTATTTGTGTGGACACGTCATTTGAATTGGTTTTGAGACATGATTGTGATAAGTGTTATGTGATTGAGGAATAATAATAAATAATGAGAATGTACCATTTCGAGGGACGTGTCGCGCGCCGTGATAGATACTTTATTTTGAGGGATGTGTCGCACGCCACAACGTTCTATTATCGAGGGACGTGTCGCACACCGCAACAGATTTTACTATCGAGGGTCGTGTCGCACGGCGCGACGGATGCATGGACAGATATGTCTCCCATTATCACGACCCAGGGGTACCCCCTAGATGTATCATGACGTATAAAACCCCGAAGGACTCCAAACAAGCCACTTAGCTCTCATAAACATAAGAAATAGAACAATTTAGAGTAAAACAATATTTCAAGTATAGAAAAGCGGAAGTCTTGACACTTTGTCTCATCATAGCCATCTATTACAATCAAATGAAATCGGGCCTAGCCCATACATTATGTCCAAAATGGGAAATATAAAAGAAACTGAAATACAATAAAACTCCATCCTCGAAGCATGAGGACTCACCAAAGCTCGAAAAACCTCTAGAAAACACTTAGCCACGAAACTGATGACCTGACTGTTGGACCCTACATTTGGAAAAAATGTAGACAAGAGTATGCATTAGTACAAAAATGCACTAAGTATGATAGCCATGCACAAAAACACTTAAAACATGCAAAAATGGACATTTCATTTCATAGCATGCAATTTACCAAGTTAAAACATGATATAAGAGGGTTAGAAATTATAAGTCATAAAACATAGTCAATGCAAGCCATCATCATCTTGAAAACCTTTGAACTCATATGATATACTTCTTGAAGTAACCTTAGTTCACTATTCATCTTGTTATTGTGGGAAATGAGCCTTAACCGACATTGAGACCATGTGAGCTATAACATGATCACGAACCAAAAAGGAATGTCCTACTTTCCTAGGGTACAACAATGAACTCTTAGCTTAAGTGGATCCACTAGCTAAACATCCCACAGGGGTACATAGTTTATGGGATAAGAAGATTGTTACTAGAAACCTGGCCTTATGGCGGGGAGCTTCCATTTCAAGAGATTGCTTCTAGAAACCCGGCCTTTCCACGGGAGAGCTTTCATCTCACATCAATATCCACTCAGTGCTAAGCATAAATCCCATAGAGTAGTTATTAAGTCTTGACTTATCTTATCTTAGAATAGCTCCTTAGACCATGTGTGAGTAAACTTTTCACCATCCATGATCTATTCATAATGGCTCTTAGCCTTTGATTCAATTAGGTGAGAAATGTCTTTCAATCTAAGAATCCTTACTATGTGAGAAAACCTTTCACATCATGTTCATATGTGTTTATGAGAATGTCCTTTCAACAACACAACAACAACATCATAATCATTGATACTTTACTCTCAAAGCATCCTTAAAGCATTTACAAAGATTTCATAAAGACATGCATAATCTCATACTTTGCCCTTTCAAGGTTCAAAGTCTACTTTCAATCACCACATTTAGAATTCAAGCATTAGATAGGGATTTCATCATAAATTCATGCGATTCTATCATTTCATGCATTAGTTCATAAAATTTCTCTTTCATCAACAAAGACCCATATCATAACATCAAAATTGAGAAATATGGGATTTACATGGGTTCATGGGGAAAAATCACAAAAATTCATCAATTCATGCTTATATAACATAATTCAATCATTTAAGTCAACTTTGAAGAGAACCCCTGGCAATTGAAGAAATCCTAACAATTGTGGATTTCTACCTTTTTGAATTTGGAGATTTTGAAGGAACTCCATGGATGAAAGCTACCATACCTTACTATCCAAGCCCAAAGAAATTGGTGTATGAAAGCTTGCTCTTGAACCCTAGCTTGAATCTCCTTCCTCTTCTTCTTCTTCTTTCTTCAAGTTTTTTAGAGAGAGAATTTATTTAAGAGGAAGAACTTTGGGGAATTATTTTGGATTTTGGAAAATATGACTTGAATGGGTGAGTTTTAGAGTTAAAATGACTTATATAGGGTTCCTAGGCTTAGACAAAACTACATGGCTTTAGTTTAATTAAAACAGGAAAAGACCACTTAACCCCTAAGCTACAGTGGTCTGCCTTATGACCATGTGAGACTCCACGAGCCGTGGTCCTCACCACGAGCCGTGGTGCTCTCCGTGGTCTTTGACCAGTAGCTAGGAAGCCTCTCCCTTAACCCATAAAAATCTAAGGCATCACCACGACACCTCCCACGGTCGTGGTGGCCTTCACGAGCCGTCTCGTGTGGAGGAGGATATTTTGGGCAGCCTTGGGATAGCTACTGCCTAGCCGACCACGAGACTCACCACGAGCCGTGGTCATCCTCACCATGATCTATGGTGATTGTCGTGGGAAGGTGGGCAGTGTCTAGTGAAGAGTGGGTTGTCTTAGCCCTAGTTTAGCCTACTAGATTACGAGTCGTTACAATATCTCTCCCTTGGGAACATTCGTCCTTGAATGAGAATTTCTAGACACCTCATATAGGAAACGACTCAAGACTAGCAGCCCATGATGTATGCAACATCATAAAAATGCACACAACAAAGGAGAAAACATCAACTCCAAGTTAATCATACTCAATGCACCATAAGGAAAGTAGGAACTATTCCAAACAAACCAACATGCCTAAAATTTCAATTTTTCTCATCTTTAAGGAGGAACTTCCTTCTCCAAGCTAAAAGCATGCTCAATACAATCATATGGAGCCTATATGCAATTCATACTCAAAAGCATATCTAAAGCATGTTCATTAATTCGTCTCATGAAGTCTATAGGCAACTCATACCCAATGCACAACAACATGAGGGAAATCAATCATGTAAACTCATTTTCTTCTAAACACAAGTTTTTCATGAACATGCATAATCATAAGGAAATCATGGAAACACATGACTTCAAACAAAGAACAAACCAAGAGGAACTCATTACCTCAAGCTAAAGTAGGAGTACAAGGAAAGAGGTGAGGATATCGAGACATCATATCAGTGTCGGCCTCCCAAGTAGCACCCTCAACTAAAAGATTCCTCCATAGAACTTTCACGAAAGCAACTTCTTTGTTCCTCAACTCCTTAACTTGCCGGTCTAAAATCTCAATCGAAACTTGCTCATACAAAAGACTCTCATCAACTCCCAATCCTTCTAAGGGAATTATTGAGTTTGGATCTCCAACACACTTTTTCAACATATAGACATGGAAAACCAGATGCAGCAATGCCAACTCATTAGGCAAATCAAGCTCAAATGCAACCTTATCAACTCGTCTCACAATTTGATACGGGACTACATACGGGGGACTAAGCTTCCCTTTCTTACCAAGCCTCATTACACCCTTCATGGGTGATATTTTCAAATAAACCCAATCATGAATATCAAATTCAAGATCCCTTCTCCTCACATCATCATAAGACTTTTGTCGACTTTGGGCCGTTCTCAACTTCTCTCTAATGAGTCGAACCTTTTGTATAGCCTCATGAACTAGTTCGAGACCTATTAGGTCAACTTCACCCACCTCAAACCATCCTATAAGAGACCTACACCTCCTACCATAAAGAGCCTCAACTTGAGCCATACCTATACTTGAATGATATCTATTATTATAGGTAAATTCAATCAACGGCAAATGGTCATCCTAATTACCCTTAAAATCAATCACACAAGCCCTCAACATATCTTCCAAAGTTTGTATAGTACGCTCTTCTTTCCTATCGGTTTGGGGATGAAAAGTCGTGCTAAGATTAACTTGGTACCAAGACCCTTTTGGAATAACCTCCAAAATTGAGAAGTGAATTGAGTACCCCAATCAAAAATGATAGACAAAGGCACTCCATGTAATTTTACCATTTCTCTCAAGTACATCTTGGCATAGTCCTCTGCCGAATAAGAAACCTTAACGAGAAAGAAATGAGCTGATTTTGTCATCCGATCCACTATCACCCAAATTGAATCATGTTGCCGCCGGGTGCGAGGCAAACCAACTATAAAGTCCATATTCAAGTCCTCCCACTTCCAGTAGGAATGCTTATATCTTGGGACAAACCTCCCGGTATTTGATGCTCAACCTTTACTTGTTGGCAATTTGGACAGTTAGCCACAAATTCCGCAATATCCTTATCCATCCCATTCCACCAATAGACCTCCCGTATATCACGGTACATCTTGGTGGCTCCCGGTGAATGGAATTCTGAGAACTATGGGCTTCTATTAGGATTTGTTCCCTCAAGTCATCAACATTCAAAACAAATAAGCGACCTTGATATCTAAGTACACCATCTCCCCTTTGGGAGAAAGCCTCAACGGATTCCTTAAGCACCGCTTCTTTCAATTCTACTAAAATTGGATCAAGACTTTGCTTAGCTTTCACATCCATCACAAAAGATGATTCAGAACCATTATGAATCATAACACCACCCTTGGTGGAATCTACTAACTGAACACTAAGCGGGCAAGTCTATGAACATCTGAACCAATTCTTTTCTTTTCTTCACATGCATGAGCCACACTACCCATAGACAATCGACTAAGAGCATCCGCTACCACATTAGCTTTATCGGGGTACTAAAGAACACTTATGCCATAATCTTTCAATAACTCAAGCCACCTTCTTTGGCAAAGATTCAAATCCTTTTGGCTAAACACATATTGTAAACTCTTATGATCGGTGAAAACATCAACATGAACCCCATACAAATAATGCCTCCAAATCTTTAAGAAAAACACAACCGTCGCTAACTCAAGGTCATGGGTAGGATAATTCTTCTCATGGATATTAAGTTACCTTGAAGCGTAAGCAATGACTTTACCATTTTGCATAAGCACACATCCCAACCCAACTCTAGAGGCATCACAATACATCACAAAACCATTTGTACCTCCGGTAAGGTCAACACCGGAGCGGAAGTAAGTCTATATTTCAACTCTTGAAAACTTTTCTCACAAGCTTCGGACCACACAAACTTAGCCTTTTTTTGAGTCAAAGCCGTCAACGAAGAAGCAATGGAAGAAAAACCCTCAACAAACCTTCTATAGTAATTGGCCAAACCCAAAAAGCTTCTAATTTCCAAAGGAGTTAGAGGTCTAGGACAACTCTTGACCACATCCGTCTTCTTAGGATCTATCTCAATACCCTTACTTGAAACAATATGACCAAGGAACACTACGGACCTTAACCAAAATTCACATTTGCTAAACTTTGCAAAGAGTTGTTGGTCCTTAAGAATTTCCAATACAATCCTTAAATGATAAATATGCTCAGTCTCACTTCTCGAATAGATCAAAATATCATCAATGAACACAATTACAAACATATCAAGGTATTGTCTAAACACCCTATTCATCAAATCCATAAACGCCGTCGGAGCATTTGTCAACCCAAACGACATTACCAAAACCTCATAATGACCATACCTAGTTCGAAAAGCCGTCTTTGGAATATCATCTCCTTTCACCTTCAATTGGTAATAACCCGACCTAAAGTCAATCTTAGAGAAGTAACTCGCCCCTTGAAGTTGGTCAAATAGATAATCTAACCTTGTAAGAGGATACTTATTCTTAATGGTCACCTTATTCAACTAAAGATAATCAATACACATTCGAAGAGAACCATCCTTCTTCCTAACAAACAATATAGGAGCATCCTATGAAGAGATACTCGATCGGATGAAACCCTTATCCAACAAATCTTTCAACTGTTCTTTCAACACTTTAAGTTCTGCCGAAGCCATTCTATAAGGAGGAATAAAAATAGGTTGCATATTTGGGAGAAGGTCAATACCAAAGTCTATTTCCCTCTAGGGAGGAATACCAGGTAAATCATCGGGGAACACTTTCGAAAACTCATTAACAACGAGGACCGACTCAAGATGAGGGGTTTCAGAGTCTATATCCCTCACTCTAACAAGATGGTAAATGTAACCCTTAGAAATCATCTTTCTAGCTTTAAGAAAATAGACAAACTGACCTCTAGGCATAGAATTTCCCCCCTTCCACTCTAGGATAGGC
Organism: Solanum pinnatisectum; assembly: GCA_035578085.1. Classification (NCBI taxonomy): domain Eukaryota; kingdom Viridiplantae; phylum Streptophyta; class Magnoliopsida; order Solanales; family Solanaceae; genus Solanum; species Solanum pinnatisectum. Next base: position 14,759,490 of record CM069080.1, read on the forward strand.
TCATTCGGGAACTAAAATTTGACTACATGAGTTCTACAATCTATAGAAGCATAACAAGAGTGCAACCAATCTATATCAAGAATAGCATCGAAATCTAACATCTCAAGCTCTACCAAGTCAACAAGAGTAACTCTATGGGATAAGGAAACGAGACACCTTCTATAGACCCTCTTAGCCACCACAGAATCACCAATAGGAGTAGAGACAGAAAAAGGTTCTAACAGCACATCCGGAAGAACATCAAACCTCATAGACACATATGGCATCACAAAAGACAAAGTAGCACCGAGATCAAGTAAAGCATATACATCAAGTTGGAAAACTTTCAACATACCAGTAACTACATCGGGAGAACCCTCTTGTTTACCACAAGTCTAAAGTGCATAGAAGTGGTTTTGCTTGGGAGCATTGGAACCCGAACCACTAGGAGGAGCTTGCTTGCCCTCTCTTCCTTTAGCCCTAAGCATAGAGCAATTCCTCAATAGGTGACCACTCTTACCACAACCAAAACAACCATCTGTGTCGGCTAGGCCCTTACCCTTGTGCTTCTTTCCATATTTAGTACAAGTGGACCTACGCAATGAAGAAGCACCACCACTACCTTCTTGAGTCCTTGGGTTAGACATCCTATCTTTGTTGAGGAGCATTGGAGGAATCTTGAACGGAAAACCTTTGCCAAAATTTAGGATGATCACGTCTATCGAACTTAGCATGAGAAAAATTTATATCACCGGTCTTAGCTCTTTTCACCTCTCTAGAATTTTCCTTAATCTTTTGCTCCTCAATTTGTTGAGCATGGACCATAAGACGAGATATTTCCATGTCACCAATGCGCATGGTGGTACGATATTCTTTAACCATCATTTTGGATACACCCGAAACAAACTTACTCATCCTAGTTCTTGAATCCGCAATCATTGTTGGAGCATAATTAGAAAATTGAGTGAACCTTAGAGCATACTCTTTCACGCTCATACTTTCTTGATGAAGGTTAATGAACTCAAGCACTTTTGCTTCCCTCATCTCAAGGGGAAAGAACCTATCAAGAAAAGCAGATTTAAATAACTCCCACTCTATGGGACCCACTCCTACTGGCCCTGCTTCTTTCTATTGGTTGTACCACACTTGAGCAACATATTTGAGTTGATAAGCGGCCAATTCGTCCTTCTCTTCTGGATAAACTCGTAAGGATCTTCCTCAACATTGGATCCATAAAATTTAGAGGGTTCATCCTGTTAAAGTCCTTCACTTTTGATGTCGTCGTACCCATATTTGGGTTCACGGGGGCTACCATCTCTCTATTGGCTTGAGCCGTCATGGCTTGAGCCAATACTTGAAACGCCGACCTAAACTCTGCATTTGTTACATTTTCAGCCAAAGGGTCTATCGGAGCTTGAGGAGGAGCTTCTTGTTCCACATTGTCTCCCTCATTCCTCCTATCATGAGCCCTTCTAGTAGTCATATGCTGAAGAACATAGGGCAAGGATTAAGAGAGAGATCTTATAGAGTTAAACTCTATGGCACGACTTAGTGTAATGAAGAAATGAAGTTTCCTAAACATCTTGTAGCCTCTCATTCATAAATGTGGCATGCTTCACACGTATGAACAAGTCTACTAGAAGTGGCTTATGAGACATCCTAGGACCATTCTAAACCTTGTGCTCTGATACCAAGTTTTTCACGACCCAGGGGTACCCTCTAGATGTAACATGGTGTATAGAAGGACTCCATACAATCCACTTAGCTCTCATGAACATAAGAAATAGAACAATTTAGAGTAAAACAACATTTCAAGTCCAAAATTTTTTTTTTATAGAAAAACGAAAGTGTAGACACTTTGTTTCATCATAGCGATCTATTACAATCGAATGAAACTGGGCCTAGCCCATACATCATGTCCAGAAAGGGAAATATGTGAAAGAAACTGAAATACAATAAAACTCCATCCTCGAAGCATGAGGACTCACCAAAGCTTGAAAAACCTCTAGGTCAACACTTAACCACGAAATTGATGACCCTAACTGTCGGACCCTACATTTGAAAAAAAAATGTAGGCAAGAGTATGTGTTAATACAAAAATACACTAAGTATGATATCATGCACAAAAACACTTAAAACATGCAAAAAGGGACATTTCATTTCAAAGCATGCAATTTACCAAGTTAAAGCATGATATAAGAGGGTTAGAAATCATAAGTCATAAAACATAGTCAATGCAAGCCATCATCATCTTGAAATACTTTGAACTCATATGAGATACTTCTTGAAGTAACCTTAGTTCATTATTCATCTTGTTATTGTGGGAAATGAGCCTTAACCGACATTGAGATCATATGAGATATACCATGATCACCCGGTGTCTCCCACACCGAAAAGGGTTTTCCTACTTGCCTAAGGTAGAACCATGAACTCTTAGCTTAGGTGGATCCACTAGATAAACATCCTACAGGGGCACGTAGTTTATGGGATAAGGAGATTGTTACTAGAAACCCGGCCTTACTACGGGGGAGCTTCCATCTCAAGAGATTGCTTTTAGAAACCCGACCTTTCGACGGAAGAGCTTCCATCTCACATCAATATCCACTCGGTGCTAAGCATAAATCCCACGGAGTAGTTATTATGTCTTGACTTATCTTATCTTATAATAGATCCTTAGACCATTCGTGAGTAAACCTTTCACCATCCATGATCTATTCATAATGGCTCTTAGCCTTTGATTCAATTAGGTGAGAAAACTCTTTCAACCTAAGAATCCTTACTATGTGAGAAAACCTTTCGCATCATGTTCATATGTGTTTATGAGAATGTCCTTTCAACAACACAACAACATCATAATCATTGATACTTTACTCTCAAAGAATCATTAAAGCATTTACATTCATAAAGACATGCATAATCTCACACTTTGCCGTTTCAAGGTTCAAGGTCTACTTTCAATCATCACATCTAGAATTCAAGCATTATATAGGGATTTCATCATAAATTCATGTGATTTTATCACTTTATGCATTAATTCATAAAATTCCTCTTTCATCAACAAAGACCCACATCATAACATCATAATTGAGAGATATGGGATTTACATGGGTTCATGGGGAAAAATCATAGGAACTTATCAATTCATTCTTAATATAACATAATTCAATCATTTAAATCAACTTTGAAGAGAACCCATGGAAATTGAAGAAAACCTTAACAATTGGGGATTTCTACCTTTTTGAAATTGGAGATTTTGAGGGAACTCCGTGGATGAAAGGAATTCATGGATGAAAACCACCATACCTTACTATCCAAGCCCAAAGAAATTGATGTATGAAAGCTTCCTCTTGAACCCTAGCTTGAATCTCCTTCTTCTCTTTCTCCTTCTCTTTTTCCCTCTCCTCCACCCTCTCCTACTCCTTCTCCTCCTCCCCCTCCTCCTCCCTCCCCCTCCTCCCTCTCCTCCTCCCCCTCCCTCCCCCTCTTCCCCCTCCCCTTCCCCCTCCCCCTCCCCCTCCTCCTCCTCCTCCTCCTCCTCCTATTTGAGAGGAAGAACTTTGGGGAATTCTTTTGGTTTTTGTAAAATATGACTTGAATGGTTGAGTTTTAGAGTTAAAATTACTTATATAAGGGTCTTAGGCTTAGACAAATTGACATGGCTTTAGTTCAGTTAAAATCGGAAAAGACCACTTAACCCCTTAGCTATAGTGGTCTGCCTCATGACCACGTAAGGCTCCACGAGCCATGGTGCTCTCTGTGGTCTTAGACCAGTAACTAGGCAGCCCTTCCCTTAACCCCTAAGAATCTAAGGCATCACCACGACACCTCCCACGGTCGTGGTGGGCTTCACGAGCCGTCAAGGCACTCGTGTAGAGGAGGCTATTTTGGGAAGCCTTGGGGTAGCTACTGCCTAGCCTACCACGAGCCATGGTGGTAGTAGTGGGAAGGTGGGCAATGTGTAGGGAAGAGTGGGTTGTCCTAGCCCTCTTCCTTGGCTCTTGCCTTCTTCCTTGTCTCTAGCCCTCTCACTTAGCCCTAGTTTAGCCTACTAGATTATGGGTCGTTACACCCATGGGTCCCGAACTAAGAGACATAGGGTGTGTATTGTTAGGTCAGATATGCATCACTATACTTGACATTGCATTTCATTTCATTGCACATCTTTATCATTGGTGAACTTTATCTTGTGTGTTGATGACCTTATGAGTGCCTTTCTGTGGAACTTGCGATTGATGAATATTAAGTTTGTTGTTGAGAATATGTAATTTTTAGAGTGTTGTTGTTGAGCTATGTGCTATGTAAATTGTGAATTATTAGGTTGGATTGGTTTTTATGCAGGTTGTAGTTGTGGAGGTTCGGTTGGGGTGTAAGGAGTACTTGTATTATATTCCCTTAGCTTGTGTTTAGAAGTTTACGAGCTGAGTACCGAGTGGTTTGGTACTCACCCCTTGCTTCCACATTTTTGTAGGTTACGAGCCTAGATCTTCATAATACTTTCTATTATCTTCTTTTTTGAGGCCTCTTGTGGAGATTTGTGAGGTAATTGTTTTTCATCTCAGTGGACCTTCTTACTCATGTTTATGATCTCATTCTACTTTAGTAACAACATCATTTGAGACTTGTGTTTCTTTCAAATCCATCGTAATACATTAGAGGCTTGTACACGTGACAACCAGGTTTTGGGGGTGTATTTAAGTCGATTATGAATTTCTGCATATATTAAAGTATTAGACTTTTATTTATAGTTTATTTCCGCACTTTATCGTAATGGTTGAGTTTTAGGCTGAATTGTATTGGTGGGATAAGATGAGTGTCATCACATCCATTTTTGGACCGTGACACACTTACTCATATGGATCTAGTAATCTAATGTCCAAAAGGATTAAGTTGTTAATCTTGGTCTAATGGGTGACTCTTTAAAATCTAAGGTGGACTTGGGGATTTCAACTTAATAACTCAACTTGAATGATGGGTGAGCATTCATCCATGTATCTGCTCAATGCTACGTAATACTCCCAACTAAATTATAATGATAAATTGAGTAGCTCAATAATACTGAAGTTTGAGACTAAATGATAGATACGTTATATGAAAGCATTTTTAAAGATGTGGAACTGAAAGACTTAGTGTAAAATTAATCATGACAATTTCTATTATGAATAAAATATGCAATTAATCAACATAAGTCCAAGGGCATGAATTTTTTGTATTCTAACAGTTCATGAAGTATACCTATATAAAGATACTAAATTATATGAGAAAACATATATTCATAGACTATCCACAAGGAGGAATTGAAATATAATAACACGCTTTCCATACGAACACTATATTTTGTAGAACTACATAATTGAAGAGCAAAGTTCACTTAAAGACTCAATGGGTAAAAGGATACCCATTGATGAAATTCCACATACCTTAAAGGAAAAACTTTTGGAAGAATCACTGAATTTAAAGCTTAGCAATGAAGAACCCTAGCTTACTACTTGAAAGGACTTAGAGAGTAAGTAATTGATAACTGTTAGTCGAGTGAATTCCCTTTAACCCCACTTAGGATAGGCAAAAATATTGTGGTAAATGAGTTAAAAGAGTGGAAAAAAACCAAAACAACCTTGACTAAAGAGCTGTTGGAACGTTCCACGAAGGCTAACCATGGTATGTGGTTTAATCCACGACCCATGGATCCTATCTAGGCAATATATACAAAAATTCCAGTCTCTGAAATTTATTCTATGAGCCTTATCTATGGTCTTTGGATTGATACACAACCCATAGACTGAATCAGTGGAAATCTACCAAAAAAATTAAGCTTCATCAGTTCATTTCACGAGCCAGATCTATGGACCATATTGATCTATGAGACTACGACCCGCCGTTAAAATATTTTAGAAGTGTCAATGGTAAATCGATAACTTTTTAATTCGGACTTGGATTAACAAACAATTAGTAGCGTTGGAAAGAAGACTCATAGACCTTTTATTTGGTAGGTTATGGGTCACATACCTCTTCACATTATGAGATGTGTGATAATTTGATGTTGAACCTTATATGAACTCATACAAAAACAACCCAGCCAGTAGAAAGGATTTGAACTCAACTTAATGCTAGAGGTCTGTCATGACCCCAAACTACTTCCAATACACTTTATACACTTGGGAATGGACCTTAACATATATGAATAAGTAGGACATCACTTGTTCCATGTTGAGTTTATGGGACATGGGTAATTAACACTTGTCCACTCAGTGCTAAGCATAAAGCCCACGGAATATTTATTACTCTTAACTTTTCTTAACAATTATGAGACATGGGTAATCATCGCTTGTCTTATCATTGTACGTCATCGGTAATCATTGTTTGCCTCATTATCCATGGAAGGGTACATCAAGTAACCAATCCGAGCTACTTTCATTAGAATAGCTCCTAAAGTCTTTATTCGTTTTAGGTAAGAAGACCTTTTAACCTTATGAATACTTTTTGTGAGAAATCCTTTCACACAACAACATTGATGCTTCAATCTCAAAGCAAGTCATAAACAATTTTCATCAATTTCATAAGAAAATGCATATCTTCATAAACTCATCTATCAGCTTCATCATATGAACAATTCTAGAAAACATGGATTTCACATGGGTTCATGGGGATTCAACTTAGAAACATGCAATTTCTTCAATTCATGCATAAAAAAACATAAATCAATTAATAATACCATGATTGAAAAGAACTTATGAGATTGAGTAAAAATCCTAACTTTCATTGGAGATTCTACCTTGTCAAAATAGGAGAATTTAGGAACCCTATGGAGGAAAGGACTCCATAGGTGAATATTATAATACCTTGATGTCAAGAGCTTACAATCAATGGTGAAATTTGAGACTTGACTTGAAACCCTAGTCTTCTTCTTCAAGCTTCTAGAGAGAGAAATATTGGAGAGGATGAACTTGTTCTTCTTTTAGTAATTTGAGAGAATGAATTGAATTAGGAGACTTTGGAGGTAAAAACATTTATATGAAGTAAAATGACATAGTATTGGATTAAAGTAATTAGGAAAAGACCCAAAAGCCCTTCCTAAAAATAACTGCCGACCTCACCAACAGTCTGTTGGTCAGACCACAGACCATCCTGGCTAGTTGTAGGTGAGATTAGAGACCAGTGGATTTGGACCCCCAATGACGGACCCATTTACGATTTGTGGGTCCACTTACTGGTCGTACATCTCAGTCGTGGGTCTCAACCCTTGATCCTGAATTTTCTCTAAGATTGGAACTCACCTACGATACCTACCTACGACTCGTGCATGGGACAACAGACCGTCTTAGTGAACCGTATGAAAAATACTGAAACTTGACATTTTGGGAAATTTGTACTGGCTAACCACGGGCTTACCTATAGGCCATCGGTGGCTCCGCTGGTACTGGCACTAGATCCTGGAAAGCTACAAATTTCTCATATTTTTGAATCTAAGGTGTTACAAATATGCATTGACCTTGTACATGACTTATGATTTCTCTTGAAAAGGTTTTTATCGCATTTTAGTTGGTCATGCATATCATGTTTAAGTTCACTATATTATTATTCTCATGTTTTTATGCATTTCCCATACTTAGTAAATTCATCGTACTAACGCATATTTGTGCCTATATGTCTCATAATATAGGGTCCAATGTTTCTCCTCCTGTCGTGCTTAGATCAGGATTTCTTTGCTTGATCACTTGGATTGGTAAGTCCTCATGATTCGAGGGCCATGCCATGGACAATTTATTGGTTCGTTTGTCTTTTAGTTTTCAACTTGTATGTCGTGTATGGTTTATTTCCCAACCACTCTTGTAATATTACAAGGGCTATGTAAGACGCTGTTTAATTTTCCACACTTATGTTCAGAATTCTCTTATGATACGAGCCTTATTTGCCTATGCTCTCTCTCTCTCTCTTGTTGTATTTCATTTACGTTATGTTATGTCAAGTGGCTTGTTTAGGGCTTCTTAGGGTCCTAATCTTCATGTCACACTTAGGGGGTACTTCGGGTTGTGACAGTGTCAATAGCGGCTGGTGCTCAGATCTTCATCAGAAAAACAAATACATAGTGTAGCATGAGTACCCAAACAGCAGGTACCCAGTAGGGATCATAGGCCAACTGAGGTTGGAAAGTAAATACATAATAAAAAGCGAAGAAATAAATGGTAACTAAAGGTCAGGTAAATGAAATAATAATGGAGGTATAACAACGAATAGAACTATGATGTCCAAACTCAAACCCAACTAATAGAAGTTGTTAGGACTCAAACCCTGAATAATAGAGAAACGTTCGAACTTGGAAACTATGGCTAAAACACTCTGAATAACCTTCAAATAACTCGCACCCCATCAATAGGAAAGATACCATAAACTGAAACCCTCATTGGAGTCACAAGGGACGTACTCCAGCTCAAAACCCACAACCTGATGCAATGTAATAAAAAAAAGTCCTGAAATCACAACTAAAGTACACTGGGGCCGTATCATAGGAAGTTATGGATGAATGTCCAAAAAGAAGGGAGTTGTCACCTAGTTAAGGATTCATACCACTAGACTCAAGTATGCTACACCAGTCTACAGGGAGCTAAAATCTTGTGAAGTGACATTGGAGGATTTCTAAGGCATAATGGCCCAAAAATAACAACTCTAAGGCAATCACTACCCTACACTTAGGCTAAGGCCACAAATATGTCACAATAAACAATACACAAGGGCACAAAGCTACAACTAGACATGATACACCATCACAATATAGTAGACATGCTCAAATCCCCCCAAATCACCCCAAAAAAGGCTAAGGCATGAGTTTTATCAACTAAACATGATACAAGCTAGAAACCCTTCTCAAAACTAGTAAAACATGTAAACACCAACACAAGCTCAATCTAAGTTGATCACATGCACTCCAAAATCAACTAAACCAAAGCTTTACCCATTTGAACCGCCTCTAATTATTTCCATGATGTCAATACAAACATTTTGACACCCAAATTGGAATAAATGAAGAAGGGACTAAAAACAAATAAAAAACAACATTATGGGACCTGCATGGGGAATCCCAAAATTGACTACATTAATTGGTTCCATTTAGATCAAAGAACTAGTGCCCTTAGAAAGGGGACAGTCCGAGCTCAAACAACCCTAAAAATAGTTCATGCAAGCAAAGTTCAAGAAACACCATTAAAGAGAGAAAGAGAGGTCTTAGGGTTAAGATTTTACCTCCAAAATGAGCTCACAATGCTTCCTCACAACCCCATGAAACTTCCTAGCGATTTCCGACCAAACACAATAGAAATGTGCTCAATCGGAGCCTTAAAGACCAAGAAAATGATGTTGGAAATTTTGAAATGAAGTTGAAAAACGCTAGGATCACAAATATAATGCCCACTAAAATGACCTAGGATCCTATATCCATGAACACAACGGTCAACTCGACTGATTCAACACTGACTCTTCTCTGCGAATGCGGGACCCTGTCCATAATCACTTAGACATAGGGGACCGACCCTCTATTAATGTGGAAACTGGCCCGCGAATGCGGTGACCACTTTTTGGAATTTTCCAAAGCAGTTCAAGGCCAGAAAATGCAAAGCATATGGTATGGTGCACCGGCCCAACTTGCAATTGGCGAAATACCCCGGTGTGGGCTCAAGATTCATTCTGTGCAGACATACAAACTTCGTCACCCCACTAAATTCGACGTTCTGGACTTTAAAAAGATTAAAACCCAATTGTATGATGTTTCCAATCATCATTAGACATTGTATATCAAAAGAACTTTCAGACTGAGCACCAGCAATAGCATTAAGAAAAAACTAAATCCACAACACCATATGCTCCGACATATCCAGCATTAAGCTCATGACATTACCCAATAAAATTATAGCTGTATGTAAATAATCTTATTGGATTCAAACTTAGAACACCATACAAACTGGATTGTTGAATTTAGACTACATGATTTGTTCAAATTACCTGCATGGGCACATCAAACTATAGCAACAAGTTATGAAGTTTGAACTTAAACTTCTAGTGCTAGATCCTGAAGTTCTTCCAGGGGGGAGGGGGGCGGGGGGATTTGGTACAAATACTTGTGTCAAAAGTAGCCATTTACTTTTTACATTTCAAACAACGGCTAAATAAACAGTCCAAAATAGCCATGCCACCTAATATTTCTTTTTCCCAAAATTGTAAGCAGTATACACATATGACATGTAATATAATGTAAATGGAGAGTTCGAAACAATTTGCCACAAAGAAACACATCCTTCTTGCCTACCTACATGCAGGTAGCAATTCAAACCTCATCAAGGGCCTAATAAACAATTGACTATAACAAAATTGGTCTGGGAACATATATGACACAAGCCCAAAAAGAACAAAGTAAATTTTACTTCGGCAGAACTTCAGTTGTCTAGTGGTTCAGCAATTACTTCCGATGCCGCCTCTTGGGCTCAGCTCTTTGCCTCTTGTCGTCATCCCACTCTCTGTCATACATACTGTGGTGCATAGTTAAGGCATCAAATATAAGCACACTTCAATGGCAAGTCATGACACTGCCTTCATACCAACACTTCCCAAGTTGAGTTCTCAGAAGTTAACTTCAGTTGATAAGATATGCAGTTCTAAAAAAGATTATTTACACCAAAATCATTGTACCTCTCATGTAATATATCAATTTATGGAATCATAAATGACATTTGAACATTGATACCAAATTGACTTAAAAAAACTCACGAACCCCTGAAAGTGAAATATGGGCAACAAATTTTGGGTACATTATATGAAATATGTACAAATGCACCAAAACTTATCTAATTATAATTGTATTTTTTTCAATAGTAGTACAGTCTGCAATAGTAGAGGATTTCGATAAACCACCGATAGAAAAACAATGCCTATCAAATGACAACCACTAAAAAGGCCATTAGATTGGTAGCATTGTACAATTCTAGCCAGACTTGTATTTTGGATGACAAGGCATTGCTGAAAAAAGAAACAAAATCTTCCATTCAAACAAAACAGTTGCATATGTTGGTTTATGCAGCAGATGGTCAAAAGAAAACTCTCAAGGAATTGTATGCACATTTATCAATAAGGATACGAGTCCGCATCACGACGGGGTGCTTTGCTGGCACTTTCTTTTCCATGAATCCTAAGACCTGGCTCGTCCAAGTAACCTGGACGCTGCTGAACAATAACACCCTTCCGCTCTCCCCTATCTCTTCCATCACTGGGCTGCGTCATATTAATAGAAAGAGGAGGAGGAGGATGAGCAGCGGGTGAATACTCTCCAGGTTCTGAAGCCATATGCTCTCTCTTAAGTTTACGCCTCTTTGAGGCATTTGGATCCATATCCTCTTTCACGAGGATAGCTTTCTCCCTCTCTCTTTCCCTCTCCTCTACCTACAACACACAAATGAAATGTAAGTAACCACTAACATGCAACAAGAGATCTCAAGGGTTTTACTAGAAAGAATCTGACCTTTGAAACAAGTAGGTAAACTACAAAACATAGTTAAACAACAAATACGTCTCAATCCTAAACAAGTTAGGGTCAACTAAATGAATCCACACTGTCACTCCAAACTCGTAGAAAATATTACACAAAAGAAAATAAATTTAATATGTAATTGAAGTAAAAATTGATTAAAAAAATCCAAGAAAATACACGCCTCTGACCAATATGAAGACAGGAAGTTATTTTAAGCAAGGAAGCATTAGAAATTATTTGAGTATTACTGTTAAGCCAACACAGAAAACCAACTAAGAAATTAGTTTCTACCATTCTTATCACCCCAATTGGAAAGAGGATGCAAAAGGTGTAAGGAAAGAATATCCCAGCTGCTACATCTCAATAAGGTAACATGTCAGTGGATACAGAAGTATAAGAAGACAAGAACTCAGAAGTGTTGCAGGTCAAATGATTAAAAAGAAAGAGATGGATAGTCATGACGACAAGATATGGAGCATACTGATGCATAAAATTTAGACAAACAAACAAACGGCAAACCTAGTCCTCATAAGTGTTCAATGTCTTCCAAAATGTTAGACTCTTAAACTATTTCCACTAGCACTAAATATTGAGCAAACTCATTAAGCACAACCCAAAATTTATCAAGAGAGAGTCCAAATGATTAAAAAAAGTTAAAGATGGATATATAGCCAAATAACCATTACATTGTCATGGGCCTAAAAGTAAGTGGCCCTGCTACTTCTAACTTTAGTTCACTCGGGCCTTAGTCAATGGTCAACCTTGGCCCAACCCTCCCAGTTCACTTGTAATCATCATCATGAGCACATTGTACTCTTTTGGAAGACTACCCAATACCACTTGAAGTTCCTCCAGCTGCTTAAGAAATAATTGAATCTCCTTGATTTGCCTCCTAGTACAAACTTTTTAGTAGTTGTGATGCTTCCTCCTCTTGAATAGGGTAACTGGAGCCTAGTTTGTTGTTTCTCAGACCTCAGGGGCCAAAAATATAACCCAAAACAGGGAACTACTCCCTCCATACTTTAAAGAATCTAGTTTCATGTTACTGGTTAAAATATGAACTCTGGGCATATTATCACATTAGAAATTAAAAAACCTCGAGAAAAATACTAGTTAACTTGGCAACTGAGGTAAAAAAACTGAGCAATTGTCCAACTCGAACCACAGGAACAATAATTGGGATCTACATATATTCTTACACAATTAAAACTCAAGCTAAAGTTGTAGAATGAGATCAGAAAAGGTATAGGATGCAACAGAAAATATGAGTACAGATGGAATCGCCATAGAGGTATGAAGAGGTTGGAGTAGGATGACATACTAACCTATTCAATACAACACTAAGAAATGGTAGAATGCCTGATGCAAGCAGCAGGATGATTCTAATTTATAAGAATAAAGAAGATATTTGAAGTTGTCGGAAATATCGTGGCATTAAGCTTATGAATTATATAGATTTATAAAGCGTAGACTTAGGGACACTCAGTGTCGTGAAAGGAGTGCGCCTTAGGCGAGAGGCGAGGCGAGATAGGGCCCTATTACTGGCGAGGCATGGTCTCAAAGGCAAGAGGCGATGAGACATAGGCATCGCCTTTTGTGAAAAAAAAAAAAACTTGACTCAGCAATTTAAAACTTTAAAACGTAAAATTAGGTGACTTACGCACCTCAAACGTCAAAGTCAACTCTTCTCATTTCTTCTTCTTTCTTCTCTGTTTCGACTTACGGGCTTGTCTTCCTTCTTTCTCATTAAGTAGTAAGGCAGTTGTTTTGTTCTTCCTCAAAACTGCAATCTGCCCAATTTCTTCTTTCTCATTCCTCTGTTTTAGTATTGCTTGCCATATGAATTATTGAGTCATTCAAGTTCTGACTTTTACTATCTACTATTTACTTTTAGTTTTCAATTGAAATATTTGTTAATACATTATTGCTATTTAGATTTTGGTTATCTCTCTATGCAATTAAATATTTTAAGTTTCTAGTATTAATTGGTGCCTCATTCAAAAAGGCGAGGCAGACCGTCTTTCATCATCCAAAACACTAGGGACACTTCAAGAGGTACTGAGAACCAATTTAGGTTTATGTTTGTTTGCGGATGACGTAGTTATGCGGTTAACTCTAACGTAGAGATTACAAGACACCCTAGAGTCTAAAGGGCTCAAGTTGAGCAAGATCATGACCAAGACACAATACTTGGAGTGCACGTTCAGTGATGTAACACATGAGGCTGGCATGGAAGTAATGCATACACAAGCTATTCAAACGAGAGGAAATTTTAAGTATCTTGGGTATGTTATCCAAGAAAATGGGGAAATGAGGATGTCACTCATTATATTAGTGCAAGTGGATGAAATGAAGGCTCGTATCTGGAGACTTGTGTGATAAGAAGGTGCCACCAAATCTTGAAGGTGAGTTCTACAAAGTAGTGGTTAAACCAACTATATTGTATGAGGCAAAGTGTTGGCCTGTTAAGAACTCTAATGTTCAAAAGATGAAAGTTGCAAAAATGAGAATGTTGTGGTGAATGTGTGGGCACAGTAGGAGAGATAGGATTAGAAATGAGGATATCGGGAAAAAGATGGGTGGGCTTCGATGGAGGAAAAGATGCAGAACGAGGTTGATATGGTTCGAACAGGTGAAAAGGGGATGCACAAATGCTCGGGTGTGGAGCTATGAGGGGTTAGCTATGGCGGGATTAAGGAGAGGTAAAGGTAGGCTGAAGAAGTAATGGGGAAAGGTGCTTAGACAAGACATAAGGCAATATCAGCTTACCGAGGACATGCCTGTAGATAGGAGGTTGTCGAGGATACAGATTAGAGTAGGAGGTTACTAGGTAGTAGTGTGTTGTCTTGCTATCCGTCCATACTAGTAGCCGAAGTGTTGCTCCTATAGTTTCTTCTCCTTTAGTTTCTATTACTATTTGTTGTTTCTTCTACTTTGATCATTGTATTATTTTGTTGAAGTTACCGTATGTTTTGTTATGCTTTCACTTTTGTTGTTTTTTTGGTCTACTTCGGGCTGTTTTTCTTTGAGGCAAGGGTCCATCGAAAATAATCTTTCTATCTCTGCAGCAGCAGTATGGTCTATGTACTCTCTACCCTCCCTAGACTCAATTTATGGGACTACACCGGGTATGTTATTGTTTCCCAATGGACCTACAATCCATTTCCCAATGGAAGTTATATTCTTGTTGAGAAGATGGATGAAAATTTATGGCGAGAAAGAAAGATCCACACATGGTATCCATTGATCCAAAGAAAGCATATGATTAGAGTGCCTAGAAAGGTTCTTTGGTAGGCGTTGGAGAAGAAAGGAATCCATGTTAAACGTTCATAAAGGACTTGTATAAAGAAGTCCTCGCTAGTGTTGGAATAGAAAAAATGCTCATTCAGAAGACCATTCTCTTTCTTCTACAAATGTAGGAATCTCAAGGTACCACGTGAAGAAATAAAAATATTTTTTATTTTATTAGAATTTCTTTTATAGTTATGTAAATGAAAATCAATGTTAGGGTTAAATATGATCTTATATATATGACCTATATATTCAGTTAAAGAGGTACAAGGAGCTATTATATTTTAATTGTTAAAATGAGATCAAGAAAGAAGGCAAAATTTCTATTTATTTATTAGTTAAAGTGATTATCAAAGAAAAGAAACAAGAATAGGATTCTTTTGAAAGTAATATTTTTATCAGGAATAGAAGGGATTTAATAAGAAAAAAGATACTAACAAATTTACCAGGAAAACGGCATTTTTGACCCATTAGTTAAAAATAGGGGCAATTCTAGACCAAACTATTAGTAGTAGGGGCATTTCTTGACCAATCTATTGATGGCAAGGGGATTTTTGGACCAAACTATTAACTGAGGGCATTTTTGTTCAATTTCCATAATTTAAGGGCATTTTTAATCCTTTTCCATTTATTTTATGCAAAGTCACTTTGTAGTGTGCCAACTTATGTATCAAATGTGCTGAAGCCAAAACTCAATTCAATGCTTCAGTGCATATTCTAAGGAGTGATAACGCTAAAGAGTATATGTTAAAATGTATTCTTCAACAATCTTCATGTGTTGATACCATCTCTTGAAATGAAGTGCGCTCTTGAAACGGAAAGCTTCTTCAATTTAAGAACAAAGGTCAAATATAGAGGGCAAGATTAAAAAAAGGAAATGGTCCCTAGAAAGGAGATAGACTGACAATACAACATGTTGTTTCTTTCACGAGGCTTCACTTCCATTTCGATGCTTGCTTAGAAACATTAAATTTAGATCTACAGATATATAGCCAAAACTAACTTTGAATTACGATCAAAGATTTTTAAAAAAATATGAGCAAATAGGAATAACTTCAAATGGAATTTCCAAATTTAGAATGTCAGAATTCAGAATAGCATGCAACGAGTGAGTAGAATATCTATTTTTTATACAGACAGAAAATGTGTATACCTGTCCGTCTCAAGGATGATGGAATTCTAAACTATCATAATAGTATATATTCAGTTCCAGTGACCTGCCTAAAGTTCAATAATAATTGTGGGCATAACGTAATAACATCAACAATTAAACTGTCTACTGTATCTTGAACAATTATGCATGAAATGTGAATCAGGCTTACCTTAATTGAAAGTTCTCTCTCTTCCCGCTTTCTATCTCGAAAATCATCTTCTCTCCTTCTCTTCAAATCATCCTGCAACAATGTGTTATTCTCTTCTGACCGCCGTCTCTCTCTCTCATCATGCCTTGGAGAAAGTCTTTGACTATGCCTGGCAGTTCCAAAACGTCTATCAGAATCATCATCTCTCCTGCCTGCATTAATGGATTGCGGGACCAGGTGAGGAGGCAGTGGTGGAGGTGGAGGCAAATTTTGATTATACAACCGATCATCTGTAAGAGATTTCTCTACAGACGCTTCACTATGTCGCAGCTTGCTCCTGTCATCTTTGATCCTTTCATCCTTACTCAACCTATCAAAGTTCCTATCAGCAACTCTCTCATGTACTCTCTCAATTGAACGTTCTCTTCCATGCCGCTCCGTTGACCTATCTCTTGATTTTTCAAATGCATCATCACCGCGGGACCTATCAGGACGGTCCCCTCGCTCTCTGGGGTCTCTCTCAGGTCTTTCACCACCCTTATCTTTTGATCTATCAAGAGGCTTTTCAGAGGCGCGGTTCAATATTTGATCATCAGATCCATGTCTATCATAATCTGCTGGAAGTTTATCTGCAGCTCGTGCATCTATTAACCGTTCTTTCTCCGATGAACGAGCATCACCACATTCAATATCTCTACCGTCAATTTCACCTTTCCGGCGTTTGTTCAGTCTATCAAGCTCTTCTGTGGGAATAGATCTCTTCTGTACTTTTTCATTAGCTTTAGAAGCATCCTGTCGAGGAGAATGAACCAGACGCAATGTGGACTCCTTATGCACATCAGAACTTTCACTGACATCATCTTTTCCAGCAGAAACCCTCAGATCAGCAGATTTATTAGTTGTAAGTTCAGCATTAGATTCATTTGAAGGATCTAACAATCTCGTCAATGAAGCTGCACCTTTAGGTGCAGCAGAAAACATGCTACCATTCCCTGAAACTGTAGTAGAAACATTAACACTCCCACTTGCTCTGCTCTCAGAAGGATAACTAACATCACCAGAAGCAGCTCCAGATGCTCTTCCAACAGCTTTCCCAGACTTGTCATCTTTTGCAATATCATGCTTTGGTTGCTTTGAGAGAGATCCAGCCGGAGTAGCTCGCTTGCCTGTGGCTCTTCCCTACAGAAAAGGGTGAATATTTTTTAAGTTCAAACAAGTTAACAAAAGAGAACTACTCAACTGAATAATGAAGGATCCATCCATATGCAGAAAGATTCATCGAAAAGGAAAGCAAAGCGGTTACTTCATAATACATATCACACACCAACAATTAGGGGTGGCAAATAGGCGGGTTGGGTTAGGTAAAAAATGAGTCTAACCCATTTCTTCAGTATCTTCATTTTTTTAAAATCTCAAACATCATTAAAATTCATGTTCTGCAATTGTAGAATTGAACTGCTAGCTTCTTTGGTTCTTCAATGAATCTACTTAATATGGATTAACTAATGAGTCTATTACTCAAAACTCAAAAGCTCACTTAACTATGCTTATAGCACACTCAACCAGATATTTTAGACTTTCCACTGTCCAAATACCAATTTAACTATCTGAATTATCAATCTATGCTCTTTTTTGTACTCATTAAATATTATGATACTTTCTGTTTCTAATTTATATTATGGACTTATCCATGCCAAGGGTCTATCAAAAACAGCCTATCTACCTCCCAAGGTAGGGGTAAGGTCTATGTGCACTCTACCCTCCTCATAGCCCACTTGTGGGATTATACTTGGTATGTTGTTGTTGTGGACTAATCTATAGGATAATATATCTTATTTATAAAGTAAAAAAGTAATTTAAAAAAAAAATCAAGCATATACAATATTAATAAAATAATGGAGCATAGTAAAAAAAATTTACTAGATAATTTAGGTATAATTGAGCCATCATTCTCTCCCCTCAAGTAGAACAAGTGCTTCTTATTCAATGACTTTACTAAGCCATCTACTAGACTACTACACATTATGTATATGTCAGTGTTGTCAAAGGCGCGCTTAAGCTACAAGCGCAGAACATGTTGAGCGCTTTGTCACGCTCAAATCTCCGCGGCATAATTTTCCTTGCTAATGAGTGCAATCCTAAAGATGTGACACTAAACAACTAATATTTCACCTTATTGTAATGTTTTTTAAATTTCTTTGTCCTTATATTTATTATTCATGCTTACGATTATTAATCTTGGACTACACATACATAGTTGTAGTTTTCCTCAATTTGTACTTTTTTCAATTAAGCCCACAATTAATTTGCACTTGAATCCCCAAAGGATCTAAGAGCTTTTTTGCACGTTTCGCTTTTTGATAACACTAATATAAGCTATACATTGGTTTCAATATTTTTATTTCCACCCAAAAAAAAAATTGGTCCCACTAGATGCAGAGAATCACTATGATGAGATTGAGAGGATCAAATGGGTTGAACTGTTGAAGCATCTTCAATGACGATTTAGAAGTGTTGAAGTAGTAGCAAGTTGAGGGATAACTGAAATTGGTTGTATGGAATACATATACCGTGTCTGCAACTTGCGAATTAAGCCCATACATGGCAAGCCCATTTTGATCCATACAATTACGGGTTAAATATAGGTTGAAACCCACATTGTACCCATTTAAAATATCAAGTTGGCCAAAATCTTGACATGATATTGAAAACAACTTATATGTAAATCCCTGATGAAGGTTGATTCGGGTCAATTATGAACTGAATAACCTGATTAAAATAACCCCGATGTATGTTTGGACCCACGCGTGGTGGGTGGGACCATTGGGACATGTTAACATATGTGCATGGTGCATGGTGCATGGTGCAAGATGGAAACTATATTGAAGTGTTAAGTGGCTAAAAGTATCAAAATGGAATGATGGAATCAAGTCCAATGCAGTGTCATGGCATCATATTGCATGCCTAATGTGAAGAACTTAAAGTTTTTGAGGGAGAGTGCCTGGCAAGAGCAGTAACTGATGTGAGGCCAAAAATATATATTTTTAATCATTATTTGCCTCACACTTAGTATTTTTATTTGTCCTTTTTGAGCATTAATTTTATGAACTGTGTTTAATAGTATATTTTATTTGTAGGAGTAAATTGGTGTAAATATGAAATTTGGAGCTAAAACGAATTAAAGATGGCAAATTATAGAAGGAAATCAAGCAAGCAGCTTAATGGATTAAATTCAATAATAATGTATAATATATCAAGTGTGAATTGTGAATGGTAGAATTGAAATTGAAAACTGCTACCCACGTGTCAAAATCAGAAGACACTTACAAAATTTGAAACCGACACAGCTTCACGCGGAAGACCTGATTCCTTTTCATTTTAGGTTCATAATTTGTCTGGACTCAATTATTTTTATTTAGAATTTTCTACATCTATAAATAGTCCATTGGAATAATTCTTGGAAGGGCATCAATCAAATACGAAGTCGTCATACTTTTTAGGATTCTTTTTCTTCTTTTGTTAGACATTAGTAGCTAAAGACCCTTGTTTTGGGGTTGTAGCTACGAGTAATTGTTGAACATCGATTGTTTTGAATTCATGTTGATTATCGCTTAAATGACTTTTGTATTCTTGTTTTAGCATCTCAAGCTTGATCACCATAGAGATAAATATATTGTCTATTCTTGAACTCGAGAGACGGAGAGGTAGATAGACCAAAGAATACAAAGAGCTCGATCTCTCTAACATATCACTTGTTCAAATTCATGTTCAGGATTGACACTCGGACGAACACCAAGCTTGGTTACGAAATAGAATATCAATCAATTGGAGTAAGCGATTAGAGGTTGAGAGAACATGATCATAAAATCAACCCTGTAAATCAGTAATTTGATAACCGTAGGTAATACATCACTGCAAGAGATGTGATACATGAATTCTTAGTAAGCTGCAGCCCTAGAATTGCCCCACTTATTGTAAGTAATTTTATTATTTTATTCTTACATTCTTAGTATTCAAATATAAATTTGACTTGTTTGTCACGCTTGAATAAATAACTAGACTAGTATAATTTAGTAAAATAGTGAAGTCCTTTGGGTTCGATAATCCAGCTCTTTTAGAGCCACTATATTACTTGCGCGACCACGTACACTTACGCGTGCAATTGGAAGCAACAGTAACGTTAGCCCCCAACACAAGCTCACTAGATACTCGTTCCTAGGCACTAGTATCAGGGCTCATGCCACAAGCACATCACGAGAGGGATTCTTCAGCTTACCACCCAGCCTTGTGATGGTCTCGTGCCACGAGGACGGCAAGTCGAGGAACAACTAAAGCCATGCAGTGAGCTCACGTTACAAGCCAATTGTGACGACCCTCAACGTATCAGTTGTTGAGGTGAGATGTTGCATTGTTCATGGAGGGTGTCATTTCAACTCTATCTATTTTATATCATTTATTTTCTTTTATAGAGGTTTGCATGCCCAACAATTAGAACTCATGTTATTCCATTAGATGCTTCATATTCTTAGTGTGCAATCTGGGCTAGCTGGACTTCATAAGTTGAAATAAATTTGGTTAGACAATTATTTTGTATCTAATGACCATTAATGTGTTTGGACTTGCACTCATTACCTCTCATTACTTACATAAGTGGTTAAGTGAATGGAGAACTGGTTCGCTTGATAGGTGGTGTTAGCGGAAGACAGTCACATCTAGGGGATAATTTGGGAAGGGGCACTATGTTATGTAAATTTTTTTTTGAAAATGGTAATTGTTTCTATTTCTTCAGAACAGTACATAGGATGTACTGAAACCCGTATTTACATAAGGAAAGACTCTAAAAATACCGACCTATCCCTATAATGAGTCTAAGACATCCATGATAGAGATGGTATCATTAGAGTAAATTTGATTACACCAAAAACACAGAGTCGAAATGCAATTCAGTTTAACTTGTTCCATACTACTCTCCCTATTCTCAAAAACTCTAAGGTTCCTCTCTTTCCATATTGTCCACCAAATAGTGGCAGGGACAATTCTCCAGTTACTTTTGTTTTTTGCTTGTGTCCCTGCTTCTTCCCAGCTAAATAGAGCCTCTGAAATTTTCCCAGGCATGGACCAGGAGATGCTTTTGCGTCTCAGGAACAGATTCCACTATGTTATGTAAATTGTCGTATAATTATGCATGTTACGATCATCCCACCTTTTGAAGGGAGATTAACGAGACCTTTTTCTATTTCCTTCCTAAAAGAGAAAAGTGTTTTGGGTGACTGTGTTATGTAAATTGTGGTATAATTATGCATGTTACGATCATCCCACCTTTTGAAGGGAGATTCCACTATGTTATGTAAATTGTGGTATAATTATGCATGTTACGATCATCCCACCTTTTGAAGGGAGATTAACGAGACCTTTTTCTATTTCCTTCCTAAAAGAGAAAAGTGTTTTGGGTGACTGTGTCACAAGTTAGATATCACCTCCATCCGATATACTTTGGTGAACCCCCACTATAGATCTAGTGGAGGCATCTTCGTTTCATTTTTTTTCATACTTGGGTTGAAAGACCCAGACTTTGATCAATCTCTTGTTATTGTTGTTTCTTATTGCTTATTATGGATATGAGTGTCAAAATGGTAAAATAGGATTAGTTCTCTCGATGCTAGTAGAGTGTCGGGTGCCAGTCAAGTAAGCCTAAAAATTGGGGTGTGACATTACACGACGGAACTAGAACCACAAAAATTTTGTTCCACGATATAGCCTTCTAGGTCAAAAAGTTCTAGAATAAAATTAGTGCTATCAAGAGAGTCAACTACAAGTCTACAAGACAAAAAACTATTAAGTAGTTATGAAAAAACAGCACATCAAAAATTTAGTTAAGATTGATAATTTGTGTAGGAATAATTGTCAAGCTAAGAGATGCTATATTAGTGAAGATGTGAAAGAACACATCCATCATGAATAAAACATACATGCTCCATCAGAATACAAGCTACTCAACAAAGGACTTCCATAAAGGACCAAAGCTTATGTTACTTACTAAGATAGGAATGGTTTACAAGACCGTCTCAATATCATAGTTGGTAGTTAATCAATAGAGGTGGCTATTTAAGATACTATGATAAAATAAAAAAAGTGAAGCTCAATACAACTACATTCAGACATAAACTACTCTAGGCTCTTTCAAGTATCACGTACAATGATCGATGTAAACATAATTTGCAACAATCACACACTTAATTCAAAAGGCATAGCCACAAGAAATCCACAAAGATGTTTGCTAAATTAACATCTATTAGGTTGTATTAGGAAGGTCAATACTGTAGGGAACATACCTCCTGCTCGCCAGACATCTTAGAAGCAGCTTTTATGGTACTCTCTTCCAATGGTCTACACGTAGAGTTTTGACTTGGAGTATCAGACTGCAGGGTAGCAGATGGCATAGATTGCACATCTAGTCCATTAATTGATTGACTTCCCTTCTGTTTTGCCTGACCTAAATCAGGTTTTGGCATAGAACTGTCCGGCCTATCCAACTTGCCATCAACTACTCTTCCTGCCACCACGGTTCTTCCAATAGAAGGCTCACCTTGAGAAACATTAGCCCCACTCCCATTTGGTATGGCCACTGAATTACCAGCCGAAGACTTAGAAGCAGGTGCTGCTGCAAGTTTTAGTTCTAGGTAACCCATTCCAAACTCTTCATCGGTCACCCATGATGGCTGGGGAAAAAGAAGGCAAGCGAATTGCAAATATCAATTAATTAAGTCCCTGAATCAGCATATATAAACACAAGGTAATTATAACCTCAAACAGAAATAATCTTGCTGCCCCAATTTTTTTCTTTTAATGTTTTACTAAACATGGAATTGAATGGAATTTAAAAAAGAAATACTGCCAGACATACCCTTTATCTCCATGAAGTCACATCAGGTCCTAACAAATAGCATGTCACTAAAAGCAAAAAAAGTGTAAACAGGGGACGTGTCTAAAGATGAGAAGTGCTAATTTTTTTGGGACAAATTGGAAGGAAATACGTAATATTTCATCTCAGGCTTTCGCCAGCCAATGCCACCCTGCCCTCCACAGGAAAAAGGAAAAATGGCAACAAGAAGAAAACTCAAGTTGACAGAAGTAGAAACTCTTAAGAAACCATATAATATGGTTTTTGACTGTTGTAGTCAGCCAAGGTATTGCGCCAGAATCAGTTAAAAACTATGATTAAGCTTTAATCCAAGATTTACCTTTCTAGATGCCAAAGCTGCAGCAACCCCTGTAGCCAATACTTTGAGATCCTCTCTTTCATCAGATTTAATTTTGGCAACCTAGAAGACCAAAGAATAAAAGCAAAAACCTATGAGCTTGATGTTTTAGAGTTCTGAAGATACAATTCTGTATTTGCAGTCAGGTTTACCCTCTTCTCAAGGTTTATTCCACTCTTCCGAGTAACTGGAAAGACACTGGAGATCTTTGTCAATAAAATAAGAGCATTTCTGATTTCCATGTACTCAGTTGATTCCAGACACTGTATGAGCAACCTCGTGATTCTTTGACTCCACTTCCAGTGTACCTTAAGCAGAATTGCAACTATTAAGCAATAAGGTAAGAGTATTTAACAATAAGGAACCAAGAAGACAGGTGGAATAAAAGAAATAAAGCATCATAACTATTTTGTATCACACAATGGGAGATAAAGGTGGAAGTCACAAAGAATATCTAATATATCAAATTAGGACAACAAAAAATTCTTAAGAAAAAGAGAGAGTACAGGAGGACCACCTCATGAAAAAGAGGACACCTTATATACACTTTTTGAAGAAAATTAGTGTTGTGAAGTAAAATTCAATCACAAATTTACGTGTTAGGATGATAATCCATATTGTTTGTAGACCGCTCATTTTCAGCTGCTGAGAAATGCTCCCAAGGAGAAAATCTTTGGAAGTGAAGTGATTGGCCAAATTATCACAATAGGGGCAAGTAAGGAACTGAGCTCAGTTTATTCCCCACAAATTTGAACTGCACTCATGTTTTCCCATACATATGAAATGTCACAGACTAACCTTAATAAACTGCCCATACGTAACACGCTGGCTGTTTGGATATCTGTAATAGACGGCAAATCCAGGCATGTTTCCACACTCACGTTCATAAATTGATTCATCACCCTTCAATTTAAAATTTAAAAAGTTAGAAGAGGTAGATAGTATAGCTGCACATTATTAGAAACTGCCAGTCAAACTACTACTTCAGTCCATTGAAGGTATTATGCAACAGAGACATATTGAAGTGTACCTTCCAATAATAAGCCGTCTTCAATGTCTCATACAAAAATCTTCCTAGTCGACCTACTTCATATTCGGTGCAACAACAGATCATGGGTTGTAGTGTCTTACAAATCAAAACGTCTATGTGGTTCACAGTGTTAAAGAAAGGTGTTCCAAGGGAATGAAGAGTATTAACAAACACGGCACAATACACAGCGTCTGGCATACTGAATGTACAGCGTGGAAATATACACCGCTGAAGGAATTCCATGTTGATCTTTAAAGTATCAGGACAGGAACTCAGCCATGTATCCTTTTCACGAGTCAGGCGTCTTCGAACAGATGTTACATGCTCTTCATGCCACTGAAGCTCCGTCGTCAATCGATCTAGAGACTCTTGAATTCTTTCTTTATCTTTTTTCCTTTTTGTGATTGCAGAACTTGAATTATCAGAAAGTTCTTCCAGAGCTTTTAGAGCAGCATGCTGTTTACCAATTTCAGACTCGTAACGGGATCGAGGAACATGAAGATCATATAGTGTAAGACCCCAAAAGGTGGCATACAAGTCTGGGGACAAGCTATTCCAGGCTTTTGAGGGCAACATTGTTTTGATGGTATCAAGAAGATCCGTCCATCTACACATAAGATAAGAAAGGCAGAATAATACTTAAATTGACCATACAAGCAGGAAAATAGATTATGTGCAACAAACACAAGTACATGCAAAACATTTATATAATAACACTATCTAACTACTCGAGCATGGAGGTCAGAAAGTATTACGAGATAGGTTTCCGAGAAGAACCAAGATCAAGGAATAAGTAAGCAGATGAGTCTGATCTTTCAGACTCCTTTTCAGCATTGGCTGCATTCACTGCTTCATCACTATCTGAAGGCCAAAAGACATCTGAATTTCTCTGACACCTGAAGAGCCTCATAACAGGCCGATAAATCAAAAATGCTACCTGAGGATGTAAGAAATCGCATGTGTTATAGGAAATACTGAAGCATATTACTTACAATGCTGTGAAAACGCTAGAACAGAGAAGACCTAGAGAAAACCTAAGAGGAGAACATTTGGATGGAAAGTTTTGCTGCCATTATTTTTTTAAGGATCCTCGCTGCCACAAATTATAATGCAGACTATGCCACTTGGGCAGGGGCCTCTTGAAGTGCAATGGAGGTCACCAACCTCTTTGCACCTTTTTGGATATACATCAAAACAGGTCTTGAATTGTAATATAAACTCCATAACAATTCATTTCAAATCTTATTTTGGATTTTTTTTTTATAACCAAGAAATCCAGAGAGCTAGCTAGCACATAATTCAAAAATCGGGAGATAATGGACTCACCCCCCCAACCCTTCTCTACTTAATATACCCGGCATTAGTCCCAGAAGAGCGAACTCATAACGTTCTTAACCGACATGCCATGCGTCGTGCTCTTATCACGGAACAAAAGTTAAGGAGGCTCTTATTTTCTCTTTTAAAATGACAATTATGTCCTTTAACATATATAAATCTGAGATGCCCTCTCAGTCACATGGACCCAAGACTTCAACAGATTTATTAAAAGAAGAATCACATGAAACATAAGAAAAGTTAGAAGACACCATAGAAATCGGGATAACCTCAGGATCAAGATGATACACATGTACAAGCTCTTCCAGAGCTGGAAGAAGAACAGCATAGGCAGCTGTTGGAGTCACCGCACTAGACAAAAATTCCACATACTGAAGAAGGGCTCCATGACACCTATCAAACTGTTCACTGACCATTTTAATATATGGAACTTCCGCATTTATAACTACCCTGCAGAGTAAAATACAAGATTAAAAGAAATCAATTAATACAGTTGTTGAAACATGTGATAAAGGAATCTGTGTTCAAGCACGAGAAGTAGCTCCAGGCTCTTGATTGGATCTCAATCGATATAATATTGAAATCACATTGGATGAGCCCAAAAAACTGTATAAACTGATGTGAAGGAAGCAACACAATCCTTCCAGATATAGTATATTCAGCATCTTTCAAATAGGAGTCAGGGAAAGAAGTTGGACTTGATTTTCACAGGAAAAATTTTTACTCTTCATAACTACATGATTCGTATTTCGGTTGTGAATTTTTTCTAGGACACATCCAGTATTGTATATGCTTACAGGGAACGATGTTGAGCAATGAGTAGCAAAAGTGGAATTGCCAACTTTGGTTCATCTTTTGGGAGCAAAGCATCTCTCAGCCTGTTAGTTGATTTAATCAATGCCTGTAAGAAGAGCCACATTTTAGGACACTCCGTCAAATTAGGATGCTAAATGTCAAATTAGAGATCTACAGCAGGCACGCGTCCAGGTGCAAGAGGAATCCCAAATGAATTGCAATACCATATATTTAAGATTTGTGCAAAACTGAGTTTACTAGTGAAAACAACATAGACAAACTACAACGTCAGAAAGACACCTCAAGCCAAAATACGATTATTTGTTTTTGGCTGGAGCGGGAGAGGGAGGGGGGTTGATAGATTTGTATGTACCCAAGGCTTTTTAATGATGTTGTAGATATTCATAAATGTTTGAATAACCCAACAAATTAGTGTAGATACATAATTTATATTTATCTTTTTCATTTGATTGGTACATTATTTATGTTTATCTATAACAAATCCCACTTTACGTAAATGTATTTAACTGGAAACAAGTTTACGAAATAAAAGAAGAATTTTTGATGATAAGATAAATATATGCAAAGTATCAACATTGCCCTTACTACCATTACTAAATAAGTGGTGGTAAGAGTTCCAGATGTCTTTTCATTTTCCCTCCCCTGTAACAAATGAGCATTTAAAGTAAGTAAATTTCAACCAAGTCATGTCATTAAGGAGTTGTTGGTTTGTGGGACTTGTATAACAACCTCGAGATAAAATACAGGATCAGCAATCCCAAGATTATTTATTCCATAACTGTTGTGAAATAACAATCCAAAGATAACTAATCCCTAGATAGAACATCATAATGACAAAAATGCCATTCTCTTCTCCCCCCATAGTCCATTAAAAAGTCAAGGTAAAAATTGACGATAAAAGTTTCTCCTAATTTATGTTGTGTAAAGCCAAACACATGTTTTGTACTATACCCTGTATATTCCATTTTTAGTCTATCAACCAAGCATTTACCAATAAAACTATATCTATTAAATAATCACATCATTATTTAATCCTCATGTTATAATTCGGATATAACTTGTTTGTACCAAAAGACTCCTAATGGTAAAGTTGGGAGGCGAACTTCAAACAAGTTTTAAATAGAGGAAGGTGTGATTTTTATTGGATAGAGTTGGACTAAAAGGGAAAGTGTGTCAAACAAAACATGACAGAGGGTATTAGATGCAAAATTTATCTAGCTTTTCCTTTAGTAGAGATAAGAATTGAGGCAGTATGTACATTCTAGTTACGCATATAGTTTGTTTCAGGAGTTCAAATTGCAAAGAAGCTAGTCCTTTATAAAAAAGACACTACAATATTTTGGATCGTACTTGGGGGTGTTTGGATTGACTTTTTTTAAGTAGTTTATAAGCTAAGTCATAAGTTGATCATATCCAAATTTTGGCTTTTAGCTTATTTTTGTACTTTTTTGACCCAACTGCAGGTGCATAAAAGTACTTTTTGTCTTTCTCAAACACTCACCAAAAAAAAAGCTTAAAAGACAAAAACTACTTAAAATAAGTCAATCCAAACACCCTCTTAGAGCCTGTTTGGATAGGCTTATATTAAGTGTCTTTAAGCCAAAATAGCTTTTAAGCACTTTTGGAGTGTGGGCAAATTAAAGAACTTATAAGCATTTGGTTTTAAGCAAAAATGAGAAAAATAAGTCTAAAGCCATAAGTTAGATCCTAACTTATGGCTTTTGGCTTGTAAGTCAAAAGCCAAAAGTCAATCCAAAAAAGCTCTTAGGGTGTAGTTTGGTGTGAAGGAAAATGTTCTCATGAAAAATAAATGGGTTTCTTACTTATTTTTTAGTATTTAGTAAGTAAGCCCAAAAAATATAATATTATCCCAAGAGCATTTACATGTAATCTAACAAAACACTATGGGGGTGGGATGAGGTGGGGAGTGGGGGTTCGAGGGTGACGGGGGGTGGGATTGTCAAGAAGTGGGGGTTGGTGGAGTTGGATGGTGAAGAGGACACAATGAACTTGAAATGTCACTTATGGAACTAGTTTTCCTCACCTACTTTAAGGAAGTCATTTTCCTCATTTTAAAGAAACTTGTCCTAGGAAAAATATTTTTGAAAGTATTTTGGCAAACCCAACATGGGAAAATTGAAAAACATTTCCTCCATACCAAACACACCCTTGGATAATATTAAATTAATTTGATATTGACTCCCCTTTTTCTTCTGAGTGATATAAATTGATTTAACATGTAATATTAAGATGCGCAGATGATGTTGACTAATATAAGTTGATTTGATGTTTATACTAAAATGCACAAATGCCCCGATACGAAGGTGTGAAAGGTCGTCTATGGATGATTTCAAGAGAGGCAGAGGTAGGCAGAAGAAGTATTGGGGAGAGGTGATTAAACAGGACATGATGCACTTGCAACATACCAAGGACATGATAGAGGTTGTGGAGGACACAGATTAAGGAAGGTTAATAGCTAGTGGAGAGTAATCTTGCTTATTCTTACATATTGGTAGTCGTAGTATATTCCTTGTAGTTTCTTGTCCTTTGATTTCTACTACTATCTGCTATCTCTTGCACATTGATTATCATACTATTTTGCTGTATTTAATGTTCCTTTTTTCATAATGTTTTGAGATGCATTCTATCGTATTTTACCATGATTTTTTCACTCCTGCTATTTCTTTTTTGATGTGATTTTCCTTGAGACGAGGGTCTATCGGAAACAACCTATCTACCTCCTAAGGCAAGAGTAAGGTTACACGCTACCCTCCCCAAACTCTACATGTGGGATTCCCTCTTGATATGTTGCGATTCCTCTTTCTCTCTTTTATTTATCTATCTTCTCTTGCATTCTCCAATACTTCCCTATTTTCTCTCATTTCTCCCTTCTTGTCCTGCATCGCAAACAAAAGGGGGGGAACAAATCGGAAGATGGACCTTTCACGTTTCAAAATATTTAAATTGCACAATGAATGATTAAAATCAATAAGATCATCATATGTTCACTCCATGTAGAAAGGTTTCAAAGCTACTAGCACTTGCATATGCAAAATCGAAATAAAATGGTAATGAAAACTCTTCTAACCCACTTCTTTTGAAGACATTTATTTGAAAATATCATGCTCCAGCACCATTGCAGATTCAAGTAATCATTTTCCAGGATAAAAAATATCTGAAAACTTCTGCAACTAAAATGAGTTTCTAATGCACCTTATTGTTCCGTGTTATACCAAATGAGGTCGCCTGGTAGCGTAGAGTGTCACTTCCAGCCATGGCATCCAATTGTTCCTCTGTCATATTCTCTGTATAGTGTACATTAGCCATTTGCTGAATAAGCTCCTGCACATTATCAACAAAATTCCAAAAGAGGTGAGTTTTCAGCCAGAAAAACCAAATCGCATGTCACAAATGATAATAATAAAATCCATACCTGCATGAAAACAAGCTCAATACCATTTCCTTTCTTCAACTGATTGACAAGATACTGAAAAAGGCCCCTCAATTCCATTGACGGATATTTTTTACACCTGGAGAATTTACCAATGATTATACTAAGACTCAAGCTACGCAAGAACGTAACGTGGTATTAGGTTGACATCATTAACTCTTGTTGAAAACAACTTCTTCTCAATCAACAGGGTATTTAATCCATTACTGTTAAATAAGTCAAATGAAAACTCTGTATTGCTGAACTATAAATTGCTATGAATATAGTATTTCTAAATATAGCAATTACAAAAGAATCATCAAGAAATATTATAGCACAATTTAAGGCACGAATCAAACAATTGACAGATGAAAGATTAAAAGGACAATCAGGGACACAAAGAACAACGTTTAGAGTGATAAAGCATACGGGATCAGCTTGTCCAACAGGAAAAGATTGTGAATAAACAATACTTGACAAAACTGATTTATCACCAGAAATATAATCCGAAGCGCTGGAGTTCACAACCAACGGACCAATGGTATTAGATGATCGACTTCCATAGGCTGATCCCATATGGAGTATAGACCTACTTGCTCATCCAGCTATCCTCTTGTTCATATTTGGCTTTAATCACTCTTCCCCACAATAAGTGGTTTTCTTTGGTGAACTTCAACAACAACTTCATCATTAGAGCTTTACTTTGGATTTCCAAGTTCTTGATACCCAATCCACCCCATTTTTAACAAAATGACTGAGTTCCACTTGACCAAATGATAGCATTTCCTTTCTTTGTCACCATGCCATAAGAAGTTCCTCCTGATTCTATCCAATCTCTTGATGAGCTGGAATGGGAAACAAGGACATCATGTATGTTGGAAGTGAATCAAGGACTGAGTTGATCAAAGTCAGTCTACCTCCTCTTGACAAGTATTGGGCCTTCCATCTTGCCAATTTCTTTTGACATATCTCAATAATAGACTTTGACTTGGCCCCCAAAGGCATTCCAGATAAATGGTTGGCAAAGACCTTACCTCTCCTCCTAGAATAGACGCCAACAGGTTCTTGTGGGGAACATCATTAATGGGTAAAGGAAGCTCTTACCCCAGTTTATGTGAAGGCCTGAGATGCCTTCAAAGAACTAGGATTATTCTGAGATGTCTCAATTGGTTTCTATCAGCATCACAAAATATGTGGGTGTCATCAGCATATTGCAAATGAGTCACCTCTAGGCTATCACTCCCTGCCCTAGCTACCTCAAAACCCTTTATCCATCCATACAAATTAGTTGTTTTGAACATAGTGTTCAGTCCTTCCATGGCAATGATAAACAAAAAAGGAGAAAGAGGATCCCTTGCCTAAGACCCCTCTGAGCCTTGAAAAAGCATGCAGGTGATCCATTAATCAACATAGAATAACTAACAGTGGATATACAAAATCCATTTTTGTCCAAAGCGCAACTTCTTCAGCATACATAGCAAGTACTCCAAGTTTACATGATCATATACTTTTTCTATATCTAGTTTGCATAGGATACCAGGCTTCTTTTGTTGCACTGTTGAGTCTATTGCTTCATTTGCCACTAAAACTGCATCCATCATTTGTCTTCCTTTGATGAAAGCCATTTGTTGAACATCCACCAGATTGGAGATCACTCCTTTCAGCCTCTCTGTCAACACTTTCGAGAATAATTTGTAGATGTTTCCTATCAAGTTAATAGGCCTACAATCTCTCTTTTTTTGGAGAAATGGTAACTTGTATTATAAACACAGGAATACTCAGGATATAATCTCTTAAATCCTTAGCACCTTTCTTCTAGGAATAAGAGTTATGAATGTTGCATTGAAGCTTCTTTCAAAAACTTCCTGCTAGAAAGGCATTCACAATGTCCTGTTTCACAATCTCCCAACACTGAGAAACCATCTGGACCAGGAGCTTTATCTCCCGCACACAATTTCAGACACCTTAAGACTTCCTCCTCAGTGAAGTTTTCCTGCAATCTCACCTTGTCTTCCACTAAAAGAGTTGGACAATTCTTGAGCATGTTGGTAGGTCTCTGATGAGTGGTCTCTGAATACAACTTTTGGTAGAAGTCGATCATGGCACTTTCTATTCTTGTAGACTCCTCGGTTAATTTGCCTTGTAATTTTATTTTTCTTCATGAAGAAGTGATGTTTTATATATAATACTGATAAAGCTTATTGATTATTTTCTTTTAGTGACGTAGATTGCATAGTATGATTGTAACATATTTTTAAAAATTGTAATTCTTTTATTATATAAAAGTTAACATGTCAGAGTTTATTTGCATCTCATAATACCCTTTATATCATTGCAATATTTATACTTGAAAAATGATATTAGAATTTAGAAGTTTTGGTTCTTATGTGTTTCTTTAATCATGTTTTAAAAATAATTGAACTATTAATGTATTTATAATAATCTTTCCTGTATTATACAATTTTACTACATTATAAATTAAAATTTTAAAGATTCCATGGGGATTACGCCTCACCTCATGCCCCTACCTTTTGAAACACTGACCTCAACTACATAAATGACACAAGTGTATGCAGTAGCTAAAAATCCCAAGTCGCATACTCATTCCTTAAGGAAGAAGTACAACACAAAGCAGTATTATCATATGCAACAGAATATGTTCAAACTAGGGAGATACTCCCTCTATTCCATATTACGTGGATTTGTGCAGCAATGCACATCCATTAAGAAAAAAAGTTTAGGACATAAATTGATCACTACTTTCCATTTTGCCCTTTTAGTTATTCTCAAACTATTTTATTTAGAATATAAATAATTCAAAGTAAAACCATAAATATGAGTAATCAACTCTCTTGAAATTATCACCTAGAAAATGTAAATGAGGGGCAAAACAAGAAGAAATTTCCAACAACTCTCTTCAACTTTGAACAATTCACATATTTTAAACATTGAAAAAAGACTCCAAAATGAATAGCAAGAAGAAACAACACATACAAGTGACCCCAAAATGATGCCAAAGACTGAAGCCAATCAGACAAATTAAGGCCGTCATCTTTCAGCTTCTCTCTCCCACTTTGTGCCAACCGTTCAATAACAACATATTCCAAAATATCATACTCCAGCTGCTTCAAAAAATAAAATCAATAAGATAAAAAGTACAAATAAATCATAATATTATCCAATTTTAAATATAATAAACTCAAAATGCGATCCGACAAACTACTGTATATCTTTTGTGGACAAGTCATGTTAGTTATTTAAAAAAAGAATACAGAGAAGCTTATGACAAGCCATAATAGGAGTGTCAGACACTGGCACAAGGTTCCTCAGCAAAATGCTAGTCAAGGCAAGATGCATGACCATGGTTTACAAATTCTGTAACTTCTGCACAATCAGCAGCAATATGGGGACGTTTGTAAGGAATCTGAATCCCTGGGATGAAACCAACTTAGTTCCCTTCAGGGAGGAAAATTTTAAAACAGATAAGGTTCTTGATTGAAAGTTGGCTAGATGAATCAGAAGATATATTTCCACAATTAAGATCTTTTAACAGACAGAAGACATGCAATGACCAAGCAGCAACAACAACAATATACCCAGTGTAATCCCACAAGTGCTGGGAAGGGTGGTGTGTACACTGCCTTATGAAGGTAGAGAGGTTGTTTCAGATAGACCCTTGGAACATGCAATGACCAAGCACGCATGAAAAAGAGATACATAAAAGAGAAAAGTAGGAGCAGAAATGGGAAAAGAAACAATGACTAGACCTGAGTCAGATACTTAAAAGCGTCTACAACAGGTGTAATCATATCCCTGTAAGCCTCAATCTGCACAGATGAACTGTATGTTAAATCCCTAAAGTCACAACCCTAAATCTTGCAGGTCTTGAAAAACATAGGCCTATAGGCACCAATTAAATGATACCTGGTGAACAATTGTTCGCAATACTGTCATTGGATTGGCATGAGCAAGTTTGGCAACCATTCGACCAAGCTGCTTTAGATTTTCTTTTGCAAGGCGCTTCAGGATCCTCCTAGTGTCCAACTGTCAAACAAAGTAATATAGCATTTAACAAAGAGACGTGACAACAAAAATAAACTGCACTATTTCTAGACAGCAGAATAACACCTTTGCTGTTTGCCTTGCAGCCAAAAGCATTGGAAATTGCTCATCATCCTTCTCCCATTCACCATACAAACGATAACGCAGCTAAAGCAACTAACTTCTGATCAGATTACACCAAATAGCAGCAAAGGCTGTAACATGAAGGTTAAAACATTAAACCAACCTCATATGGAAGGAGACTCATTAGTTCCCAGATCTCTAGTCCAACTGCAGGATTTGCTGGTATTAATTGTAAGGAAGGAAGCAGACATCCTCCTAATGCTTCTACAATTCTTGACGTAGCATCCTTCAGGTGCATTTGAGGAGTTCGATCTCCAATGGTAACAGTTTGGGAGATAAAGCCTGTCTCTCCACTAGTGACAAGCTCATGTGCACAAATGTAGTAACCTCTCAATACTCTGCATACCTGATTATCCCAGAATCAGAAATACCAATCTTAGGAAATATTTGAAATACTTACATTAGAGTCCTGGGAAATAAGCAAAATTAAGTCCCAGCATAAACAAGAAGTCATAATATCACCGAATCAGGGGCACCAAACCTTCTGTAGCAATAACGTATCTCGATAAAGATGAGGTCCCACAGAAGAAAGCATCTCAAAAAGCTCTTTCCGAAGATTGATATAAGATCTACTGCTTGATG
Organism: Solanum pinnatisectum; assembly: GCA_035578085.1. Lineage (NCBI taxonomy): Eukaryota > Viridiplantae > Streptophyta > Magnoliopsida > Solanales > Solanaceae > Solanum > Solanum pinnatisectum. The sequence continues at coordinate 14,794,207 of CM069080.1, forward strand.
AATTTGCCACTTCCATAGGGTTGTCAGTGACAACTCCAGGAAGTGAACCCAAAAGTTGCATCTTGCAAACAAGGTCATTTGGCCCTGATATCGATTTTTCAATGAGCCTGATCACATGAATGAAAATAGAAGTATCAGAAAGCAAGATTAATAGGAAGGACAAATGGCAAAGCTAAAAGACAATTTGTTTTGATGTTTAATGAGAAGCCCATAACTCCCTTAATAGACGTTTAACATCTCCTTCTAATTTGGTATCGATTAGGACATAATATTTGATCTCCATTGGTGCACTAACTGCTTCACCAACTTCCTCTTATCACCCTCATTTAATCCCCTAACATTCCAAGAAAAGATTTTGGTTCTCATTGATCACCAATTGGAGGCCTTCTCCCCTTCCTCAATTCACCTCTTGGTTCCCCTTCCTTATACCTTACATCAAAGATAAAATTTGTAACTCCTTTGGGACTAGTTGAGTGTCGCTGTTGCTAACCATTGGTATTCCCCTCCTTTGATAAAGCTTCTGGAATAGTACTTCTGCATCCTTCTCCAAACCATCAAACAGAGTCCCGAATTGCTTGCTCAATTTGATGATGGAATCATATTGAATTGGTGTTGGTTCCTCCAAAGGAATTATTTGGCTTTGGGAGGGGTCCACTGTGTTCTCCTTGTTTCCACCTGTGTCAGCCATGTCGAACTCCGAGCTCGGAATCTCTAAGGTTATGGTCGCCCCCACCATAACGTTCGCCTCCCCCTTCTGCATGTGTATTGCAGAGCTTCCTTTGATGATAAGCTCTCTTGTTTCATCACCATAACTGAAACTTGAAAAAAAACTCTCCTTCGTGACATTTCCAACAGTTAAATTAACTCTTTCTGTGAAAGGCTCATCAACTAAAGGAGCCGTTTTACAGGCTGCTGCTTTGGGCATAAAACACTTTGGCCCAAGATCATTTAAATGAGTGTGTCCAGCTAACGAGTAGTCCACTGGCCCACTTAGCTCTTCATTCAGATTTTCTAGCCTTTTACTTAGACCCAACACCGAGTCCTTCATTAAAGAGGTCACGTGGGCACAACCACAACTGTCATCTACTCTCTCCCTAAATGGGTTTGTGTACGAGGATCCCTAGTATTAAGGGATTTTTGTATTGTACCACAGAGGTTACTTTGTATTACTCTCTGATATACAAGACCACAACCTGAATTGACCTAGCACTTCTCTTCTTCGAAGAAACTCGAATCTTTTTCAAGCGAGAGATCGTATCTCACATTGTTTTCACCCATATCCAAAAGTGGTTCCTGATTCCGTCTCACGAGATTGACACCTCTTTCGGCATGTTTCTTCCATCGTTTGCAATCAAGATCCTTGCCCACTTCATATGGTTCTTCAACTCTGTCTCCTCTTCAGTAGTCAGTCAACCACCATAGAGTTCCCCAATTTCTGCAAAAACATGAATCCACCACAAAGACACCCAATTTGTGCCAAAACTTGATACGACCAAAGATGTAGGGGAACTCCTATAACTTTGATCCAAGTTTCTTTGACTTCCATGGAGGTTGGTACACAACCTAGAGTCGGGCACCACCATTCTAGGCTGAGATCTAGGTTTTTCCATTTCCACTGGCCTTAAAGTATTTGTTCTGCTATGAATCTGTTTGGGAATTCAAAGAAGAACGTGTCGCGGTATAACACATAAATATTGACTCCTAAAACATTCTTCCATTCAGATGACGACCATCTTCTGATCTCATACAAGGAAGGTTTCTCTTTGTTGGCCTCTTCCAGATATCCTACAAGACACCTACTCAACAATCCATCTTCTTGCTTCTGCTTGTCGAATGTGCTTGACACCTTTTGTTTCTCTATTGCTTTTTAAAAGCCATTTGTTGTACCTTTGTTTCTCTATTGCTTTTTAAAAGCCATTTGCTGTCTCTCACAGCCTTTGAGTGAGGATAGTTGGAGTCTGTAAATCTTGGTAGAGTAACTGTTACCGGTATTTTGGGATTAAATGCCATATCGTTCCATCAAGCATTCAAGACTGGTTCTGGATGATAATAAAAGATCTTCCCCAAGCATTTAAGGCTATAATGCTCATATACCTCCCATATTCATTATGTTTCCTAGTACAATTCTTTCTTTTCGTCAGCGAACTGACATTGGATGATAATAACAGATCTCTTTGTGTCTCATCCATTCTCCCTCCCCACCCTGACATAACACCACTACCTTCCCCGTCAGTCTACTAGTCTCTTGTTCAATGTCTAACAAAAGAAATAATGATACCATCTTTCCCCTCTCATGGAACTCCCAAGACCTTACGAAAATTAAGGAACTTTCTCCCTGGCCATTGAGACAACTTTCCCCTACAATGGTCACTAAAGGTTCAGGGATATCTTCCTCTTCCCTCAATCACCCTAAATTTTCTCCAATGTTCACAGACAGAATTGAACATTCCTCAAAACAATGGCAACTGTAGCTGAGAGTTGCCCACCACCCCATCACCTCCTTACTGCATGTATTTACCATAAACTGTGGACCTAAAGCTTTATTCAAGCTCTCATACCTCAACAGGGAATTTTGACCCCCACCAACCATGCCTTCTTTAATTTGGAGTTCACTGGAATTACCAAATCTAGCCAAAGCTTTGATGGACATAAAATATTCATGTAATTTCAACATATAAAATATATTTTAAAACACAAACATGAAAAATAATATCCTATTCTCACACTTCTCTAATAATCTTGCGTGAAGATGAATACATGGAAAAAGAGAGAAAAACAAGCTAAGCCAAGGAAGGAAGATGCATCTGTAACAATTTCAGCAAATACTACACAAAAGCAAGGAAGACAAAGTCATGATATATTGGCAACGGCCTCCGTGATAATTACCAAGGTTTTGTAACTGCTGGCCTCCAAGGGTTGTTGAAGCTTGTGTTGGAATTTTGTTACGTGTTTGTATAAATGACATCATCCAGTTTTCTAACGTGGAAGACACGAGATCTATATTGATCCCAGGTGCTCGAAAATAAAGTGAGAATAGCAAGAAAACTTAAAATCTCGATGAGAAATAGATTAACCCTCTCGAACTAGGGTTCTGGTGACCGAAATACAATGGTGGCGATCTAGAAGGATGGAAAAGATGAAGAGCAGTGGGAGAAGAATCACATAGGAGAATATCAAAGGAATGTATCACGATCCCCACATGTGCATGTCTTTTGTCAATAAGTCTAGCTGGGTTTTCTTCCGAAGAAGGTTGCGCGCCTTGTGTAAGTATTGGTTTTCGCACATCTCCAGACACTAAATGTGACTCGGCCAGCAACTTTGGTCAATGAAAAATGCATGTTGACTATCTCTCTTCCTCCTTCACATTGCTAGGGATTGCATAGTATGAATTTTAACAAAAGGGCAATTATACCAAGTAAAAATGAAACGAGGAGAACACTCAACTTTGTTTATACCCTCAAGCTATTGGGTTTTAAATATTGGAGTTCGAATAATATCCAATGTTGCAACATTGATCTCTTTTTTCATATAGCATTTGAAGAAGAAACAAAAACACATAATCCCATATTTGACATTTTTGCGAAGGATAATCTCATTGCGACAAAGTCTAAAATGGGAAAGAAAATCATAGATAAGATAACATAATTATTGGAAAGAATCAATCTTAGTTAAATCTGACTGATAATAATTGATACACACTATAATTTACTATACTCCGAAGTCCTAACAAAGAGAAATGACAGTATCAATTACATGTCCACCTTTGCACACAAAATTACAACAGTCTAATTATTATGATAGATTTTGATTTACCTGAATAATCCATCACATATTTGTACATGCTCTGCTGGATTGAGATGTGAGAGACGGCAAAACAACACATGAGCATGATACCTGGAAGTTATAAATGTTATATGTAAAGGTATCCATATGTCTAAATTATAAAAGAAGACAGAAGAGCGAAAGATCAAAATACCACAAACGAGTCAACAAACATGGAACTCAAATGACTCTACCTACATAGGCCGACAGAAATTTTTTACCTGCTGAACAAGAAAAAAGGGATATCTAGGGAAACAGCATAGAGAAAGACAACACTGATAAAAATAAAAGTATATAACCCTACTTTAAAATGGATTCTTCCAACAGAGAATACTCCAAAGAATGTATTCTACTTCTTGAAAGCAAACACAAAGTTAGTTTATGAAACAAATCACGAGTAAAAATACTTTGCAATTATACAAAGATAAATTAGGAAAACACTGATTAAGGCCTAACAAGTATGTGAAAAACACTTCAGAGTTTTAGGCTGCTAGCTAGACCGCACTGCAAAGAATCCACTAAATTAGAACTGAGATAAAGTAAAACGTTGAAACAATGTACAGTACCTCCAAAGAATGGGATAAGAAGCCAATAAAACTTATTTAGCTAGCATACATGTCGGTCATTAAAACAGCACTCTCAGACAAAAAGTAAAAATACATATCCTACGAGTTCTAATAAGTAAGATGAAGTTGGCCATTTAACCTTACCAGTTTCAAAACAAAAAAAGATGAAGTTGGCCATCATTAGTTGATTAGTCATTCTGATTAGCATCTTATAAAACAAATTCACTAATAAAAATCTAGCACATGAGTATTCTTGACGTTTGAGATATAGACATTTGTGATTACTAAAATTAAATTAAAAAACAATAGCAAGAGATAGAATGAAAAGATATCTCTGCAGTCTAAGCACAAAGCATATACACATGTAACAAACCATTCGTCCATAAACTGTCACAAGCCAGTGAAACGCACCATCCTATCTACTCTGCTCCTGGAAATAAATTAATAACAAAAAGTGTCTCCTCGTGTTCATTGAAAGAAGTCTCGAGGCTCTCACCAGATAAAAAGATGGTGAAGAAACAAAGACCGAAGGTAAGTTCTATTCACACATACAGAACAATGCACACTGACTACATTCTTAAAAAAAAAAAAAGGCACATTGAAAATATAATTACATTTGAAAGGATTGAAATTAAATAAACACAGAAGTATGAGGTATAAACAGTGTTATCAAAGGAGAAAAGCGCAAAAAAGCTCCAAGGTCTGTGGGGGCTTTAAGCACAAAAAAGTGTGGGCTTTAATGAAAAAAGGCGCAAAGGGAGAAAAGAATACAAATATATATGTTTAGTCCAAGACTAATAATTATAAACATGAATGACATATATATGACTAAAGAAATTGAAAAAAATATTATGATAAAGTGAAATATCAATTATTTAGTTTCACTTCTTCATACGAGGCTCATTGGCAAGGAAATGTTTGCCTTAGAACCTTGATGAAGACACTAAAGTGTGCATAAAGCGAGGCGAAGCACTTGAGCCTCGCTTCAGGGCTTAAGCGCGCCTTTGATAACACGGGGTATAAACCAAGAAACATTAGCATATGTCCCATCAGAGGATCAATATCTACCAATAAGGAATAAGGATTAACATGCAGATAAAAACAAAAGCATACCCAGTCTAATCCCACTAGTGGGGTTTGAGGATGGTAGAATGTATGCAAAACCATACCCCTAACTTAGTGGGTAGAGAGGTTGTTTCCGATATATCCTCGGAAAAGGCAGATAAAAGAATGGATATTATATGCCTAATGTCTGGCACAAAGACAAAAGTAAGCTGCTATCTCACTAGACAAAAGAACTGATATTTACTTTCTAGAAGAAAAAGAGAGACCTAAAAGCTATAGTCCAAATATAAAACCCAGAGAAAAGATAGTCAACTATTACATACATAAAATCAGTAGGAGCAAAGTAAAGGTGAACAGATGGCCAGAACACGCACACTGGGAAATGCAAAGTTAGCTCATAATCATGGAACTTCGAAATCAAACTTACCAGTCATCCACTTCAAGAAATCCCATAAGCAAGCCCAGGGGTTGACTATTTTCTAGCTCCGAGGAACGCTCAGCAACTGCCTCTGTTTCCATGTCCAATGCAGCATACAGATCCACTGTCACATCTCCTTGTTTCTCTTCATCCATGAGATCCTTCCCAGTAGCAGCAAGATTTATTCTCCCTATTTTGTTGGCCTACATGAATCCAAGAGGAAAGCTAAAATAACCCCCTAACCAAACAAGCACACAGAATTTCAAGCTAAAATACCCGCATTGAACAGAAGTATTCACACTAGAAATGTTGGAACCTCATCAAGTCTCTTAGCTGAAAATGCATTGTAATGGTCAAAAGCATCCTCCTCCTTGGGAAGTAAATGTGCATAACTGAAACAAAAACCAGGTCGTCAGTAGCAATAAGCTGAATTAAATCCAATAGCGCAGGTTACCTACCAAAAGGCAACTAGAAAGCCCAATTATTCTTTGGGCCTTTCGCAACTCAAATTAATCAGAAGATGCTTTTGCTTAGAATAGGCAACTTCTTATATCTATAACAAGAGGATGTAAAGATCCTACTTATTATCTCAAAAAGAGAAGACACATAAGTAGCATATTTTTTCCCTGTATTCATTTTATCAAGCTTACAATTCTCTGCCTTCGGTTGCCTACCTAGTGCCCTTTGACACCAATCTCAGGGAAACATCATTTTTATCAGTATTATCAAACGACCTTTTAGATGATGACATTCATATCATCCTTTTCCAGGCAGTATGTTGTACACAAAAGAAGCCACGAAAAAACCACACGAGATCCTTTTAACTCCTTAAAATACTTTTAATTGGTCCAACAAATAACAGTGCCTTTGATTATCCCTTTTGTTCCCCTATCATAATTCACATTAGTCGCCAGCATCAAAAGGCATCTGTATCCTATACTCTTAGTAATGTCAACGTGCATGAAATGATAACCAAAATCACCGAGTCAAACTCTCAGTTTTTGATAAGATACACAACTTTTTCTACATTCTTTTGACGAGGTAAATTTCTCAATATGTGCATGTCATCCACATTATATTTATACATAAAGAAGGTGTCTGATGAAACACACAGTTTAATTACCATCTATGGTTTGTGAAATAGATAATACATAACAAAATCCATTTTTGCAAGAGCAAAATAAAGAGAAAAAAAACCACTCAAGCACAAAGAAAGACATAATACTTGCTAGCAAGAAAGGTGGATGTTCATGCACTCTTTCATGCACAACAGCTACTCAGAGCTTATTTAAAGCCTAATGTTCACTACAAAAGTTAGGTATCCTTTTTGGCACTCAAATACTTTAAAGAATGTAAAGGGGAGGAGGAAAAGGTGGGATGAGGTAACCAAGTATACAGATATACTCACATGTTGTCAACATCAATGAAGTCTCTTTTCACCAGCAAGGCCGTCAGCTGATAAAGTTCACTTGGAACAGGATCATTAACTTCCAGGCGTTGGTAGTATTGAAACTTAAACCCCAGAATCTGGGAGGCATGGGACTGCAAATAATGGAGAGAAATGGAAAACAAATGCACTTTCAAGACTGGGAGAGCTCCACAAAACGAGAAAACAACAAGACAACCACAATTATACCTTGGGAAATATGGGAATCAAGTCCAAAAATATACTATTACCAGGCTGACGTTCAAAACATTCCAAAACCTGTAAAATCACAGCCAAAGACAAGCGAACACTGAACTTTCAAAAGTTTAAAAGGAATGGAAGTCAAACAAATGCATAAAACGGGGTGGAAATGCACAATATCACTATGGATAAAAAACGTACAATATCAAAGACTCGGTTTGGATCCAGATCAAAGTGCCCAATCAACGACTGCATATGGTCCAAGAATTAGAAACACATAAAAATAAGATTTCAGCTACCAGAGTGCTTAGTTGAAATAAAACCTTGATTATGCCAACTGTAGCAGCTGAAGAATTTTGGCTAGAACCCTCTGGAATTTGACAAAGGAGAGTGACCTACAATTACAGTCAATGGAGGGTCAAAATAAAAGAGAAAACAAAAGTGAGCTACAAAGAAATGGAGGACAAGAGGAAAACATCACCAAAAGAAAACATCACCAAAAGCAAGCATGAAGTACTAAAAATTGCCTTATTTTAGAGAACAGACGCACAGAACTTTGTTTTGTACAAAGCAAGAAAGGAATGGGATAATCCTTTTGCTTGGAAGAAGAAGTGTGGGTTTGGTCTTTCTTCCCTTACTTAAATCCATTGACTAAATAAAGGGAAAGGATGAAAGTTTGCACCAGACACTCCCTTGTATCTGTAACAATCAGTGTTTAAGGGCAATCAAATTTCAATGGACAGGCAAAAGTCCTCCAGTCACCTCCCACACTACGTGTCATTTATTTGCACTTAATGGGGTCTGAATGAAAATGCTTCAGATCTCGGCCCATTCAGTGCATTTGTTTTTTGCATTTTAAAGTCTCTTAATGAGGGAGGCGAGACTGAAATGACTCGGAGGAGATGCACAGATGCCGCATAGAGGAGGTGTGAGAGGTTGTCTATGACAGGTTTGAGAAGAAGTAGAGGTATGCTGAAGAAGTATCAGGCAAAGGTGAGTATACAGGACATGGCACATCTGCAGCTTACAGAGAACATGACCCTAGATAGGAGGATATTGAGGTCGAGGATTACAGTAGAAGGTTAGTAGGTAGTTGAGCATTGTCTAGATTCCCTCGTCACTATTAAAATCATGCTCCTTTCTTGTTCTTCGATTTTATTATTACATGTTGTTTGCTTTGCTTCAGTTATCGTACTATATGTTGTTGCTATTGTTCTTTTCTCCATTATTTTTTATCTCACTGATTTACTAATTACTATTGTATTACCTTTTCATACCGACTTTTATATAAAGTCATATGTTTTACTTGAGCCGAGGATCCATCGGAATCCTCTCTAGCTTCAAAAGGTAGGGGTAAGGTTGCCTACACACCACCCTCCTCAGACACCACTTGTGGGATTACACTAGGTATGTTGTTGTTGTTTAATGGGTCTGAATGGACCTGAATAAATCACAATTCAGACTTATTTAGAAATGCTACTTTTATTTCCCGAAAAGTTCACACTTCCCTTTTTTTCTCTTCGACAAAAAATTTCACGTCTTTTCTGTTTTCAAGAATGGTAACAGTATATTTAAGAACACTCAAAAGGAAGTGTTATACCATATTTACAGCAACAGAATAGATCAAAAGTGATCTATCTACAGATCTATACTCTCTACATGGCTTAATTTACATCAAACATAAAACAAAAGGATACAATTCGTCTTAACTTCTTACAGTCAAAAATTCTTTTGAGTTCCTCTCTGTCCATATTGACCACCATATGCAAGCAGGGACCACTCCACCACTGTTTCTGTCTCACTATGTTCCCCTTGTTATTCCAGGTTCTAGCAGATCAGCAGAATTAACAGATATAGTCCATTTACGCCCCCACCAAGTTTAGGAACATAAGCCACAACTGCATAGTGAAAGGACAGTATAAACAGATGGCCATTGGATTCTAAAGCTTTCCCACATAAAACACACCTTGAACACAATTGACAGCCCTTTGTTCTTGAGTTTTCTTGAGTTAGGCAACCTTCTATAGCAACCACCATGAAAATCATACAACCATAGTTCTGTTTCTGTCTCACTATGTTCCCCTTGTTGTTCCAGGTTCTAGCACATCAGCAGAATTAACAGATATAGTCCATCTACGCCCCGCCAAGTTTAGGAACATAAGCCACAATGGCATAGTGAAAGGACAATATAAACAGATGGCCATTGGATTCTAAAGCTTTCCCACATAAAACTCACCTTGAACACAATTGACAGCCCTTTGTTCTTGAGTTTTCTTGAGTTAGGCAAGCTTCCATAGCAACCACCATGAAAATCATACAACCATAGTAGGAACTTTAGCCTTCCAAATGCACTTTCAGGGCCAATTCACAATGGATTGGCCTGTCTGTGAAAGATTAAGATATCTGATCAAACAGTATAAATCCCATTCTTGATTTTGTTCCAATAAAGAGTCTTCTTCCTCCTTGAGACCTTTGAAAGCTTCTAAACTAAATAAAAAATTAGTGATTCTCCCCAGCTCCCAATCATTTAACCCTCTCCTGAAGATGATATTCCATCCATTCAATCCCCAAGCACTGTTCAGTTAGATGTCAGGAAGTGGTGCTATAGAAAAGAACTCAGGAAACATATGTTTTAGTGGCCCATGACCTACCCATTTATCATGCCAAAATGAAGTCCTTCTCCCATTACCCACCCTTGTACTAGTATTCATCTGAAAAGAATTGCATAGTTGCCTGATAGCTTTCCAGACCCCTGTCCATGAGGGGTGTTGATTGGACTCCTACTCCACTGATCTGTCTGGTTCTATTTTTCACCAATCACTCAACTCCACAATGCATCAAGTTCAGAATTGTACCTCCACAACCACTTTATGAAAAAGCTTTGATTATGTGCTTCTAAGTTCCTACGGTCCATGGCCCTTCCTTTTTGCTGGTAATGAGAGATTCCCAATTAACCAAGTGCATGTTCCCTATCTTCCTCACTTACGAAGGCTCTCTCCTTAAAATTGAAAGACAAAAGTAAGAACTCCAGTTAAATAGCCAACACCCATTTTTTCTCTTATTTTTCATAGATAATTTATTTTGGATTTTCACATACTGCCTCCGTTCACTTTTACTCATTTACTATACTAGAAAAAGATTTTAACTTTTACTTGTCCAATTTGGAATTCCAAGAGATGATTTATCATTTTATACCTATTTTACCTCTATTATTAAGTACTGATCATTTCATTTCCCAACATGTAGATGACTTACAATAATTAAGAGTGATATAGTAAAATTACCATTTTATTTATTGCTTCTTAAGGGATGCATTATGTCAAACATGGACAAGTAAACATGAACGGGGGAGTACTGTTCAAGATTGTAATTCAATTGAGCATTCAGCATAAACCCATTTGCTCTCTTCCAACATCCTATTACTTTTTGAGAAAGAACATCCTATTACTAGAATGAGATGATTCCCTCAAATTTAAGATATAAAGATTACATGAACTTGTATTTGTTTGTGATGGGCCAATAATAATAATAATAGACTCTTCTTCACCAAATGGACAACAAGGTTGACCTGTGATGGTTCAACGACCTTTTTGTAGTTTTAATCATTCAGTGTATAAAACCAATAAGAGAACACAAAATAAATTGATATTTATTCAAAAGAGATGTTTAAAATTAATTAAAGAACAGAGTATATTGTTAAGGATAAATTAGTCAAAAATCAATCTTCTCAATAGTAAATAAGTTAAAGAATATAGAATGTTAACAGAGAAATCAAGATAAAGGAGGTAATAGTAATGTTGTAAACCACAAGGGAGGTTAGTGTTATGAAGCAAGACCTAAGGGGTGGTCTCTAAAATTGACCTTCAATTTTATTGTTTGGTTGGATAACTTTCTTTTTAAGACTAAATTATGTTGAGCTTAGTGAAAAATTGACAATCGCTTCAAACACTCCCAGGCACGATTTCCAAAATATGAACTAGATCAAAAACCAACATCCATTTTCCGGTAGTCCTTCTGATCACCGGGAACCTCCACCCACACCTTCCCTCCCTTTTCCTTCCTTACCCCTCCTTTGATCAATGGAGGACTATATTTACTTTGCCGTAGGTTTTAAATCCTTCGATCTCGACAGAATCAAAGGAACGACGGGCGACTAGTACGAATGGACTGAGAGGAGTAAAAGAAACATCACTAGAACTTCTTTCAACAAGAAATCAATGATCTAGATCACTCAGGTCATGCGGGAAGCTTCAAAGACGAAAGGAAATGTGGTGAAGAGATGGAGGAGACTAGAACCTCTATCAGAAATATATTGTGCTAGGAATTTCTAACAAATATGGAAGATATTTGAGTCTGATAAACATAAGGGGAAGAATGAGGTATGTTATCATAATCCCAGAGTTGACTTTGAACTCAAGATGGGAAAACATAGCAGACAAAATGGGGAGATTCCTTTCTAGTCATAGAAAGGAGGTGAAAAGTACAAAGTAGAGGTTGGTAGACAACAATTTTCCCTTTGCAGAGGCAGTGAGGAGCAAGCATTAAATGGTCTAATAAAAAAGGGGACGGATTTAATGCCCAAGCAACATTAATGAAGGAAGAGGGAATCATTTGCATTAATGAATCTTCAAACACCCACAGTGAAGTTGTGCAGAGAAGTCTAGTTGGAGATTTTGAAGGAAGGAATAATGCACTACCAAACCTAGCAGAGGTGAGAAGCTGGGCAAACAAGTTTTGGAGACAAACCCATGGGCTAAACATTTACGAGATGGGAGCAGGAAAATTCTTGTTTGAGTTTGCGATGAAAACCACGGCAGAACAGGTGATTGCAGGTGAGTGGATTTGAAACAACTCGAGGGTCTGGTTAGAGTGGTGGTCCCCAACTTTAGCGGCCACAGATATGGAGAATAAACCAACAGCGATTTGGACCAAGATTGTAGGCCTTCCTCTACATCTCTAGTCAGAGATTGTTTTCAAGGCCATCGGAGATCTCTGTGGAGGCTGGATCAAAACTGAGGAAGAGACACAACTACGGAATCATCTCAAATGGGCTCGAATCAAAGTGAAAGGCGATAGGTCAAAGATCCCGAAGGAGGTGACCATTATCAATGCTGGAATCTCTTTTTCCATGCAACTGTGGACAGAAATTCCGGCGAGGTTCACCATCGTAGAAGAGGGAAAGGAGAAACCCGTTATCCAGCATTTATCGAGGATTTATCCAGAGGGGAAAGTTGTGGTGTCAGCAGGAGACCACACGGGGAGGTGTTAAAAAGGAATTCTGTTGGACCCACTTTGAATTCAAAAAATTTGGGCCAGAAACCCTCAAACGCAGGCCCAATAGTCCAAAAGCATCCAGACATTACAAATCCTCCTCTGAGTTCAAAAAGGCCCATGAACTTTAATGAATCCTCACGTGACAATCACATGGCAGAAAACAAAGGCCTCACCGAAATAAAAGACCTGGCAGCTAAATTTCTGGAAGCCTTTAGGAACTGGGAAACAAACACGGCGAAAGAAACAAGCATGGCGACGCAAGTCGATGGAGGAGAGAGAAATTCATCTTGCATCCAAACAGAACCGGGTATGATTGGTTCACAACAAACTTCTCATGAAAAAAGAGGAGGGGAGACAAATGATACACAATCAATAGAGCAAGACATGCAACTTCAACATATTCATGATGCAGAACCAGTCAACTTTCAGCTTCCAAATTCCCAAGAAGACTGCGAAACAGAAGCGTCAAATTGGGTGAATTCTCATATCCTAGATTTGAGCAACACATATGGGGTGGCCTTCGAAGGATTTGAAAGAGAAACCATAGCTTTGTTGATGAAGATTGATGACAGGAAAACACAACTTGATAAGAAGGGGAAGGGTAAGGCAGTCTCTACTCCAAAGAGCAGAGGTATTGGAAAGAATGAACTGAAAAACTTAAAATCCAGCCTAAATGAAGAGGTGGAAGGAAGCAGAAGTAGAGGGAGGAATCTAAATCTAACTTATAAATGAAAGTTAACTTGATTACATAAAACGTAAGGGGGCTGAACAATCAGAATAAGAGAACTATGGTGAAGAGTCTAATGAAAAAGTGGAAGGCAGATGTTTATTGTTTACAGTTTACAGGAAACATAGATTAGCAAGGACTTAGAAGCAATGGCCAAACAACTATGGTCATGTAGGTGGATGAAATGTGGTTACTTGGAAGCTGAAGGCAGTTGTGGGCGGATCTTGTTGCTGTGGGATAGTAGAATCTGGAGTGGGACCCTTGTTGAAACTGTCAATACTCCATTACTTATGAGTTTGTATCAACTCAAAATTTTTTCACCTGCTACCTCACTGGAGTGTATGCTCCTCATACCAGAGATGAGAAGTTGATATGCTGGGAAGAATTGGCTGCAGTCAGGACTTTATGAGAAGGTCCATGGATTACATGTGGAGATTTCAGTACCAATAGAACTATGGGAGAAAGAAGAGGATGTAACAGAATCTCATATGTTATGTCTGACTTCTCAAGGTGGATAGAGGAGATGGAGCTACATGATCCTCATTTAAATGGTGGAAAGTTATGGTTTAGAGGCATCAATCATCCTAGTGCAGCTAGACTAGACAGATTCTTGTATTCGATGGAATGGGAAGAAAAATTCAAAAACATCATGCAAAAGTTACTACCTAGAGTGCTATCTGACCACTGTCCTATCTTGTTAGAAAGTGGTAACTGGGAGCAGAAAAGGTCAAACTTTAAGTTTGAGAATTGGTGGGTAAAGGTGGAGGGTTTCACCAACTTGATTCAGAGTTGGTGGAATGAATTTCTAGTGGAAGGTTGTCCTGATTACAGATTGAATATTAAACTAAGAATGCTAAAGCAGAAACTCAAGGAGTGGAGCAAGTCAAATTTTGGGGAGCTTACTAGTAAGAAAAATAGCTTACTGGAGGAACTCACAGAAATTGATTTGATACAAGAAACCAGGGAATTGACTGAAGATGAAGTGATAATAAGAGCCACCATAGTAGTGGAACTGGAAGAGTTGGCAAAAAATGAAGAATCAAAATGGAGACAAAAATCAAGGGTTTTATGGCTGAAACAAGGAGATAATAACACAAGGTTTTTTCATAGAATGGCAACAGCCCACAGAAGGATCAACACTACTGATAGGTTGATAGACAGAAGAGAGGTTGTAAAAGACCCTGTAGAGATCAAGAACACCATGATTAACTTCTACAAAGAACTTTACACTGAATCTGAGGAGTGGAGACCCAGTTTTGACCTTATGGAATGTCCAACTATTTCTCAGGAAGAAAAGGATTGGATGCAAAGACCATTTACTGAATCAGAGGTCTTGCAATGCCTACAACTTTGTAATGGAGATAAAGCTCCAGGTCCAGATGGCTACACAATGAGTTTCTTTAAATCTTGTTGGGGAATTGTAAAAGAGGATCTGATGCTGACAATTCACAATTTCCATCAAAATGGAATTTTTGAAAAGTCTTTCAATGCCACCTTCCTAGCACTGATTCCTAAAAAACCTGGAGCAGAAGAATTGAAAGATTTCAGGCCTATTAGCTTGATAGGAGGAGTCTACAAGATCATTTCCAAACTGATTACTGAGAGGTTGAAGACAGTAATGGGGAAGCTGGTTGATGTACACCAAATGGCCTTTCTGAAAGGAAGGCAAATCATGGATGCTGCACTAATTGCTAATGAGTTGGTAGACTCCAGAGTTAAGCAAAAAATTCCTGGAATTTTATGTAAGTTCGACATAGAGAAGGCCTATGATCACGTCAATTGGGCTCTTCTACTTAAGGTTTTAAAGGACATGGGATTTGGGAGGAAATGGCTCAATTGGATTAAGTTCTGCATATCCACTATTAAATTCTCCCTGATCATAAATGGAAATCTGAAGGTTTTTTCCAATCACAAAGAGGTTTGAGACAAGGTGACCCTCTCTCACCTTTTCTTTTCTTGCTAGCCATGGAAGGCCTCAATCACATGATCAGAAAAGCAAATGTTAATGGATGGATTAAAGGCTTTAAGGCTCAGACTCGGGGGAATAGGGACAATGAGGTGGGGATTACTCATCTACTATATGCAGATGATACTTTAGTTTTCTGTGAGGCTGAGGTGATACAAATTAGACACATCAGAGCAATCCTTACCATCTTTGAAGGTATATCTGGTCTGCATGTAAATTGGCAAAAAAGTTCTCTATCCTGTGAATCAAGTGGATAATATGGAGTTGCTAGCTAGAAATCTTGGCTGCCAAATAGCAACCCTACCTACAAGGTATCTGGGCATGCCTTTAGGAGCACAAAATAAGGAGACAGCAGTGTGGAGTGAAGTTTTGGAGAGATGTAACAAGAAGCTTGCTAGGTGGAAGAGTCGATACCTCTCCCTGGGAGGTAGGTTGACTCTGGTTAAATCAGTCCTTGATGCCCTTCCTTCATATATGATGAGCCTATTTCCAATTCCAAAGAACACTGTGAAAAAGATCAATCAACTCAGAAGGTCTTTCCTATGGAATGGAAATAAAGAGCACATCTAGTTAAGTGGGATACTCTTACTCTTAGAAGAAAGCAAGGGGGGCTGGGAATAAAAAAGCTCAATCTTCAGAACAATTGTCTCCTTCAAAAATGGTTGTGGAGATTCTGCATTGAAGATCAGTCACTCTGGAAAAGAGTCATCACAATGAAGTATGGACTACAAAGCCATTGGATTACTGAGGAGGCTCTTGGACCTTTTGGATGCAGTGTGTGGAAGACTATTAGAAGATTATGGCCCCAATTCAAAAGGCAACATTTCACTAAAGGTGGGAAATGGTAGGAAAATTGATTTTTGGAATGAACATTGGATTGGGGATGAAAGCCTACAATCACTCTTCCCAGACCTGTTTATGCTCACCACTCAAAACAAGGACACAATCTCACAGCTATGGAGCCCTCAGGGTTGGAATCTCATATTCAGGAGAGCTTTCAATGATTGGGAAATCGAGAGGGTCATTAATCTGTTTCAGATCCTCAATGCCTTCCCAGGCACCTCCACTGAACCTAATAAGCCTATTTGGAGATGGCAAAGCAAAGGTGTGTTTAAAGTAAAGTCATGCTACTGCAGATACAATATTGGCCAAACACAGATCAGAAACTGGCCATGGAAGTTAATATGGAAGATAAAAATACCATTGAAGATCTCATGTTTTGCTTGGTTAGTGTGCAAAAGGGCCTGCTTAACACATGAAGTGCTTCAAAAGAAAGGCAGACAACTATGTTCAAGATGCTTTATGTGTGATCAAGATGCAGAAGTTAATAGTCACTTATTCCTTCATTGCAAAGTAGCTACAAGCTTGTGGAACATGTTTCTTGGTCTTCTTGGTGTATGCTGGGCAATTCCAAAGTCCACTAAGGACTTGCTCTACAGCTGGAAGGAGATAGGAAGAAGGGAGTCAAATGAAGATTGGTGGGAGTTAATCCCAGCCTGCATCTGGTGGTCCCTATGGAAAGAAAGGAACGGAAGATGCTTTATGGATAAGAGAAACAACATCTAGAAAATTAGAATGAATTGTCTTAGTCTTTTGTACTTTTGGTGTAAACAAGATATGATGGGGGATATAGAACTTTTTGCTCACTTTATAGGTAATTTGTAATCTCCCATAGGGTAGATTGTAAGTGACCTATGCTCATCATTTATTTGATGATGAGCCTTTTGTGAATACACAGTTACCTTTATCTCAAAAAAAAAATTATGTTGAGCTTAAAAAATTTATGACTACATTATGTGTTATTATTGATATAAATTTTAATTGTAGCCTAGATAATACAAAATATTAGCACATTTACATTCTTTTATCGAATAATAATTTTATGATTTTGTTTAGATTAAAATTTTCTCTAATATTTTATTTTATATGGATCGTCTAATATCATTTCATGTAAATATACTCATTCACATATTTAAAAATAAAAATCGTCTTAATTATTTTGTGTTCAGATCTAGACACGGCATCTTAATATTCAAATGTGCATTCAGATTCAAACATCTTAATATTCAAATGAAAACAAACGAGGCCTTAAAGCATAGTATCTTCCACCCACACACACCCTCACACCAGCCCCCCAAGACGAACAACCTGCTCAACCATATAACTTTTAGGGAAATATTAACCTGGACCATAACAATTGGTCATTCTTCAGTAACTGTAACAAACAAATATGGTCCTAACATTGGCGCACTTCCATTAGAGCAGAACACACTGAACAATAAAATGTGAATCAGGATTGGAAGTCCAAGATCAAAACTTCTTGAGATATATCAAAAATCAAAATAGTAAGTCAAAAAACAAGTTCATTACAACATTTTTCGGGAGTAAAAAACTCAAAATTGCACATGGATGTATAAAAGAACAATTCATCAATATCTCCTAAGCAACAAAGTCAAAAGAGATAGTCCACAGGAGAGCTTCATCTTAAGCATACGGCAGCCTGGAATGGTCATTTATCCATGCTCAGAAATAAAGTAGCTCTTGCTTACCTCCCATAGGGGTATGGAAGCTATGAACTAGAAGTTGGTATTGTTTAAGCTACTGTTACCAGCTCAAAGTGAGAAGCTAAGTTCTTTTTTCCTTATTGCCTCCTTCATATGCAAAATTAAATTTGATTGCTATAAAATCACCCAAAGAAATAGAGAAAGAGCATCCACAGCAGTAACTAGCAAACAGAGGAGATGCACAGAGACTAGAAAGAAAGATGGACAGAGAGATAGAGAGAGAGAGAAAGATAAAGAGGAAACAGTTACCAGCTTTGCATAACCTTCGCTTTCTTCGCGAAGAAGGTTAAACTTTGTTTGCTGATAAAGAAGACGAGTGTTTACCCTGACCTGAAATCCATTACAGAAGGATATCACACTTAAGGGAACTATCTTCATCCACAATTTGCAAGCAATATGTTGGGAGTCTATTGAATAAAAACCAACAAAAGCAATGAAGAAAAGGACAGATGGATCCATTAACATATTAATTCATATTAGCCAGGGAAATTTCGCCAACCTTCCGAGTCATTTTTAAGCAAACAATAATCACCAACTGAAAGCACACTCAGTACAAGATGTACTACAAATTAGCCAGCAGGGATGACACCGAGCAAGAGCAATAACCCTAAAATATATTTTAAGCAGCACCTCTTTCCTTACTTTGGGGGAGAAAAACTATACCTCTTTCGACTTCAAATCTGCAGCCTTTATCTTGATCATCTCAGACTCCCACAAAAACTCTTCCTTTTCACATGAAAAGGCATTCATAAGCTTTCATTTTTCAAGCTAGGATTTAACAAGAGCAAAATGGTAGAAACATATATTAAGTTAGAAACAAGTAAAAAGGTACCTCACATCGCTCCTGAAAAAATCTCAAAGGAACCAAAGCAGATTCCACAAGCCATTTTGCCTATAAAGAAGACAAACCAAAACTATGTAAAGACAAAACACATTATACTTCAAAAAGGCTTTCTACTCTGAATTAATTTCTGCGGAACAAGCTGAGATTTTTTTTCTTGCTTTGATTGTTAAGGTGTTGACAGGCTGAGAATTGACAGAAGAAAAGGAAAACAGAAAGAAAGATACAGAAATAGCAACTACTACTACGCCTTGATAAGTATATAATATATTTCAGATCAACTGATCTTTTTTAAGAAAGGTAACAATGATTTTGTGTAAACTTATCAATGCCTAAATCCATGAGTTTTACTGTTACGAGCAAAGTTATGAAGTAAAATAGATGACTAAAGTTTTAATCCAGGTATTTGTAGTAACTATTTGTTAAAGGGGTTGATTAAAGTCAAAACAAGCTGAGACCAGATCTCTCTCTCTCTCTCTCTTTCTTTCTTTCTTTCCACACAATCACCACAAGGCTAATAGTTGGAAACAGTAAGCTCCATTTCTGAAATTTGCAACCTTGGGTAGACATATGTGATCGCGCATCTAAAGTATGGCAAAACTGTGAGCTGAAATTTGAGATTGCCAGAGAGACATTCTATCACAAATTGACCAAGACAATCAGCTACAGTTACCAACTCGTGATTGTCAATACCTATAACGTGATCGCACATTGTGTTTAAAAATGAATTTGGGAAGTCAAATTAGGAAACTCGGCCAACGCTTTTAAGAGGGGTATAAATAACAGAGATATGAATTTGTAGGTGGTTCTTCAGCTGAGAAGCCAAAAGGTGTAGATGTCCTACGTTCTTAACAAGCTCTATGGAAAATTGATCTTCGGAAAGTACTTGCCACACCCAATGTTTACACCAAAGCAAGTAATTTATCCATACAACATTGTCGGTCTTATTGTTGTTTTATTGTATTTACCTTCCACTTTGGTGGGCATCTTATATCACTTAACACCCTGGCAGCAATTCTCCGTTTCAACAATCCAGTTTTAATCATATGAGTAACATGACATCTCCATTCCATTTATTATTCCATTCTCTTCAAGCAATGAGCCTAGATATCTAAATTTTTGCATTTTGGCACCGCAACCCCATCTAATCTCATGTTTGATTAAACCTACAGTGTATGTATTCAGTCTTACTTCTACTTATCCTAAAATCACTACTCTCTAAGGTGCTTCTCCATCGTTAAGCTTTTGGTTGACACTTCGTTAATTCATACAACATCATCAGCAAATAGCATACATAAAAAATTATGTTCTGACCAATTTTCCCTTCGAGACAAACGGAGAAACATTTGTTCTTGACCTAAAAGGCTAAAACCTCCTCCTGCAAACCCATCTTCAACCATGCTCCAAGACAACAACTTCACCCTTCCCCCTGCACGGCCTCTTACAGATATAAAGTACCCACACCACCAGAACTTGACCCACATTCCTGAACTTAACAAGTGTAGAAAACCAATGAAATGTTTGAGATGAAGTTAGTATATCCAACTATTAAAGTGGGACCTTTAAGATATCCGGTGTTAATATATATATTCCTGATCTATTTCATTGTTCTCCTCCTTGCATACTATGTAAACTTTCTTTCTTTTACGACAATGAAACCCACAGTCGGTATGCTTTGGGTGTGTACAGGGTGAACCCCAAGCCCCGTGAGAAGAGCTCAACCTAGAAGGTCAACCCCATGTTGCCGCAAGCAAGGGGATTTGAACTTGAGACCTCCATTATAGAAGTTCCAAGCCAAACCATCTAAGCCACCCAGAAGAGTTACTATGCTAACTTTCTTTGTTTATCAACATGCAGATAAATGCAAAAGCAAGTGTTGTTGAAGTTCAAAATATTCACACGTGTCTACTTGAACAAAATCTGCATTATTGATCTCTTCTTCCTTTTGAATGGTTGTAGTGGGGACTGAGCTCTTTGGTTTTAAATGAAAGTCAAATAGGTTGCAAGTGAACAATGAAGAAGGTAATGATCTAAGTTGCTCGGACTAGGTGAGGTGTCCTATACAGGTGCAAATCTAGAGGTTGGATCCTTCTTGATCTAAATTTTTAAATTCAAAGGTACAGATAAAGGCCCAGCGATTCAGCTAAAAATAATTTAAATATCTAAAATTAGAGTTATATGTCTAATTTATGAGAAAAACTTACAAGTATGCTGAGGAGAATCCTAAAGGAGATAAAACGACTAACACAAAAATTTTCATATGCAAGGTATTCCATTTTCTTCAATTTCACCTTAGCTTTTGTTTTGATTACAAAAATAATAGTATCTATCCCAAATTTCTCCATTGATTTTGGTCAAATTAACAAAAATAAATTGACTAAAACATAAAATAAGGTTTTTCATATTAAATCAGAAAATAAATTGAAGTCCCTCGACAAAATGAGCTATTGCACACCAGCAAAATAAGTTTCAAGGACATAGAGTATGTCCTCTGTGAAGTAGCTAGAGTCAAATTTGATTCAAAGCCTTCAAAACAATAGGTGTTCGCTAACTAGGAGTAGCAACAGAAACAGAGTTGTTGTTGAAACATAGAAGATAAACAACCTCATCCACCATTAACATCCAAACCCTATCTAGCACATGTTTCTCCCCCGCCAACAAGTGCAAAACTCAACTTCTCCAAGATTAAAGAGTGTCCATGGTAGGGTAGCAGACAAAAACTAATGTACTTCTCTTTTTTTCTCCATCCTAAGACTTGACCCACTTCGATAGCCTGAAGATGTACTTCTCTTTATTTTCTCCATTAACCATTAAGATCCAAATCCTATCTAGCACCATGCTTCTCCCAAGCCAACAAGTGCAATCGAAGTCCCTTAACAAAATTTGCTATTACACGCAAGCAAAGTCAAAGTTCCAAGGACATAGATTATGTCCTCTGTGAAGTAGCTAGAGTCAAATTTGATTTATGGCCTCTGAAATTGTAATACCCCAAACTTTCATATTCAAAGCCTGAACCACTCAACATGGGATCCGAGATAGATGATTCGGGTAGTATTCGGGTACAAATAATAGTTCTAGAGCAACAGGAAAGTGTTAGTAATAATGTAATGCCAAACACCCCTGAGTTAGCATACAATCATGTAGACGTAGACTTTGACTGAATAGGGGAGGACAAAGTTGTGTATGAGCCTTGGGGTCAATATTTATTACGAGCATACAATAAAATTTAGTCAAGGTTTAAGGACTTATGGGAGCGATAGTATAAGAATTTACCTATCAAATTAAATATCATTGAGTCTAGTTTCCAATGACACAAACCTCTCATAAAATTGACGAAGGTAAAAAAAAAAAAAAAAAAAGGTTTTGCGCCTTTAACTGCAGAACTGCACAGCACCCAAGGGCATGCGGGGCACATGGCACCACCAGTATTTCAGCCAAAAACTCATGTTTTTTAAGTTGCAGTCAAGGGATTTCATTTAAAATTTGTTAAGAACATTTTGGGTCTATTCTCTTTAGACTTCTCCCTCTACTTTATCAAAACTCAAGGTGTAGAATCAAGTGACAATATTCCTCCAAGTTCTTGCAAAAGTAATTAATCTAAGTTATTGTCCTAAAGGATAAGTATTATCTTGATGAATGCAAAGAGAAGAGGTTGTGTTTTCTAGCAATAGAGGTATGTCTCCTTTCCCTACTTTCATATACGAGATGTTCTCGCCATTTTAGTTGTATTCTATAGGTAGGACTCATGGGACAGTGATAGGAAGCCATGAGTCTAAGTTTCATTTGTCGTGATTGATGTATTTAGTGAGGAGGGAGTATGTAAAGAGTTGTAATAGTTGCTGTTTGATGGGTTAGTGATCTTAGGCATATTTATATGCCTAAGGACCTAATAATACCTACATTTAGGCCAAGTTTGGACCCATTTTATGCAAAGTAGAGCCATTTATAGTCGTTGGATTTTATATGTACTAACCAGCATGATTAGTTGTGTAGGTGAGATTAAATGTAGAAACTAGCATTGGAATGGACACTAGGGAACACAAAATAGCCGAGCCAAAAAGAAGCAAGGAAGAAAAAAAAGAAGAAATAAAGTCCAAGGCATCTCTGTATCCTCTCCACGTCGTGGAGAGGAAGCTTATTTTGGTTTGTAAAATAATTCCCAAGCAGAGCACTCCGTGTCCTCTCCGCGTCGCGGAGAGGGATTTTTATTTTTGTTCGCGAAAATGGATTTTGAGGCAGAACCATCCATGTAGCAACCGCGTCCCGGATAAGCATGCTTTGTCACGAAGTTAATTTCAGCCAAGCCTCTGCATCGCGCCATCAGTTGCCAGATTTGGCCGTTTTGAATTTAGTATAAATAGACTAATATTTTATTTTATTAAATATTCTTTTTCTGGGTTTTGAAGAACGACGACTTGGAGAGCTATTTCATCAATTTTTAGGGTTCTTTCCTAAACTCCTTTACTTTAGATCTCTTTATGATTATTAAACATTGTTTGATCGATTCTATTGTTATGAGTAGCTAAATACCCTAGTTCTAGGGTTGTGGCTACAGAATGATTGTAATTTATTAAGTTTTCATTGGGTTAATATCAATTATCATATGAATCTTTCTTATGTTCTTGTTTTTCATATTTCGCGACAGATCACCATTAAAATAAACACATTGTCCGAATTGAACTCGGGAGAGGAATAAGAGGATAGAACGTGGGGCATAAGGAGCATGATTTTCTCTTAATAATTAGGGTTAATTTGTATCTAGGATAGGGATATACCTAGAAATCATGCTTGGTCACTATACAGGAAGAAATCGTAATGCTCGGTACTTGGTCCAACCTATCCCCGCTCAACAATGTAGTTAGGCTGTCATTTATCATAGGCGATTAAAGGTCGGGAGAGCATGATCATACATTTAACCCTGTGATCACTGATTCGATAGTTGATTAATACCCATTTAAACAATATAATTGCATGAATCCTGATAAGAGCTGCAGCCCTGGACTTTACCCAATCATTGTTTGAAACCCTTGAAATTGAATCGCATTTGTTTAATTCTGTTTAACTTTTAGATTATAAAATAAATCACTCTTGAAATCTTGATAAACACTTGTGCTTAGCTGAAACTATTGGAACAATCGAGTTTTCTTATCGTAAGTCTCTGTGGGTACGATGCCCGACTCTTTATAAGAGCCACTTTAATACTTGAACGACCACATACTTGCGTGTGCGATTTGGGCGCAACAGTTGGCCTTGTAGAAGGCAAATATATTGATGATTAGTAATATGAAAGATTGAGTATGAAGGACATCGATGATTTGAAAGTCTCGCAAGCTTGACGCACACCTTATGTTTGTCGATATGTCTCGTATACGTTGAATAGTAGTTTATAGTAGCCTTGTTACCTTATTATTGTAGATTAAAGCAACAAAGGAACATCTGATCGTTGCAAAGCACTAAAGAATTGGAATCAAGAAATGACAAATGTTAATCATGTCATCAATCAAGTAACTAAGGACCCGTTTGGCCATACATTTCCCAAGTAAAATTTGGGGGGAAATATGGCAAATAGTGTTTGTCCATAGAATTTTTCATTATTTGGCAAATAACCTAAATTCTCAAATACTAGAAAAAACTAGTATTTGGGTCAATCTCATTATTTGGGAGCTTTTAAAAATTCAAATTCTACACCAAACTTTTATCTTTTACAAAAACATCCTCTATAGTAGTTATTTGCGTTGTATTACATAATTTTTTATGTGAACACCAAAGCAGTTATGAAATATTCGGTGAATATGAAAGTGATGATATGGTTATTGATGAAATTGATGAACAATCAGTTCAGGGTAACAAAGTCATGTGCTTCGTCTACTCCACGATATATGGAATGATGCTTGTTGCACTCATTCTGAACTACCACATTGCTCTAGTGCCATGGACACTATTTGTTATTTCTTGCAACGAAGATCCAATAGATTTGTTGTGGAAGTAATGATAGATTTTAAAACTCATGGATATAATTCATATTTCTTAAAAAAGTGAAATATGTTTTCCAAAATACTATGGCCAAACACATGGTGAAATTTCATCCAAATTTTCACCCAAATAATATTTGCCAAAAATATTTGAAAATCTATGGCCAAACGCTAGCTAAGAGTAACAGCTGCAACATAGTGGTCATTGAATCATAAAAGATAAACAATCACATCCACCGTTAAGATCCAAACCCAGAACATGTTTCTCCCAAGCCAACAAGTGCAAAACACAACTATTCCAAAATTAAAGAATGGGTCCTTAGCCGGGCAGCACACGAAAATTAATGTGCTTCTCTTTATTTTCCACATCTTAAAACTTGACCCACTTTGATAGCTTGGAGATGTACTTCTCTTTATTTTCTCCATCCACCGTTAAGATCCAAACTCTATCTAGCACCATGCTTCTCCCAAGCCAGCAAGTGCAAAATTCAACTTTTTAAAAATTAAAGAATAGATCCACAGCAAAGTAGCACACAAAAACTGATGTACTTCTCTTTATTTTTTTTTTCCAGAATTAAAGAATGTGTCCATAGTAAGGTAGCACACAAAAAGTGTTGTACT
Organism: Solanum pinnatisectum; assembly: GCA_035578085.1. NCBI lineage: Eukaryota > Viridiplantae > Streptophyta > Magnoliopsida > Solanales > Solanaceae > Solanum > Solanum pinnatisectum. The sequence goes on from CM069080.1 coordinate 14,819,670, forward strand.
TCTCTTTATTTTCTCCATCCTAAGACTCTTCAATAGCTTAGATAAAAAAAAAATCAATAGAAGTGTTCGAAATAATAGCTTCAAATGCTAGACTACCCAAACAAAAAAAAAACAAAGAGACACGAGTAAGGCACGCAAAAGAATAAAGGAGATCAGGCTAACCAGCTTGTTAACACGTTGACGATTTTCTCCCGGCAATGACAGCTGCAAAGCAAAAACATTTCCTATGTATCAGTATGATGAATGTCCTAAAAGAATTTTCATAATGACATTGCATAAATTAGTAAGTGCATTGGTGAGGACTAAGAGTTGGCTTCTTGCTATTTTTTGCTAAAAACTATGAACTGAATCTTCTCTTTATTTAGAAAAGAATATCCATTAAATTTTTCTCTTATTTAATATGTGAAACCAAAGGAGTTATAATCCATATCAAAGAAATCTAAGGTTGCATTTTGCTCTGGAATCTGGAATGATTTTGGAATAACTGGTTCCCTTGGGAAATAATACAAGTGTTAGCAAATAATTTTGGAATAATTGGTTTTAGATAAGGAAAATCCGGACAGTATTGTAATTGTCAAAAAGAATAGTAGCATTGCAACTGAGAAGGGGCCTACTTTGGTAATGGACTCCTTCAGTTTTGGTGGACAGATTGCGACTTGATTTCACAACCATATTTTGTTTACAAACCACACTGAATTGTATTCAGAAACTATCTTGTTTGATTTCTGAACCAAATGGCCCCTAAGATTCTTTTAATAATTAAATGGATAGAGGTCATCTCTATCAGAAAGTCATATTTGCAAAAGAATATTCCAAAGAGAACTGTCACATGATTACAATAAAGCACGCCTCCTTCATACTTTTACCCTGAGCGAAGTTCCAGTACTCTGTTAGCATTTGCAAGGTTTTAGAGAAAGAGACAGGAAAAAACAAAAAGCTGAAAAGTTCCACTACTCTGTTAACATTTTTTTTTGTTTTACTCGAACACTACAAAAGTGCTTAAAAGCACTTGAAATAAATTATTCCCAAACAGGCTCAAAATGGCTTGAGAACAATGAGGTTTCAGGTTCAAATTCTCAACACTAGCAAAACACTAAGATTTCTTCCCCACCTATCCAAGCATTGGTAGACAAAGCTATCGGTACTTGTCGGTAGGAAGTAGCAGGTACACTGTGAAATTAGTCGAGGTGCCCATAAGCTAACCCGACCACCACCTTACTCGAAGAAAATAGACATCACATTCCTAAATATATTCAATGCGATGGCAGTACAAGAGATCTAGAGATTTTGTGTGTGTGTGTGTTTGGGGGGGGGGGGGGTACAAGAAGATGAATTCCAAGGCCTGGTTGAGCCGTTGAGGTGTTTTTAAAGCATAGTGTCGTATTCAAGATTCATGAAGGTTGGGGTGCAAGGATACGGATCGTTTTTCAAAAAAGTCATAATCATAGGCTCTTGGAAGCGGGGAATCAATTTTTCCGTACTTATCTGTTTCAATCCCTAGCACAATGAAATGTGTGGTGTTTTACTTGTGCAACGAGAGGGTGATTCTGACAAATAAGAATTTGAGAAATGAAAAAAAATTACATATGTGTAAGGGGTCGTTTGGTTTGAATACAAGTTATGATGGGATTATTTATGCTAGGATAAGTTATGTTGGGATTAGTTATGCTGGAAGTAGTTTTTATTGCTTGTTTGGTTTGTCGTATTCAAACTTATATTCATTGCATTATTTCAAGTATAAGTCGTTTGTTTACAAAAATACCCTCCACCTTATTTAGTTTTTTTTGTACATTTTATTTGCAAGCTTTAGTTATTCATTCTTACAAATAAAATTTTCATCTTGTTTAGCTTAAATATTTTTGTGTATGCATTTCCATGATTGTGCGGTGTGTTTTTTAAAATTAAACTTTCATCTTATTTAACTTAAAATAAAACTTCCATCTTATTTAGCTTAAAAATGAAATTTCCATCTTCTTTAGCTTAAAAATAAAATTTTCATCTCAACTTCCATCTTATTTAGCTTAAAATAAAACTTTCATTTTAAGTTTATTAAAGTAAAAGAAATTTTATCATTAAAGTTATCTACATTTTAATTGATATATAAAATATAATTTTTAAGTGAGTAATAAACTATTTAATTTGAAAATATGTAATTTAGTATTGGAGTGAACATTTTAAGAGAAATCAAAGTATAAATAAACATAAGAATTAGGCAAATAAATCCAACTTATAATGTATTCATAAATTAAAACTATATTTATAAAATATAATTTTTTAATAAAAAAATATATTATTATAAAAAAACAAATAATTAAGATTGTGAATGTTATTATAAATGTTGTTAAAAATTATGTTAATATACATGAATGTAAAAGTGGTGTATAAATGAGAGTTTAAGAAGGGTATTTTTGTTATTTTATATACTTTATCCCAGGATAAGTATCATGGGATTACTATTCCACCTCCCTGGAGAGATAACTTATCCCAGTACTAATTGTTAATCCTGGGAATTGGGATAAGATATCCCAGCCTTTGCAACCAAACGGCGGATTAAAGGGTACTCAAAAATTATCCTAGGATTAACCCCTCTTATCCATCACACCAAACGACCCCGGAGTGTTTTATGTGCAATGTTGAGGTGAAGATATGGACTACATCTCTACAATTAGCAACTCACGTGTGACGGGATGAGATGATTCCGAGTACAATGGTCATGCACAATGGAGGAACTTATTAGTTAGACATAGCATCACATGTAGCCCCGCTAGAACCCATGTGGATCTTTTGGAAGGAGAAAAATAGAATAGCCTTCGAAGGTACAGAGAACAACTATTTACATTGGAGGAATAGCCTCAGTTCTAGTTTCTTTTGGAGTGATAGTGACCTCATGGTATAGTTATAGCATATTGGGTGTCATTCGTAGAGATTCATAGTATGTAGTAGATTCTCTACTTTTTAGTATACACCTATGAGAGATTTCTCCACCATTAATAAAATCATTTATCTTATCAAAGGTTGTACTCAAAACTGTTAGTTTTAGCATTTTATATCCATATCGGCATAAATAAGAGGGATGTGATACACACAATATAGGTGTGATAAGGAAGTCATTTCAAAAAAAAAACTACATAAATATATTAATAATTCATCACTAAGATGGTGTTGTGTATTTACATCAAAAAGCAAACTCGAAAATGCATGCCTGGTTAACTATTCAGGTAGCCTATAATGATTTACAAGCTCAAATTAACACCAAAAGGAAAGGAAATATATGCAACGGCATTTGACCTGCCAGCTGAGTTATCAAATCCAAAAAGATCTACAAAATCAAGCATGCACAAAAGTAATCTAAATTCAATAATTTGGAACTAACTCAAACCAGCGAAATTCAGATCTTACGAGTCTGATTGCTCTGGACTTCGCAGCAGATTGGTTGTTTCTAATGTCCTATACACCGGCGTCTATTAAGCCTATGGTCCCAAAGGGAAACTTAGTGCTCCTATATGTCCCTAGAGAGCTTATCTAGCTACTTGACTGTTGCAATTACAATTACACTCACCTGCATCCTATTGTAACTCACACATATGTCCTGATAATGACCACAGAAAACCTGAGATACTACTCCTATTTTCCACCTGTACCTAGTGCCACTAATGCTAGTGATAACAACATATAGTCAAGTTTGACCTGCTGAAATGAGCTTTTTACAAGTCGATATTTGACTAAATATACTCATCAATTCATCAAACTAAGCTAATGCTACAAAAAAGAATTCATAGAACTCCAACAAAGAAATTGATGTTTCAGGTTGGAGGTTTATAAGCCAAAATCAAGTGGTGTTTGTTTGATGTCCAGAGCAGCAAGTGAATGTGGCGTACAAAGATACCCTTGTACCCCTCATTTAAGTTTATTTTCACATATTAAGAGACAAAAAGTAAACAAATATGGACAATAATTTCAGGATTAATAGTTGACAATAAGAAGAAAAGGGAATAGGAAAACTCACATCCTGAGCCAGTTGGGTAACAATATCAGCCAAACTCGATCCTAGCTCCTCTTGGGATGCATAATCCACAAACTCCACACACTCTAATGCCATTTTACATTTCTGAAACGGCAACTCACCTCGAACCTTGAACACCCAAAACAACCCAAACAATCAATTCACAGACCTCAAAGCAACAAACCAATGAAAAGCAACGCTAACAAAAATATCCTTTCAGGGCCTCTTTTTTTTTTTTTTGAACTCTTGTTACATGATCTAATCAGTATGTTGCTTTAAATTCAATAAATTTACAAACAGAAACAAGTGTTTTGCAGCAAATAACCAACTAATCGCACCCAAAAGCATCAATAATTTATCGATTAGCTATTTATCGACTTTCCAAATGATCAAACATGTCAAAAAAATTACCTTTTCAGCAACTAACCAAGTATTTCAATAAATTGAATAAAGTTTTCAATCAATTATGTAATAATGGATTTTTTAAATTATCAAACTTTTCAAAAATCACTTCTTTTGCAGATAAACTAACTATTAGTTCAACAAATTGATTGAATTAGTAGTGAATTATCTATTAATCGGTTTTCTACATAATCGGACTTCTTTAAAAAGATCACTATCTTCGCAAATAACAAACTAATGTTTCAACAACATGAATGAATTTAACTCAATTATATAATAATGGAAGTTCCAAATAAACCTAAGTATCTAAAACGAAACACAAATAATTAAAATTGAATAAATAAAAAAATAAATAAAATGATTACCATAACCCAGCAGAGCTCATAAAGAAAGCGAAGAGTGGGAAGTGGTTGAGCGAATTTGAAGCTAGTGTTTCCATTTTTCAACTCTTTGATGGAGTCCTCTGTAAAGTACAAATACTCCACAGGTGAAAGAGACATGTTTGTTGTCGAAGATGACAAACCCTACGACCTAGGGTTTTGGCACTTGCTTCTTAAGAACTAAGATAGAGAAACACCAAATCCTAATTTAGAAGATTTTCCATATCAGCTTTTTTTTAGGGTTTCGAAACTTCAAGGAAAATAAATGCCCCTCTGCGACAAATTTCTGATCCTTCTCTTTTCTGTTTTTTTTTTTTTTCTATAAGAATAGTTACATCCATGGGGTGTAACAAAATATAGGATTGATTTTTTTATTATTATTATTTTATTTTATTTTATTTTATTTTAAGATAAAAGACGGTTTGATATTTGTACTGTGTGTAAAAATAATGTCAAATTATTAAAGTATTTTAATTTATAATATCAAAGTTTATATTAAAGTAGTGTCAGCACTAATTTATGTGTGAATTAACTTCAATCCTGTACTAAATTTTACGTTAAAAAGAAATATAATTAAGTGTATTAGGGACTTATTTATAAAATGTTGATTTAAATGTTTTTTCAATGAAAATAATATTAAAATATTGTAGAAGTGATTTAGTGTGGATGAATAGTGTCATATCAAATTTGGTGTGACATTATTCACGCACTAAAATAGTGTAAAAATGGTATAGGATTGGAGCTTTAAAACACTAAAATTTACACCAAAATGCTTATATTTGTAACTTTTGTATCAGTTATGCTTGCACTAATTATGCAGAAATATTGTGCATGTATTATTCAGTTTGGTATATTAAAAATAGTATGTATTGCATATTTTTTAAATATATATATATATTAGTTTTTAAACACGTGTGTTGCACGTGATTACCAATTCAGAAAATATATGTTATAGTAAATATTATTGCTTATTTAAGCAAAGATTTGAATAATAAGCTTGGCACATAATAATATTGTAGATTTTTTTATGAATGTTCAATCTGGATCATCATATATATCTCTTAATCACACAAACCTATGAAGATGGTTAATGAAAATTTTTATTAGTTAAATGCATATATTTATTTCAATTTGCTAAGGTTCAATCATATAATTGGCCGTATCTCAATAATATTACCTTATAGACGATATTTGTTGTGTATTTTTCTAGTCATCTAACCAGATGTGTTTGCACGTGTATTTCACGTAACTATTCAAATGTCCCATGAACTTGTGAAGAGAATAACTACATTTTATTTTTTAGAACTAATTTTTGTATATTAATTTTTATTTTATAAGTTATAACATAATAAAAGACATTATTGTTGCTGGCTCTCATATTGACTTCTCATTTGACTGTGTAAATAAACCAAAGCTAGTTATCTGACTGTCCATAATTAACTGAGAAATGTTTCTTTTTTTTTATCGGAAAAATTAAAAGCTGAAATTAAAGAATATATTCTATCTGTGAAATCATATATATAATTACATGTTTATCTTACACCGAACAAAGATGTAGTTCATATACTTGTAAGCAATTTTCAATTTATTCAATAAAGCATGATTCGTTTAAGAAAAAATAACAACATTGTGTTATCACATATATGAATCGGTATAATAATATGAAAAATTATTGGTCAAAAGTTAAGATAAGAGAAGATGAAATATAGAAACAATTAATGTAATAACTATGAGAACTCATAATCTTATAACTAACGAATGTTAAAGAGTGTGAATAACATTTGCAATAATTAGTAATAACTAAGAGAATTTATAATGTTATAACTAAAGAATTAATGTGCAATAGTTGTATTTCTAATAAATTTTATACTAGTATAAATAGGACTTTTAATTAATGTTGTAATATTTTTATATAGTAATTAGATTTTAATTTAGTGTAGGGACAAAATGAAAATGTTTATTCCATATTATTGAAAATAAAATTTATTTTGTAAATGATAATTTTTAAATGATTCATATATATTCACATATTTTCACATTTGTTGTGAGTTTTTTAAAAAAAAAAAAACTCGAAATAATTTAAAATAATATATTTTGAAGTTAAAAGATCTTGTTAACTTGATAATACAATTGTGACATATATAATAAATTAATTTAAATACAAATACACACACACACACACACACATATATATATATAAACTTTTCTTCGTCTAAAATACCGTAATATTAAGAAATAGTAAATAGGTAAAACAAAAAGGCAATGTTTATGTAGTAATAACTATTTTGAAGCAAACTTCCTAACATTCTAAATAACATAAGTAACATTGATAAATAAAGTTATTATTTTGTCTTGAGCATAAAAAAAAAAATTTGTGACAATTTTCTAACTCTTAAGAAGTTTAATAATTTTGGAAAATGATGTCCAAAAACATATATTTACATGACAAGAGAAATTGTTAAAAAAAACAAATAAATTTAGACTACATATTAACTTCATATATTGGAACATTACATACTATTGTATATATTATCCAAATTGATGGCCTTTCGATAGTGCCAATCGAGAAGTTCATCAGTCAACAACTCTTAGGGAAAAAAAACAAGGCAATTTGCTTAAACATCAAAGATCACTATCAAAAAGGGAGGTAAAGACAACCGCATTTTGACAATAATAATTACGGTGTGTTCCTTCACAAACAATTAAAAAAGAAGAGAAAAGGCGAAGGTACAAAATGCAACGTAGAGACACCAAAGAAATATTGAGTGAAGGGAAAGGATAGATACATTTCCTGTAATCCTCAAGATAAAATTTCTCCTCTTTTCGCTTGATTGTTCTATTGGTGGTAGAACATTGAAGCATATCATCAAAGGGGAGTTAACACCACTACCATGCACTTAGCAAGTTACAAATTGACCACTATTAGCAACTGATTTAATTTTGATATGATAAAATTATTGCAGAAAAGGCACCACCAGGCAGTCATACAAGTAATACACCAACAAAAATGTACATTTTCTGTTTTCACCAAAAAGAAGTCTTTCTTTCCACTCACAACTTGACAGTAATCAACATATAATAAGAGCAAAGGCATCACTTACAACCTTATTCGAACTCACTCAATGACAATAAATCACACAAAATCTTTTAAAATGCAATAAGAAGAAGAATAGAAGATTAAAAAAAATGTGGTTGAAAAAAATGAGAGGAAGCTCCTCTATTTATAGTCAACAAAGGATGGTATGAACAAATATTTTTGTGTCTTATCGGAAATGTCATGACCTTTTTAGAAGTCACAACATTTTGAAAAAGTCACAACTTATTGAAAAAGTCACAATTCATTGGAAAAGTCACAACTCATCGAAAAATCACAATCCTTCGAAAAAAGTCACAACTTATCAGAAAAGTCACAACTCATCGAAAAAGTCACAAACTAAGTTAGGAATATTATAATAATTTAACATTCAAGTTAGGAGTTCATGCTTTTAAGGTTATATATTTATATACATACTAGTTTTTCGACACGTGCGTTGCACGTGATTACCAATTCAGAAAATACATGTTATAGTAAATAGTATTGCTTATTTAAGCGAAGATTTTAATAATAAGCTTTGCACAAAATAATATTGCAGATTTTTTTGTGAATGTTCAATATGGATCATTATATATATCTCTTATTCACGCGAACCTATGAAGATGGTAAATGAAAATTTTTATTAGGTAAATGCATATATTTATTTCAATTTGTTAAGGTTCAATCATGTAATTAGCCGTATCTCAATAATATTACCTTATAGACGATATTTGTTGTGTATTTTTCTTGTCATCTAACCAGATCTGTTTGCACATGTATTTCACGTTAAACTGTTCAAATGACATATGAACATGTGAAGAGAACAATTATATTTTATTTTTTAAAACTAATTTTTGTATATTAATTTTTATTTTTTAAGTTATAACATAATAAATTGCGTTCTTGTTGTTGACTCTCATATTTCACTTCTCAATTGACTGTGTATATAAATCAAAGCTAGATATCTGACTGTCCATAGTTAACTGAGAAATGTTTCCTTTTTTCTTACCGAAAAAACTAAAAACTGAAATTAAAGAATATATTCTATCTGTGAAATCATATATATAATCACTTGTTTATCTTACACCCAACAAAGATGTAGTTCATATATTTGTAAAAAAAATTCAATTTATTCAATAAAGCATGATTTGTCCAAGGAAAAATAACAACACTGTGCTATCACATATATAGGGGCGGTATAATAATGGTACAATAATATGAAAAATTATTGATCAAAAGTTAAGATAGAAAAGATGAAAGATAAAAAAAATTAATGTAATAACTATGAGAAAAGATGAAAGATAGAAATAATTAATGTAATAACTATGAGATTTCATAATCTTACAACTAAAGAATGTTAAAGAGTGTGGATATTAGTAATAACGAAGAGAATTTATAATGTTATAAATAAAGAATTAATGTGCAATAATTGTATTTCTAATAATTTTATACTAACATAAATAAATAGAACTTTTAATTAATGCTGGTATATATTTATATAGTTATTAGATTTTAATTTAGTGTAGGGATAAAATGAAAATAGTTTATTCCATATTTTTGAAAATAAAATTTATATTGTAAATGATATTTTTTAAATGATTCTTATATATTTACATATTTTCACATTTGTTGTGAGTTTTTTTTTTTTTTTTTTTAAATAAAGAACTCAGAACAATTTAAAATAATATATTTTGAAGTTAGAAGATCTTGTTAACTTGATAATACATTTATGACATACATAATACATTTATGACATCTAAGTGTCCAAATATATGGACACTTAGATGTATGTATAACTCTTAGATGTATAGATATGTATTCAAATACAGTAAAAACAGTAAATAATGGACACTTAGATGTATGTATAACTCTTAGATGTATAGATATGTATTAAGTATGTAGTATTAACACTAAAAACAGTAAATAAATACAGCAAATACTACACATAATACCGAAAATACAGTAAAAACTGTAAATACAGTAATTAGTAAAACTAGTAAAAAATAATAAAGTAAATATATACTAACAACGGAAACATATAAATATTACTACTAAATATATATAATTCTACTACCAAGTATATACATATATAATATAGTAATATAATAATATTTGTCTTATCTTATTACTTTTGACCAATATATTAGAATATATAATAATATAAGTAGGTAGTATGTATATGTTAAATATATAATAGGTAGTATATATATAATATGGTATATGGCACGTGGTGTGGGACAAGAATATAATATCAAATATATTATGTAAGTAAAAATATAAATAACAAGTATATAATATATAAAAGTTAATAAAATAATATGGTAGATAGTATATATAATATAATAATAAACACTTATTTAAGAAGTCAAATATATAATATAAATATAATCTAATTTAGTAGTATGGCAAGATATGGCAAGTGGTTCCGTGTTTATGCTTTGTTTCGAATATTTTGTAAATCCTACTTAGTACTCCCTCTCTCATTTAGTTAAATCATGCTAATTCCCGACTTAATTCCCTAATTTCCCCATTTTTAATTATATTTTTCTTTTTTTTTTTTTTTTACTTACTTACCCAGTTCATCTCTTCTTCTTAACCCGTGTTCTTAACAACTTCATCTTTAACCACACCCCGGATATATGGCAACAAATTCATCTTTTCATCAAGCGGACTGTAAAAGCCAAGAATCCTAGGAATTTACAGGTTAATCCATAGTCGTTATTAAGAAGTTAAGAAGCTAACCATATACTAAGGGTAATTTTTTAACACATGCACAATAATTACATTGAAACTAACAACTTAGAAAATTAACATAAAATAACATATTTTTTAGGAGAATTTTGGGAAGTAAACATCGTAAAACTTACATGATAAATGGAGAGAGGTTTCCCTTTCGGGAACCCCAGAAGGATTTTTGAAAAGCTTCCAAAAACTTTTAACTTAAACAAACTTTTATTATTATACAAACTTTTTACAACAAAAGGCTATATTAACAAGGTAATAGACATAAAGGTTTAAAGGGAGGTGGAGGATTTTGATATGGGAGTAGTACATGAGACTTCCTCTTTTCCACTCTTTTTTCATTCTGTTTTTTACGCTCATCTACTGCCTTCTTATATAGGCTAAGAAAATTTCTAAAAGACGCTTCTAGACTTGCTACGTGGCCTTAATTATTAATGGCCGACAACTTGATAATTTCTTTAATAATGCAGGTCGGGTACTCATTGGGCCCCATCGTCACATGCATCATTAAGTTCATCTTTTGACTTATATTACAGACTCAATTATTTACTAGATGCGTGTTATGTCAACAGTTTTTCCCTCTTTTGGAGGGTAGTGATAAAGTGACAACACACTCTTTTTTACAGGACACGTAGTGGGTATTCCCACCTAACACTACTAATATTACAAGACACGTAGTGGGCATCCCCACTTACTAATTAATTTATTATCTATAGTCTTCTTGTTCCCATGACTTTTTGTCAATTTTGCTAACCATTTTCCATATTAGTCTACCAACTTTTGCCAACTTTCCGTTTCTTTTTTCTTTCCATCAACTTTTGTCTTGTCTCTTTCCATCTTAATTGCCATTCTTGAATTGCCATTCTTGACTTTGGTTTTGTATTATGCCCTTCTTGTATTTTATGTTTATATAACTTGTCCCTTGTCCCTTGTATATCTAATTTTGTAGTAAAAAGAAAATGGTTAAGTGTCTAAGTTGTGTAATGCAATAGTATCAAAACTCATACCGGAATCATTATCCTCATAAGGGTCTTGTGAGTCTTGAATATTATTTATCTGCTCTTCATCTGATAATGAAGGATTGTGCAAAGTGTCTTCGGAATTATTACTTGGTCTAGGAATGATATGTTTGTCTTGGCTTTTGTTTTGAAAATTTTTTTCTAAAGTTTGTTGAATTATTTTTTCTAATTTTTCATTTTTTTTCTTTTTTAATGCTTTATTTTTTCTTAGGGAGTCTTTTTGAAAATATTTAGGTCTTCTTCGTGAGGAAGAAGACTCCTCTATTTCACTTTTTGGCAAAGTGACAGCCATTAACGAGTTTGATGAGTCTTTACCGATCATCGTTTGAACCGGACTAGCTGTATCATGCTCCGATACAGTAGAGTTCTTAGCATTCAGAGGGGAATGCACACCCGTCTCATCCATTTTTAATTGAGATGGAGAACTCATGTCTTCATTCTGAGTTGTACTGTCTGTTCTTGGAACATATTTACTCTGGAAAGTCTCGAGCTGTTTAACAAGTCTCATGTTTTCTTGGATAAGGATTTCATTTTTTGTATTGAGTCTTTTGAAACCCTCAGTCATGGAAGAACAATGGTCACAAAATATTATTTTGTCTGAGTCTTTTTGGATATTGTATTGTGGTATTTGGTTTGAGCTTTGTCTAAGAGTTGGTGAAATATAATAATTTGGCCCAAGTATTCCTCTTGCATAATCTAAAGCTTCAGTAAAATTATTAAAACCTTTAAAAAGCGAATTTTTTATCCCATTTATAGAATCTACTACTTCGATCCAAGTTTGGAAAACACCTTTAGTTTTGCCATGTATAACTACATAATATTTAAATTTATTGTCTCTATTTTTGTCTGAAAAATATTGACATAATGCATTTGATGCAACAATAAAATATTTAGTATCTTGTTTATTATAGGCTATCCATAGATTGTCGACTAAGCATTTTTTAGGTTTATCTAAATTACAGTCTGGATTTATTCTAAATGATAAATTGCAATTGGGGTATGATATTAAATTAAACTTACCAAAAATGTATTCTCTCCATCATGTCTGTTGTACTCTGAGGTCTAAATTTTTTTCTTTCTAATAAAGTCTGAGCATAAGTATCTGGCTGGGCGATGCCCTTGCCTTTGTCTGCTGGCTGTTGGCCAGTTGGTCTCATGCTTGGTCTCATATTGAAATAGAAATTAGTTAGTTTTTAATTGTAGTCTACTTAATTTATCTGCTAAATCATTATCTTTTCCCTTAACGTATTCAAAAACTATATTATTATATATAGATATTATATCTATGAAATTTAACCATCTTCGTTTACTACTAGCTTTACTATTTATTTTTTCATGAAATTTAACTATGACTTCGCAATCTGTTCTTACTAAGACTTCATTTTTGTTTAAGATATATAATTTAAAACTGTTTAGTCCGTATATTACCGCTAATACTTCTGCGTCTATACTACTCATATTTCTTTTTTCTTTATATTGTCCACTTTGATAGGCACATATTTTTTCTTCATTTTTTGGACTATATTTATTTGGTCTTGATTTTAAGATGGCTCCCCATCCTAATTTACTACCATCAGTTTGAACTATTAAATAATCTGATTCTAGTGGTATTTGTAAGTCTGGTATATTTTTAACTTTTTCTTTAATTTGTTGGACTAATTTAATGTCTTCTGTATTAAAATGTTTTTGTCCTTTACTACCTGTCTTAGCATATAATGGACCTGCTATTTTTCTTAAGTCTTGAATAAAATTTCTAGTATAATTTACTAATCCTAAGAATTTTTGTAATTCTTTTGTATTATCTAGCTTATTAGGCATATTTAAAACTTTTTTAGCTATATGTGGTTGTAATTTTACTTTTCCTTCTCCTAGTATTACTCCTAGGAAGTTTATATGTGTTTTACATAATTTCATTTTCTTTTTACTAATTATTATTCTATATTTTACAAATAGTCTAAATACTGTCTGTAAATGTCCTAAATGTTCGTACATGTCTTTACTAAATACTAGAATGTCATCTACGTATCCTAATACAAAATTTTTATAGTCTCCGAACATATCATTCATTTTTCTTTGGAAAATAGGCGGGGCTATCTTTAATCCAAAAGGCATGGCTAACCATTCAAAATGTCCTTCAGGACAAGTGAAGGTTGTCCATTCTATGCTTTCTGGGGGCATTTTTATTTGCCAGTATCCTGATTTACAGTCAAATTTACTAAATATCTTTTTACCTTATATTCTATTTATTAACTCATTTTTATCTGGTAATTTATATGCATCTGTTCTACTATTGTCATTTAACCTTTTGTAATTTATTACCATACGAGCTTTTCCTCGTACTTGTTCACTATGATTTCGAACCATAAAAGCTACTGATCTATGTCTAGATGTAGATCTTCTTATTACTTCTAATTTTAATAATTCTTTAATCTGTTAACTGAATTCTTCAGTGTCTTAATTATTTGCTTCTATAGTAGCTGTCTTTATTGCGTATTCTGGATTTATTATATCTAATTTACACATAATTTTATTACTTCCCCATTGTATTAAGGGTTTTTCTCCTATTATTTCCATTTCATCTAATATTGCTATTATATTTTCTAAGTCTTTAGGATGTTTTATTGTTCCTATAGTATTTATTCTCTTTTGAAAATTGTAGAATTTTGTTTCTACATTTATTAATGTATAATCTTTTTCTATGTCTGCTAAATATATATCTTCTATATAATTTTCTTCTTGTTTTTCTTCATATAGGTTTTTTGAAGAACAACTTTCATTATTTCTACAATTGTCGCAACATGGACTAGAAATATTTATTCTGTTATCTTTAACTTTAATTCCTTTTGTTAGGATTTTATTAGTCTGAACGGGTGTATAGGTTGTATTTCTGAATAACATTATCCCGTCTCTAGAGACTAAACAACTTCCATTGTTTTGTATAAGAAATTATAGTCCTATTACTAAATCAGTTTTAATATTTAGGTCTCTTACTAGAATTTTATGCATATTATAAGTTGGTTTGTAAAATTCATTACATGTATTTATAAAATTTATTTGTGCTTTTTCTATATATTGGTGGTATAAATTATGAGTTTCATCCATTTGTATGGCTAATACTGGTTCTTTTAAATTCTTAAGGGTTGGTAATATATGTTGTGGTATTATCTTCTTATTAAGAAGGCAGCCAATGCAACCTGTATCAATTAATGTTAAGGTTTCTATTTCTATATCTTTAATTTTTATTCTTACTAGTATTTTCATAGTTCCAAACTTTTTATCTTCATTAGATATGAAACTAGTATTATCTTCTTCTATGTTCATTAGTTCACTTTCTATTTAGTCTAGATGGATTGTTCCTGGTGATTGTAAATTTTCTATGTCTATTTTTTGTTTTCCTTTTTCTATTGAAATTAGTCTTTGTTCTAAATCATTTATTCTTGTTTCTAAGGTTATTAGTCTTAGATTGGTAGTCTGATCTTTTGTTTGAAATTGTTCTTGTTGTTTGGCTACTTGTTGTTTTAATCTATTTTCTATACAACCTATATATGCTTCCATATAACAATTTTTACATTTAGCTCTATTTATTTTACTAGGATACCATTTACATATACTACACTGATTACTGTCTATTCCTTTTTGTCTTTCAAATTCATGATTACGGTCTTGGTATGTTCATCATTGTATAAGTTAAATCTTCTTCTTTTCTTTCTAATCTTTCTAATCCTATTTCATTAATTAAATTATCATTTTCTGAGTCAAATGTATCTGATTGACCTCTTTCTTCTTCTGCTATGTCTAAGCTTATAACTGAATATATACTTTCTGTATCTGACATAAATTCATCTACATTTAGTAAGGTCTCTTGGAAGTCTTATATTAATTGAGAGTTTCTAGTTTTCATATTATTTCTTTTAGGGCATATGTTTGCTAAGTGTTCTAAGCTACCACAAGTATAGCATTCTAATTTATTTTTATAATTTCTATCATTTCTATATTTTCTAACATGTCTATCTCTGTTTAAGTAAGGTTTTCTTGCTGAAGATTTTCTCAAAAAGTATTTTTTATTTTTGTAAGGTCTTTGGTTATAGTTTATTCCTCTTTTATATTTTCTTGGTCTACTGGGTTCTTTATCATAACTTTGTATTGTATATATCATTATTTCACAAAAATTCATTTCTTTTTGTTTTAATTATTTTTGTATTTGTATGTTAGTACATTTTTCTGTTAGTATTTTCATTATGTGTGTTACTTTTTGTCATATAGACCATGAGATAGTAGGGTCTTGAGCTACACCTTCTCTTTTATACCATCTTTCTTCTATTTATCTTCCTAATGCTCCTGGTAATTTATTAAATAGTTTTTTTCCTAATTCTTCATTAAATGTATTTTCACTAATAGTGCAATAGTAAAAATAGTCACTAACGAACTTCTTTATGTGTATCCAATTTGATATACTTAATTGTTCTAATTTTATTAAAGCATTTCTTTGTAGAGCCAGTAAGCCACTATTTGGGTCTTCTCCTGTTAATAACACATGTATTTTGTTTGTGAAATTGTAAGGGTTAGGTCCTAATTCTATTAGTCCTTGAAATTCCTGTGGTTTAGTCTGTTTATAAGATTCTCATACTGCTTTACATGATTCTCCTAAAAAGGTTTCTAAATATCTATACATAGTCTCTGCGTCTGTTTCTTGATAGTTTTTAATAAAATCTGTTACTACTATTCCTTTCCATAAGTCTATTACTGTATTCCACATTTGTGGATTGTGTGCAGCTATATTTAATATTTTTCCTTTATTTCCTCCTTCTTGTAATCTAATGGGTTCTTTTATTGGCATTCTTTTTCCTATTGGTTTAATGTTATCTTTTATTTCTTGATCATGTGTAACCCATGGTTTTCTAGGTAAATTTTCTGTACTATAATTAATCTTTGGAGCTGCTGTAGTTCTTTGGAACGGGCCTGCACTATACGAGCTAGTTGCTTCATCCATTAGTCATTTATAACTATTTAGGGATAGGGTATCTTCTTTTTTCTCATTCATGTATTCGGATTCATCTATTCTATAAGCTAAATTATCATCCCTTTCTTCACATATTCTAAAGTGTTCTATAGTTTCCATTATATCCATCTTTCCTTTTTTACATCATTTACATTTGAAAACTTTATTTTTATTTTCAGTGTATTGTCTTTTTGCTTCTTCTATAACACTGTCTACTTCATATCCTTCTTGTATTAACTCTATATTCATCAATTCTTCTTGTTCTGTTTCTATGGTACTTTCTGTTTCATTATCTTCTAATTCTTTTTTATTTGTATAATTATAATCTGTAAACCTAATAGATGTCTCTCCTTTTGAGCTAGTGTACATTAAGTGTTGTTCTGGCACAAATACTTTGGGTTTACTTAGTTTATCTAAATTCCATTCTAATCCTGCATATTCTTCTGGATTTATCTTTATTAGTTTTATTAATTTTATTCCTTTATTACCCATTACTTCTACTACATCATTTACTTGGAGTTTGAATTTTGTATTACTACTTAAAGTCATTCTTCCTATAAAACCTACACACATTAATAAATTATTTCCATTATTCATTTCTTCATACCCTTTGGTCTGGATTCCTATTTTAATATGTTTACCAAATTCTTTTAGATTTATTAAAAAGTCTGGGCTAATATAAAATATTCCACCATTATTCGTCATATCTACTTCTGTTAGTCCTATGATAGATTTCTTTAAGTCTGACCATCGGTCATCATATAATACTACCATTTCTTTAGATTCTAAATTCTTTCTAGTTAATCCTTTTATTCCTATAACTATTAATCCCATGTGCATTAGCATTAGTTTAGAATTTTTGACTGTCTTTATAAAAGCAGGGTTTATCAAATTTAGGTTTACAAAATCTTCTCCTATAGCAGATATTTGTTCTTCTCTATAGTGTCGGTATAGTTGATTATTTTTTGAAAAGTATTTTGTATTGTATAATGTTCTAGGATTTAATAATTTTAGTTGATTTTGTTGAAATATTTGTAGATCTTTGTCTATATCTATTATTTCATTTAATTCTTGATTTTCTTCTATGGTTGGTGTCTTCTAGATAATATTCTAGAGATTATGTTATTACTTATTCTATTTTCTGAGAAACTTGGTCTACTTTCTTGGGATGTTCGTCTGTTCGAAAGAAAGTCCATTTTTGTGGTCTTTTAGTTACTTTTTGTTCTTCTTGTTGAGGGGTTATTTTCACTTGTTTAAGTTGATTTATTAGTTTCTCTATTTCTGTATTATTATTAACTTGCTGTTCAGGTTGTTTTTCTTTTAGTATTTTATCTACTTTTGCGTTTAATTCTATTAGTAAGGCTATTATTGTATTATTTTGTTTGAGAAGTATTTTGTCTGTTAGGCTGGAGGAAATGTGATTGGAAAATTCTACTGGTTCTAGATGGAAATTTTTTGTATATTCTAATGTTTTTTTATAATTTATGTCTTCTTCACTCATGAAAGTGAAATTTGTTCAAGTCTTGTAATTATTTCTTTTAAATTACTAATTTTAGTTATTATTTTTTCTACCTGTTGTATAATCTTTGTTACTACTTGGGTATTTTTAATTTCTAATTCCTTAGGTTTTTCTACTATGGTTTTTTACCAATTTTTCTATTTCTATTTTTGTAGGTATTTTTTCTAAATTAAATTTAGTATTTAGATATTGAACTTTTCTTTCTATTTCTAGTTCTTGTGCTTTTAAGAAATCGAAATTCTTTTCTAATTTATCTAATGTCTTAAATTGTCTATTTTGTATTACTTCTATAGTTTCTAAAAGTCTTATTATAGTTTGATCTTGTTGTTGAGTTTTTTCACTAAGATTTATTATTAAATCTATTAAAGTATTATACTGTTTATCTGTAGAATGTAATATATGTTCTCCTTCTGAAAAATTACACTTTAAAATACTATTTTTGGGTAGTGATCTATATTTCTTTTCTGGGAGTATTCTTAAATCTAAATATTCTAATTGTTTTAGAGAATCTATTTTTCTATCCTATAGAACTTCTAATTGGACATATTAGTTTATAGTAATTTATCCTATTATTAGTATATTTAATATTTAATTTTATGTGATTAATTTCTTTTATTACTTTAGCTTTTTCTTTTATTCAAAAAATCTATTGTATAAGTTTTAGGTATCTCTTCGTTAGCTAATTCTTCTTTTGACCAGATTAAAAATTCGCTTATTTGTTCTTTTTCTAACTCTGCTTCTATCCAGGTTAAAAATTCTATTGATCTTTTTAGATTATGTTTAAGCTCTACCTTATATTGTATTTATTTGTGAAGCCAACTATATCTTAATCTTATTCTTTTAATATATCCTAGAGGCATGTATATTATCCAAATTGTATATTGTTAAGTGTTTTCTTATATATTTTTATTCTTCTTTCAGAGTTTATAACTTGTCTTACAGTATATTCTAATTCTCTATTTAGATATTTTATGTCGTAATATGAGTCTTCTAAGGTTATTTGTTTTCTTAGTTCTAATTCTCTGTCTAAAAGATATGTTTTATGGTATTTTTCTTCTATGAGCCACTGAGTTACTTGTTTATAGCTTCTCGCTATGGTTTGCATTAATTATCCTAACAAAATTGCTTCTTTTGTAATACTTTTATTTATCAACTGTATTCTTTTATCACACCAGTATATGTCATATAGTAATAACTATTTTAAAGCAAACTTTCTAAAATTCTAAATCACATAACTAACATTGATAAATAAAGTCATTCTTTTGTCTTTAGCATCAAAAAAACAAATTGTGACAATTCTCTAACTCTTGAGAAGTTTAATAATTTTGAAAAAAGATGTTCAGAAGCATATATTTACATCACATGAGAAATTATTACAAAAAAAAACAAAATGAATTTAGACTACGTCATGTTAACTTTATATATTGGAACATTACATAATAATTTATATATCATGCAAATTGATGGCCTTTCGGTAGTGCCAATCGAGAAGTTCATTAGTCAACAACTCCAAGGAAAACAAACAAGGTAGTTCACTCAAACATCAAAGATCACTATGAAAAGGGGAGGTAAAGACAACCACATTTTGACAACAATACTGACGGTGTGTTCCATCATAAACTGTTAAAAAAGAAAAGAAAAGGTGAAGGTACAAAATGCAACGTAGAGACACCAGAGAAATATTGAGTGAAGGAAAATGACAGATACATTTCCTGTAATCCTCATGATAAAATTTCTCCTCTTTTTGCTTAATTCTTCTATTGTTGGTAGAACATTGAAGCATATCATCAAAGGGGAGTTAACACCACAATCATGCACTTAGCAAGTTACAAATGGACTACTATTAGCAACTGATTTAATTTTGATATGATAAAAGTATTGCAGAAAAGGCAGCACCAGGCTGTCATACAAGTAATACATCGACAAAAATGTACATTTTCTGTTTTCACCAAAAAGAAATCTTTCTTTCCACTCACAAACTCGACAATAATCAGCATATAATAAGAGCAAAGGAATCACTTACAACCTTATTCGAACTCACTCAATGACAATAAATGTCATGAAATCTTTTAAAATGCAAGAAGAAGAGGAAGAGTAGAAGATTAAAAAAAATTGTGGTTGAAAAAAAAAAAGAGAGGAAGCCCCTCTATTTATAGTCAACAAAGGGTAGTATGAACAAGTATTTTTTGTGTCTTATCGGAAAAGTCATGACCTTTTGAGAAGTCTCAACTTATTGAAAAAGTCACAATTCTTTGGAAAAGTCACAACTCATCAAAAAAAACAATCCTTCGAAAAAAGTCACAACTTATCAGAAAAGTCACTACTCATCGAAAAAGTCACAACCTAAGTTAGGGATGTAATAGTAATTTAACATTCAAGTTAGGAAGATACCCTTCTCAAATATGATGGAAAAGATATAAAAAAAAAGTTTTGAGAGACAATTAAGTCTTTAATCATATTAATGCATGCATTAAATCCTCTTACATTATTAATATCACGGATTCTCATGTAGTAATACACACATCAATAGACAATAGAGTGTAACATTAATTATACATATATTAAAAAGGCGTTCCAAACAAGATATTACCAACATACAAAATTAATGCATGCATAATTTTTATAGTACACTCTACCAAACAAATCCTAATAAATTAGTCCAAACATTTGATAATATTATTATTATTGTTATTTTTATTATTGTTATTTTTGATAAAAATAAGTAGCTTTAGATATATTTTTTGTTGGACCTCTTTCTTTGGAACTGTTTGATATTGCTAAATGAAAATGGGCCCATGTGGACATATTCACCAACAAAAAAAAATTGATAAATAATTATATACGAAATAAGAAAAAACAATTTCTTATTAATGATTAAAGTGTCAATCGTCTTACAGTAATTTATTTGTTGAGTTTAAAATAATTAGAGTTTGTCTAAATCTACGAAGTTGAAATTCAATATGAGGAAACATGAATATGTTTTAGTAGCATTATTTTCTAATTCAACCACATACACGAGCAACTAAATTGGTATTAGCTTTATTCACTTAGTTAAAAGTTATTTTTTTGTTTATCACTTTAAACTGTTGTATATTAAAAAATATTATTAATAATAAAAATCAATAAAACAAAGTAGTTTGAAAGATAATAAGTAATTATATTTCTAATATATATCAAATATGAAGATCGACATTTTTTCTCGTTTTAAATATTTCATCAATACAACTTAAATACGAAAACATTTCATGTTTGAAATTTATGCATTATTTTAAAGAAATTGTAGCTTAAGAGAAATGTTTTAAAAATAATTGTTTTCCACATTTGTTCTGATTGTTAAGAAAAAAAATAAGAAATAAGACAAGAGTAGTAAACATACCTTTAATCCGGGTAATTATGATAAAGGTACGATATTACAATAAATAATTAGTTTTGTAAAATATATTTAATTTTGCGTGTCTGTGTGACACCTCAAATTTTTGGTACGTTGAGTTTGGAAAGAAAATGCTAGGAAAAGTTGTTGGTGCGGGTTTCTATGACTCTACCTACGGATCGTAGGAAGTTATACGAGCCGTAGAATAGTAGTCGTAGAACCTAAAATAGATTTTGGAAATTTTCAAGTCTTAGATGAAGGTCTACGGCTCAATAGGACGAGTCGTAGAAATCTCTAAGGACGGTAGGAAGTGCTCGTAGGAATGATCCAGTGTTAGTTATTTTTGTTACCTTGAGTTCTACGAAGAAGACCAGTGGTGGAACTAGGATTTTCAATAATGGGGTTCAAAATCTGAAGAAATAGACACACAAAGTAGCCGAAGGGGGTTCGATATCTACTATACATATCTAAAAAAATATTTTAACCATGTATAAATAATATAATTTTCAGCTGAAGGGGGTTCGGATGAACCCCCTAGCAATAAGGTGGCTCCGCCACTAAAGAAGACCTACAAGTCGTAGAAGTGTCTACGGGTTGTAGACTAGTCCCCGTAGTATTCAAACTGAATACAAAACAAAATATTTACAAAGTAAATTGTTAACTTCGAATTTGAAAAATTATAACAATATAATTGTAACTTTTAATCTTAATACAAAATAAAATATTTACAAAAATTTTACAAGCCCAAATTTGAAATAATACATCTAAACATTGAAAACTATAAACTAACTAAAAATATATTAACAAAGTAGATTATAAATAATATTTTTTATCTATAAATAAAATTAAAAAAAAAAATATATATATATATATATATATATTATGTTGGTTTGGTTTGAGTTCGGTTTGATTTTTTTTTTTTAATACCAAACCAAACCAAGAGTGGTCGGGTTTTTTTTCAACACCAAACCAACCAAACTAAACGACAAATCATTTTTTCGGTCTGATTTAATTCATCGATCCGATGTAACTTTACGATTTGGCTTCTTCATCCCTAATTAGATTTAATGACTTTGACTTTGGTGTTAAATTGTCCCTCTACCATCAAAAAGATGATTTTAGAATTGGAAAGCATTATTTTGGTAGATAATAAATAGGTCTAAGAACATGTGCTAAAATCATCTACCATGGTTAAAAAAATACTTAAATCCATCATAAGTAGCAGTTTTATAAGGACCCATGTGTCAGCGTGAAATAATTTTAATATAGAATTGGACCTGGTAGATTTTAATGGAAAAGACAACTTTCTTTGTCTTGCCAATGAACAAACATCACAAGGAATAGTAGAATGAGTATGAACAATAGAGTAAATAAACTAAATTTTCTTCATTGATGAATGAGGCAAATGGCCAAATCTCTTGTACCGTAGAGTGACATCATTCTTGGCAATGACAGAATTGGAGAAAGTAGGAAAAACAACCGAATGACCCGAGACTCTTGCACTTGGCTCTGTTTGTAAGTTGGATCCTTGTACTTATGACTTTGCCAACTGAACTCTTAAACTCAGTCAAACACATAATTTTAAACTCTTTTCTCCTCCGGGTGTGTGCGTGCAATACACTCGGTTTACACATGAAATTCCACGTCATTTTTAATGATACATCATTATTATTATTATTATTTTTCAATGATACATAAAAAAATTTAAATATTTGAAAATGAATAATATTTTTAAAAAAAGGTGCAAATTTTTTTTCTCTCTCTCACTACACTCATTTTCCATATTCCCACTTCATCTTCTTCCTCCCCACCCTCTACCCTTCACCCCAAAAATAAAAAATCACCATTTTTCTTCTTCTACACACTAAAAGATTTTCTCAATGACAAAATGTGATAAGATTATAATTAGCTCTTATATATGCTTTTGGGTTCTATTTATTTAGATTTGGTAAAAAGATATATCAAGAGAACTTCAAATTGAAAAATAAGAGGGAGCTGAAAAGAAGAGGAAAAAGGTGGGGCTGGAGTGTTGGGCTGAAGAAGAAGAAGAGAGAAGGGGTGGGGGTGGCAATGTTGGAAAAATAACTGGAATATCTCAAAAATATAATAATCATCTTTAAAAATTCTCTAATTTATTCAGCCTTTATGAGAACTAGTGTACACATTCGCGCTTCGCGTGGAATTATATATATTTTTTAAATAACTGATATCCTTAATTGACTATTTTTTTAAAGAGTAATGCTAAATGGCCAGAAAATTTAGCCAGAATTTGGTCAGAAATTTAAAAGGTCTATAATATCCTTTTTATTTTAAAATAAATTGATATTTTTTCCATTTTTCAATTAAAAGGTATTAAAGTTAAAAGGGTAAAAATATTCAAAAAAATAAAATAACATAGTGTGAAATATGTTATTTTACCATTCTGGCAAAATTTTCTGGCCAAAAAGGATTTTTCCTTTTTAAAAAATAGTGTATAACAAAAAATATAAATCGAGTAATGATCTTGATGTTGTTTGTTCAAAAAATTGCTAGGGAGATATTTTCAAACTGTAATTTTCGCTTAACATTGCCGATAAAAAGAAAAAAACATAAAATATTAATTTGAACAAAATCAGTAAATGGATTATCATAGGTACTTATTAAATTCAATGAATTTCATAATAATAATAATAATATTAGTTCAATCAAAGTAACATTAAATTTAATTCATTATAAATTGAATGACTTTATTTATTCATAAACCACTTGACTTGTAATAAAAATAATTTAAAATATATTTGTGACGCATAAAAGTAAGAAAAATATTTGAACTTGTGTCAACATAGTTATAATGAAATTAAGAAGTTATTGAGATCTTCTTCTTTTTGTTTGGCTTTCTTTGATATTTAATTTTTCGTATTGAGATTAATCTAATGTGTACGTACATTGCATATGATTTATTAATATTAAAGGATCGCATATTTCAACTTTCATTTTTATATTAAATCTTTTGAGAAAAACATCTCAAGAAAAAGAAATTAAGTTTATTATATAACATTACATCTGAGATCGTACTTTGCAATAGAAAATAAAATAATTGAAAGACATAACATAAAAAATAAAATGTATATTTATAAGAAGTCATGATGTCATTAGTAATTTGATGTGTTACTTATAATTTTGATTATATAAAGATTATCACAAAGTGACAAATATTAAGTTTTCGAGAATATATAAAGTGTCAAGTTATAGAAAGGTATACCAAGAGTTGAATCAATATTTGTCGCTAACACATGTAGAATAGTGGAAGAGTTTTATAACATTAAGCTAATTATTATTGTAGTCATCACAAAAAAAAAATATATGATAATAACTATTCAAAAGATAACTCCTTCTCTAATAAAGAAATTTTAAGATAAATTATTTTTGCGTTAAATAGTTATAAGTTAAATACACATTAATCACATATGCACAGTTATTATAGTAAAACTATAAAAAAAAATTATTTTAGTAGAACTATCACAAAATTTTTATTATAATATATGTACATCTTATTTATAATATTATAAATAAAAATATTTTATATATGTATCCGATCATACTACACAAATAAATTACAATAACTAAGAGAAGGTAAAGAAATAATATTTTTTTAGTTTTAATATAATTAATGTGATTAAGAGACAAAAATAAGTTGACTTAAGTTTTTATAATATGAAACTGAGAATTTTTACTTGATTCTTTTCATTAAATAATTTGTTTATTAATTAAAAGTTTTAAAAATATTAAAAAGATAATTTATTTATTTATTTATTCTGTGACTGTTTTTAATATGATAAACCATATCATATATTTTTAGGGGCAACAATATGTAATAGCTATGAAAAATGTATCATGGGTAGTATTATATCTTTCAACTGTGACAACAATTTAAAATATTAATTAAAAATTGACAAACAGATATACATAAAAATAAAACCGTATAACTTTTCATCTTCATTCATACACATAATAATAAATATAATAATAAGAAGAAGAAGAGCAAAGTTAAATGAGTAAAAAATGCTAATTGAGCTTTCTAATATGTTGGTTAGTGGAGTTTCATAATTTAATTTTTGCTCAATAAAAGGAAATTACATATCTAATCAAAATAAAATAAAAAGTAATAGAATAAAATTAATTGAAATCAAAACAATACATGAACGAATCTTCAAAATATTTGAAAACCATTCAAACTTTTGTACTAATATGATCATACCTCTTGATGAAATCTTTCAAGATAATTAAGCTTCCTTCTTCATTTTGATGAAGTTGTACCAAACTACTGTGAACATCCATGTGATGAATCTTGAAAAATATATTTATAATCATTGTGATGAATTTTTGAAGAATATATCTATGAACTTTATCAAAATGAAGATCATATGGTGACATTATTAAGTACATGATTGATGAAAAAGATGGAAAAAAAATTAAAAAAGAGGAAAAACTATACTAATAATAAGAAAGAATGAGCAAATGAAAAATGAATATGAACATTCAACATCTCCATAGATAATTGTAATTTATAGATGGTGTACATCATAAGAATAGTTAGAAAGGAGTTGAAGAGACATATTATTTAAGTAGGGAATGTAAATAGATGGAGGTGTTTTTGTAACTTATTAGATATAATTAGAATAGTAAATATGATTGAATTTTTTAATTAATAAAACAATTATTTAATGAAAAGAAATGAAGGAAAGAAGTCAAAAAAGATAAATTGAAATGGAGGTCATAGAGAGGTGCCACATTACCTTATCTATGCTTCTCCTTTATATATATATATATATATATATTCAATTTCTCCTTTTAAATCATCTAAAGTAGAATCTCTTGTAGAAATAGTTTGTTTATTATTAAGTCTATTATGAGCTTCAGACAAAGAATAAGGAGCAGAATATTCATATTCAAAATCTTTCTTTTGTTTTTCAAAATTCTTTGAAGAGCTAGCAGTATTATTAACAGCTCAATCTTACATGTACCATGATAATTAGCTGTTAATAATACTGCTAGTTCTTCAAAGAATTTTGAAAAACAAAAGAAAGATTTTGAATATGAATATTCTGCTCCTTATTTTTTTGTCTGAAGTTCATAACAGACTTAACAATAAACAAACTATTTCTACAAGAGATTCTTTTTTTAATGATTTAAAAGGAGAAATTGAAAATTTTAAAAATGAGATTAAATCCATCAAGCAGAATCAAATGATTTGTGATCATCTTCTTACTCAGATAGAAACTGTTAATAACAAAGGGAAAAATATTGTTGAAGAAAATACTCTTGCAAAACCTTTTAATCATGATCCTAGACAAGGTATGTTTCTAGAAATGTGAAAATTGTAACCGCTCATAAATGGTATGTTAAATGCACCATATTAATTGATAATAGTTTTTTCTATATTTAATGTTGCTATGATTGATAGTGGAGCTGATGTGAGTTGTATTCAGGACGGTCTAGTACCTACCAAATACTTTGAAAAAACAACTCATATGGTTAAATCTGCATCAGGACATGCTTTAGATATAAAGTATAAGTTGCCTAATACTTGCATTTGCCAAAATAAAGTTTGCATTCCGCATTTCTTTTTCTTGGTTAAAAATCAGTTATATCCTCCGATTATACTTTGAACACCGTGTATAAATGC
This sequence comes from Solanum pinnatisectum, assembly GCA_035578085.1. Taxonomy (NCBI): domain Eukaryota; kingdom Viridiplantae; phylum Streptophyta; class Magnoliopsida; order Solanales; family Solanaceae; genus Solanum; species Solanum pinnatisectum. The sequence goes on from CM069080.1 coordinate 14,846,842, forward strand.
AATTTATCCATTTACTAGCATAAATGCTAAAGGTTTTTCTGCTACGTATGAAAACCAGAATATTAGTTATACTTTTATCACTGACCTATTTAATATGATATTAATGCTTTAATTGATATGAAACAAAAATATGTTGATTCTTTACAACGTGAATTGCTTAGTATGAATATATTTGATACTTTAAAATCCACTAAAGTACAAGAGAAAATCAAATTGATTTCTGAACAAATGGCTATTGATATTTGTGCTGATCATCCTAGTGCTTTTTGGAATCGAAAAAAGCATATTGTTACTCTTCCATATGAAGAAAATTTCTTTGAGGATGATATTCCTACAAATTCTCGACCTTGCCAGATGAACGCCGAATTGGTAGATTTCTGCAAAAAGGAGATTGATAGTTTATTACAAAAGGATTTGATAAAACCTTCGAAATTACCTTGGTCTTGTACGGCATTTTATGTTAACAATGTGGATGAAAGGGAACGAGGTGTCCCCAAGTTGGTAATAAATTATAAACCTTTAAGTAAATATTTAAAATGGATTAGGTATCCTATTCCAAATAAAAGAGACTTATTATCTAGATTACATGATGCCAATCTATTTTCAAAATTTGATTTAAAATATGGATATTGGCAGATTCAAATATTTAAAGAGCATTCTTATAGAACAACTTTTAATGTCCCATTTGGACAATACAAGTGGAATGTAATGCCCTTTGGTTTAAAAAACGCTCCTTTTGAATTTTGAGAAAATTATGAATGATATTTTCAAAAATTTATCTCGTGATTTGGCCTTTTTATATGACAGGCTTAAAAAAGATCATAAATCACCGTGGACTGATAGTCACACTAATTTGGTAAAGAATATTAAACTTCGTGTGCAATCTTTGCCTTGCTTAACTCTTGCTAACCCTGCATGGCAGAAAATTATTGAGATAGATGCGTCTAACATTGGTTATGGTGGAATATTAAAGCAAATCAATCCCCATGACAACAATGAATATTTGATCCAATTTCATTCAGGAAAATGGAGCGATGCTCAGAAAAAATATGCTACGATGGCTCATAAAATGTTGACCATCGTCAAATATGTATTAAAATTCTAAGATGATTTATATAATCAAAAGTTTTTGATAAAAACTGATGCACAATTAGTAAAATACATGTTTGATAAAGATTTTAAACATGATGCTTCAAAATTGATTTTTGCTAGGTGGCAGGCCCAGTTACCCCTTTTGATTTTGAAATTCACTATAAAAAAGGGAGTGATAACTCGTGTCCAGATTTCTTATCTAGAGAATACTTATCTTCATAATGAGTTTTTATCTCCTTTCTTTACAGATAAAACGTTAGTTACTATCTTAAAGGTAGTTCCTCTCAACAGAGACGTACATGATATAATCCTATGGAAAATTATAGATGATATGATGAGAGATATCATCTCAGATATTTGCTTTTGTGAAGAGATCATCAATTTTGATGATAAGAATTATTATTATAATAATTATTATGCATTCGAATAAAACAAAAAGTTTTGTTTTCAGGATGGCCCCTCCTTGGATAACCAAGGCTAAAGGAAACGGCGGTTATACCAAAGGAAGGGGAAGATCATCCTCGAGATCATCAGGATCGTCATACGGATCCTCTTCGTCCAGCCCCCCAATTATACAAAGAGGAGGGATGAACTTGGTAAATCTAAAAACCACTAAAAAAGAGGCTTCTTCTATACATCTGGAAGATATTCCAAAAAATAATCCACTATACGCACAGTTACAAGTGTATCTATCTCAGAACAGAGTGATACTTTTGTCTTAATAGCCAAAGATGAGATTGATGATATCAAATCTTACGAAAGGGTAGCCAAAAAAAAAAGAAATGATATTTCTTTTAGAAAACTCTGAGATTCAGAGAAAAGAAAAATCCTGGATGATATTCCAGAGATATTTAATTAAAGGATTATATTTCCCGAGTGAGTCATACAAGACCCGATCTTATTATGAGACGATTCTAATAAGTACTGGTAGTGCTGAGTTTCAGCATTTTTCAGGTTATAACACAAGTGAGAACGTTTATAACTTCTCAAAAATGATTATAAAACAGATTATATCTATCAAAAATTGGGGCATTTCCTCAATGAAAGAAAGGCAGATCAGCCTGAACAAGGTCCCTAAGAATTTCCAGCCTTTAATGTCCCATTTGGACAATACGAGTGGAATGTAATGCTCTTTGGTTTCAAATAATTCCGACAAATCAATTTCTTCTTCATAATTTGTCTCAGAATCATAATCTGACTCTGAACCAGAGGTGTATAAGAAACTATAAACTTTATCATGGACTTCTTCATCAAGTTCTAAAGTTTTAAGCATTTCAAGCTTGCAATTTGGTGTAATATAACCGTAATTACCACACCTATAACACTTAATCTTGGCGAGCTCTCTCTTCAACCTATTCTTAGTATAGTGCTCAAGAGGCTCAACCATTCGAGTCAGAAGAACCAGCTTCAGAAGATGCATTGAAGAAGGCGGAAGATTTCCTCCGTGAATTGTCTTGAACAGTGAAAGTCATTAATAACAGTAGAAACACTGTTGAGCAATAGTAGATACACTGTTACTATACATATGGGACCTATTGATAAGGGCCCATTTCTACTGTACAAAGATTCCCTTTTCAGTCTATAAATTAGTTTACCTTCTTAGAAGAAGAGCAGGTTTTAGAAAACCTCTTTACTTTTTCTCGTTTATAAATCTCTCCTAAGTCTTGTAAAGTTTCTTGTTTATCGGAGATCGATCAGAAATTAATAAATTGTGCATAGTTCGGTCATAGGTCTTGGTGTTGGCCAGAGTAATAAGGTATTTACTTTTATTCTTCCTTCTTCTTATTTTACTTTCTCCGATCTAGAGCCGTGACTATGTCCGGCTAAAAGAATTATATCTATGTCGGATATCTAACTTCACTTTTATATCTATTATGAAAGATCTAAACTTTATCTAAATACAAATAAATTTATATACGGTTTTTTGACTTGGTTCTGGATGGTGGTACAGTCAGATTTGATACAATACGTTATTGGCTTTATCTTAGTGACTCCGTCTAGCCAGCCGTGGTCCAAAGCCCGTTAATGAGTTGAAAAGGCGCTTTTATACCCGGTTAGAATTGCTAGACACATGGGCTTAATAACAATACGTATTCAAATCTTGATAGACCCCTTGCTTGGGTAAAAGGGATTAAATCCTTCCATATAGTTATCAAACTATATAAAAATTTGTTTATATTTCGATTCGTATTTCTCCTTGAATTCAGATGTTAAAAGCTAGATTGAAGATGACCGCGCGGACTACTGCCCGTCTTCTGAGATCCTGATTTCGTTAGAAAAGCCTCTCGAAAATCTAATAGATTTACTAAAAATAAGTCGAAGAGAGAGCTCGCCAAGATTAAGTGTTATAGGTGTGGTAATTACGGTCATATTGCATCAAATATATTGATTATTGGGCATTGATATCCCTTCCTTAAATAACATTGTTTGACCAATTTTCCTTTTCTATATTGGTAACAGTAACTTTTAATTTGGTCATTAATCTTCATGATTAACAATTACTCTCCTTTATCCGATTATTAATTCCCTTGAATTCCAATTCTTTTGCCGTTGGAGCTATCAACCACTATTTTGGTGTGAATCCTTTTTCTATATATATTCACCATGATTTTTCCACTGGAATATATATAAAAGAACAAAGTCTTCCTTGTATATAGAACAAGAAAATTATTCCTTCCTATTGTTTGAGTTGCTTGGTTTTCTACCAATTTAATATTCTTTGTTAGATTCTGGCTCCTAGTTTTAGTACTAGAAGAGCTTGTTGAATTCGAGGGATACTCTTTAACCGGTGAAATATCCTTAAGGACAGTGCCATAGCCACGCCTCAAGCTACAGGATTTTCATGATTTCCAATAGTTTTTCAACAATCTTAAGGATATTTCACCGGTTATCATGGTTCACGGAAATGATTCACTTGCTATTGTTACTGGTAATACCACCATTGTTGCTCAAACATCTCATGGTGTTGTCCTTATTGTGCCTTCACATAACTTTACAAAATACTTCCCTGATGTTTCAAAAGTGGAAGGTTTTGGTGGACAGAATTTTAAGAGATGGCATGAACGAATTTTCTCTACTATTGACATGTATGAAGTGACGTCTGCATAATAGAATCGAAATCGGATGAATCTGCTTCTGAGCAATTAAATCAGTGGATTTATGCAAATAAGCTATGTAAGCATACAATATTAAGTACTCTTTCTATTGAATTGTTCGATGTGTATTATCTAATAAGGAAGCAAAAAAAATTTGGGAATCACTACTTGCTAAATATACTGCTGAAGATGCTACCAAACAAAAGTTTGTTATTGGTAATTTTTACAAATGAAAGATGACCGAGGAGAAAGATGTGAAGATACAAATCAACGAGTTTCACAAACTAGTTGAAGATCTTAAGTAGGAGAAAATCATTTTACCAGAGCAGTTCGTGGCAGGTATGTTGATTGAAAAGCTACCAGAATCTTGGAATGACTACAAACAAAATTTGAAGCACAAACAAAAGATATTATCTCTTGAGGATTTGGTGAAACACATCGTCATTGAGGATACCAATCGAAAGCAATAAAGATAACAGGTATGAAAAAGAAATTGATAATAAATTCAGGGTCAACAATCAAACTTTCAAGAAAAAAGGTAATTATTTTGTGTGTGGCAAATCAGGCCACCATGCAGCTCAATGTAGAAACAAAGATGGGAAAAATGACAATCCTGCTAAGCTAAGAGTAAATTTGGCTGAAGCAGATGATATCATTGTGGCGGTCATTTCCCAAGCGAATCTTGTGGCCAATGTGAGTGACTGGGTGATAGATTCAGGTGCTACTAGGCATATTTGTGCCAATAAAACAGATTTTGTGTCTTACACCAAGTTAATGAAGGAGAATAAGTTGTGTATCTTGGTGATTCCACAACCACTCAAGTTCTTGGAAAAGGAAAAATTCTTCTTAAACTCACATCTGAAAAAACGTTGGCATTGACTGAAGTGCTGCATGTTCCTAGTATCCGAACCAATCTGGTTTCCGTAGGATTATTAGGAAAGGTGGGGTGAAGGTTGCATTTGAATCTGGTAAGGTAGTGATCACCAATAATAATGTGTTTGTGGGTAAAGGGTATTGTAATCATGGCTTATTTGTTCTTAATGTTTCTCAAGTCATGAAAAAAGATGCTAGTACTTAATTATTTACTTTTGACATGCTAAATTGGAACCATTTGAATAAATAATTTTTTTTATGTTTTGATATTTTGGCAATAAAATTGTCTCCTATGTTAATGGTTAGTTTTCAAAATGTTAAGGATTGGAGGAAAAGAAAGAGACATCAACGGGTTGGTGGTTTTAATTATGGAATTATTTTTTAAAATTAATTTTGGGTTATAAAAAGTTGAGAAATATCTTCTTCTTAAATAATGAAGAGACTTGCCAATTGGGTGTTATTGGTTTCCTTTTTATTAAGATTTTAAATGAAATAATATGTTGTTCTTTTAATGATGCAATTTGATTCTATAATTTAATTTTTTCTTGTGATAGTAGAATAAAGATATTATTTTGAATGATGATATATAATGTTTAAGTATAGTTATATTTTTACCTTATAATTTATATGATGAAATGCTTATTTGAAAAATTGGTTGAACTTGTTATGTAGAAATAATATTTTATAAGTTAAACTTTTTGAAATATGGGGGTAATGTACTTTATGTGATCTTGTTATTCAAAATTCAATATTTTTTTTTATCTATTGTGTTGGTGATTTAAAAATCAGCTAAATATAATGGAGTTAGCTGATAATGATGTTAAGTGGTTAAGTAATCTCCATATGGTGATTACATAAGTTTGAGACAAAGAGTAATAAAACATTGTGAAGAGATGAAATTAAATCCATGAATCGTGTGAAGTCATAAGAATTTGGCCACTTCTCTGACTAAAAATTTGGGGGGAAAATTAATAAATGAAACTTCAACGAGAATGGGACTATTGTCAAGTTGTATATCAAACATGATGGTAACCCAACCTATGTGATTGAAAATCTCATGAATTAAGTTCATATGGGTAATAACAAGTCATCGTTTGATCTAGTGCACTATAAATTTGTTGTCCCATCTGTGATCTATTGTGGTGTGCATATAGTGCAAATATGCAAGGAAAGTGAGGTTGAGTTGTGAACTCTTAATCCATAATCATATTCTTTATAGGTGATGTATTGCTCTGCAGAATACACTTGATGGGTGGACTTATATGAGTGTGGAGTGGTGCCTATGAAATTGTGACAGATTTCTAAATCACTCATAAATACCAGGACACGCGCATTGCCTCTTAGTGCAAAACCGCGATAACAACAAAGATTGTGCAAGTATAATGTGATAGAATAAGACATTGGACTTACAAAAGAATTTCTTGGTTCATGGAAGTTTTAAACTTCACCAATTATTCTGTGAGTTTAATCACTTTTTTTATCTATGTCTGGTTCATAATCTACGAGATCCAGGTTCGATGCATTATACTTATATGTAGAAACCCAACAAAATATCTTATTTCATTTTAATTCAAATTCTTTTTCGAGATAGGTGGGCATTGTTGGAAAATAATTGGAGTATCTCTAAAATATAATAATCATCTTTAAAAATTCTCTAATTTATTTAGCCTTTATGAGAATCATTGGGCACTGATATCCCTTCCTTAAATAGCATTGTTTGACCAATTTTCATTTTCCATATTGCTAACAGTAACTTTTAATTTGGACATTATTCTTCATGATGAGCAATTACTCTCCTTTATTCCCATTATTAATTTCCTTGAATTCCAATCCTTTAGCCGTTGGAGCTATCAACCACTATTATGGTGTGAATCCTTTTTCTATATATATTCACCATGATTTTTCCACTGGAATATATATAAAAGAACAAAGTCTTCCTTGTATTTAGAGCAAGAAAATTGTTCCTTCCTATTGTTTGAGTTGCTGGGTTTTCTACCAATTTAATATTCTTCGTTAGATTCTGGCTCCTAGTTTTAGTACTAGAAGAGCTTGTTGAATCCTGAGAGATACAACTTAACCAGTGAAATATCCTTAAGGACAGTGCCATAGGCATGCCTCAAGCTACGAGATTTCCGTGATTTCTAATAGTTTTCCAATAGGCGATGGGGTTAGGTGGGCTGAAGAAGAAGTAGCTTTTGATTCTTTTATTTATTTATTTATTATTATTGTTTTGTCTTATAATTTTGATATTTTTAAAAAAATAAAATTGTATTCACTTGCTTCAAAACGTGTGTGATCACACATTTGTCCAACTCAACCATTTTAATTCCATATAAGCTTGATCAATGGTCAGAGGGATTTTAAAAATAGAGTTTCATCATGTTTAAGAGTGCATTTGGCAAAGTGACGAGTGTAAGGGTTCAACTGACAAACGGAGCCAAGTACATAGTCCTCTCAGGTCATTCCACCAAAACAAAACTCTGATGAAAAGCCGAAACTGGAACACTAAGAGTCCATTCTTGATCATTTCTAGACTTAGTGAAGGCAGACTCGAGAAGGTGGAGACCATCCTGAGATTCACCAAGAATCCAATGCCTCTTCATAAAATAATATTTTCCAACATTAGATTAGGCAAAACTTTTACAGTTTCTTTGTGAATGGTTGTAACCTTTTGAGAATTAGGGAGATTAACAATCAAGGGTGTAGGAAAATGAGTTAAATTTGAAAAAATAGAAACATCAAGAGCCATATGTTGAGAGGCTCCTTAGTCAATAATCGAAGAATTGAACTTTGTATTAGTAAAACAAGAGATAAGATTATGAATTGGAGTAGTTATATCAGAACACACTACATTGCTGACAACAACTTCTGCCTCCAAGGACGGAGTTTCTGATTGTCCAACCTTGACCTGTTGGAGAAGATGAATAAGTTGGTTGAACTGCTCTTGGGAGAAATGTTGTGAGCTTGATCAATTGTCTCCATGATTGTTCTCCTCTGTTAGCACTGCATTATTATATATTCCTCTCTATATTGCTGCATGTGTCCTTTTTTATTTTGTAAATCTAAAATCTACAGAAAAACTGATACGCCCAAATTATACCTCCCTAAAGAAGTATAAGTGATCATTGTTCAAATAAAGAACCTAACAGAGAATAAGGTCGATCCCACAAAGAATGACGTCTAGACTTAGCCTAATTGATTGTTCATCGTACTGTTAGTCTTAATTATTTTCGTAAAAAGGAGGGTTGTAAAACAAAAGCTTAATTGATTGATTTCAGTAAGAAATAACTAAGTAACCAAAATTGAATGTTTCATAAAATCAATAGAAGATAAAATTAGGGCATATGTTTTTCCCATAAGTCCTTAACGCAGTAAACCTAATAGTAGTAAGCTTGTCTAGTGTCTAGCATGCAAGCTTGGTAAGTTATGAATCTCCTAAGTGGCTGGTCGCCCAAATAGGGAATTTCACCATGCAACTTTGTTTAGTCTACAAGTGTATGCTTTACTAACCCTTACCCTTGAGCCAGATTAGCTCTCACTGGTCTGTTCAAGCTATTAGATGAAGTTTGTAGTCATCAAATCTCTGTTGTCTAATCTCTTTTCCCATTTGTTACCCTCTTTAGTCAAACAGGTAGGAATAAGGCAATTTCTAACGCAGACCCCTATTAAAAAGCAATTAAAGCAAATAGATCAACAATACATGCATAAACACTATTCAAGAATTACTAGGTTTATTATGTTTACTTAATAATTCATCATTGTTCCCACAACCCTAGTTGTTGATTTAGCTACTCATGCTTGGGTGATCACAATCCTTATTCATATTGTTAAAATAAATCATGAACTTACAATTAAAGTAGATGAATTCCAAAATTTTGAATTGATGAATAGAAGATTGCAATATAAACCAACGATTTCAAGAATTAGAATGGAAAAGTGTTTCACAAATTAATTCTCAAAAGGGAAAAACAAGGGTATCAACTGTCTAACGTCAAAAAATGAGAAATAAACGATTATTTATAGACATCTTGTAACATTTCAGAAACTAGTAGGCTAAACTAGAGCTAAACGTAAGGGTTAAAAATCATAAAATGACTCTCCGTAGATTAGTAGACCACCTAGAGTTATAATAAGGGCTACAAGAGTCAAGGCCAAAGGGCAAGTGCCAAGGCAAAAGGGCCAAGCCAAATCCAAAGGCCAAGGCTGCCCCAATTTCACGGCCATCACCACGGCCAGTGATCTTGACCATGGCTTGTGGGAGGCTTCGTGGAGTTGCCTTGGCCAATGAGGTGTGGCAACCAAGTGGCCTAGCTACTGCCTCAAGGTCCACGAGAGGGACCACGGCTTGTGGAGCCCCTCGTGAAGATGCCTTGGGCTTGTGAGCTTAAGGCACACTAGGTGCCTAGCCACTGCCTTAAGACCACGAGAGGGACCATGGCTCGTGGAGCCCCTCGTGGAGTTGCCTGGGACTGTAGGCAAAAAGGTATGAAAGCCTAGCTACTGCCCCAAGTTCACAAGTGGGACCGCGGCTCGTGGTCATGACCACGACTCGTGGGGCACCTCGTGGCACCTGGGCAGGCACAATTAAATAAGGGTTAAATGGGTCTTTTCCTTTTTAAGTCTTATTAAAGTGAGGTTGTTTTGGGTAAGTTTGGGGTCACTGTATAAGTGGTTTTTAAGTAAAAAACACCCAAACTATGTCACTTTTCACAAACACCCAAATCAAAATCAAAAGTTTATCTTCCTCACAATATTTCTCTCTCTAAAAGTCGAAGAAGAAGAAGAAGAAGAGTAGAATTGGAGCTAGGGTTTGAAGAAATCAAGGCTTCTTCCTTAAATTCTTTGAAGATTCATTATCAAGGTATGATGGCTTTTCATCTATGGGTATCTTTCACCCATAGAGTCCCTTCAAAACTAGATTTCAAAGTTACAATTTCCCAAAAAATCTAGGGTTTCACTCTAAGTCATGGGTTCCTTTCTAAAACGTTTTCAATGGTTGATTTATGATGGGTTATGATTAAATTGATGATTTATGATGAAATCCCCCCAAGAACCCATGAATTCCCCATATTACTAATTTGTGATCTCATGATGTGGGTTGATTGATTATAGAAGCATGTGAATAAATTATGTTTATACTGATTGAGTTAATTGAATCATGATATTATCCATATCTAATGTAGAAATTCTAGATGTTTGGGTTGAATATGATTCATGGTCCTTGAAGGGCAAATTATGAGAATTGTACTTATTTATGAGAATTGTGTATGAGCTTATGATTCACTTTGAGAGTGAAGATTCTATGACTATGGTGAAATTGTGGTATTGTTGAAAGATCATTCTCCCTATACCCTTACACATGACTATGCATGAAATGTCTACGACTATGATAATCTTGTTGTGTTGATTGAAAGGCTATTACCATGAACACACTATGAACATGATGTGAAAGTTCTTCTCACTATATGATGATTCTAAGGTTGAAAGTTCATTCTCACCTATTGAATCCATGAGCTATTTTATGAGTTGTGTTAGATGGAGGGTAAGACACTCCTTCATGCATGTAAATTCAATTCAAGACTAAATATGAAATTGTGGGAAGTAATGCTTAGCATCGAGTGGATATTGAATATGAGATCAAAGCTCCCCCGCTAGAAAGGGCGGGTTTCTAGAAAGTATCTCGTGAGATGGACGCTCCCCCGCTAGAAAGGACGGGTTTCTAGTAACAATCTCCTTATCCCATAACTATGTGCCCTCATAGGTCTTTAGCTAGTGGATCCACCTAAAAGCTAATACATTTAGTTCTACCTTAGGCAAGTAAGACACCTCTTTTCGGTGTGGGGCATGACACCGGATTCCATGTTAAGCTCACATGGTCTAACGTTAAGGCTTGCCCCTAATGTAATTAAAGAAGATGAATTATTAACTATGATTGCTCAAGAATCTTTACTTAGCATGGGTAGGATTATGGGATCTTACTTATGCATGAGACAAGTAGACTTTGAGAGTGTTTATAGTATGTTTCCATTATTATGTGATATATATATATATATATATATATATATATATATATATATATATATATATATATATATATCATACTTAGTGCAATTTTGTACTAACCCATATTTCTTCTACATTTTTCTACAAAGTGTAGGTTCCGGTGTTTGAGGTGATCTTCCTTTTGATACAAGCTTGGATTGACTATTCTCCTAGCTTGTGGTGAGTCCTCATGGATCCGAGGACGAGTAATATCTTGTTGTTCCTTTTCTTTCATTATATTATACTTTTGAATTTCTATTGTAAGGGTTGTGACCCTATTTTGAGACTTCGATTGTATTAGATGGCTAAATGAGACAATGTCTAGACTTCCGCTTTGCTTTTATGAAAACTTCTTTAGACTTGAAAAATGTGCTTGACTCTTTATTGTTCTTTACTTATGTGATGAGATGCTAAGTGGCTTACATGGTGCCTTTAGAGGCATTATGTGCCTTGTTACGTCTAGGGGATACCCTTGGGTCGTGACACATCTAATCCTAATGAAACTAGGAAGCGAAAATATAGGGAAAATGGGATTTTGACAATCTCTTCTACGGTTTGTAGGAACCATTCATCGAAACAACTTCCTCAATAGATCTTCTGTACTTTTCTATGGACAGGATATACGACTCGTAGAACTTTGCACGGTTTGCCTTGTCAACTTGTAGATCAAGTACTAGAGCTCAAAATCTCTGATCGTTTCTATGACTAAGACCTACGACTTATAGTCTAGTCTCATTGCCGAACATTTAGATCCAAAAATCATTGTTGTCTTCTATGACTTATTCCTATGGCTCGTAGAAAGGTATATGGCTCGTAGGTGAAGTCATCAAACCTCCAAAAATGTTGATTCTCCACATTTTCATTCCGACTTGTTAAAAACCTATTTTCCCGCAAAACAAAGGTAAAATACCATCAAATATACTAACAAGTGCCTATCAACCATGTAAAACTACAAGTTTAAAGCATTACAAGTACCGTATATATGTGGTACATCAACACCCTCAACTTAAAATTGTTTCTTGTCTTCAAGCGACACTTACTAACACAAAAGCGACACGAAGAAAAAGTAGACTTAGAATTCAAGTAATCACATAGACTTCTCTCAACATCTATCCTCCATTTTCATCATTCAACACGGTGCGATTGTTAAGTTCAAAATAAGATAACACATCTGGATCAATTCATGACATAGACATACAAATGGATACATTCACAAACACGTATAACAATCACCAAGATATCAACTTTTCGACAATGTAACTTGTGTTTTTACCACAAAGAATTCTCGTTCTTCAAACATATATCAATATATATTTTGAGTACAGGGACTCGATATACGCTCACTCCCACAACCTAATTCAATATAGTACATATACAATATCATAAGCTTGCCCTTATATTCAACACTTAGACTCTAGAACCGTTAAATTAGGATTACTATAGGAATTTTGTAGCTTGTAACGTAGGCTCAGGGTCAATTGTGGTATATTTAGATTTAAAGTGACTTTTCTTCCCTGCTTGACGTTACATTGACTACTTTCCTCTTTTACAACTAATACTTATTTCACCTCTATTTTCTTTTCTTCTCATGTTTTCATTAAAGTTTCGGTGTGGCTTTGCCTTGCTTTTCTTTTTTGTTTCAATATTTTATTCAACTTTTCATGCCTTTATCTTTTTCTTTTCTTGCCACACCATCTTATTTTTCTCTTTTTCTCATTACACAACTCTTTTCAAACCCCTTTCTTTTCTTGTTTTCCTCTACAGTAGCCACCTTCAACTCAGGCTTCTAGCATGAGTTGAGGTACACGATGTCCAAGGAGGGATCATGGTCAAAACAAATGTTAACATTCTCGAACGGGAAGGTGAATTGGATAAACAGAAAGAATGGTCAAGAACTTAAAGAGATAACTCTGACACTTTAGCCACCTATGTGGCGAAAAAGACAAAAAAAAAAAAAATCTATATCACTCCTCAAAAGCCTCCATTCTCTATAAAAACAAACTTCAGTCCAGTTAATCTTTCACAAGAACGCCAATAGTGAAGTTCTCTGTGAACTAAACTGATTGACTGGTGAACCATTTCTTTGATAAGACTAATAGGAACAGAAAGCCAAATATACCTTTAAGATTTTGATATCAAGCAGGCTCATACGATCTCTCTTTTGTTTACTAGTTGCAAGAGAATTTCTTCCAAGACATTGGTTGGCAAAGAGCTTAAACTATCTTCTACCATTACATAAAATGCTTGAACAATACGTAATACTCTTTCACAAAGCACAATGGGGACTTATTGATAAAAAATAGATTAATATAGGAATTGGGTGGGTTAGGTTAAATTTGGAGAGTGAAAGTCCAAAATAGTCTCTTATCTTCGGATTAAGACTTAAAATCATCCTTGAGCTTTCACATGGAGTAATATTAGTCTCTCATGTTTGTAATATTGGTGTACTTTTGGTTCACAAACTCCTACCTATTTTTTAACATTAATTTTGTCCATAATTTTATTTATGAAATGCTCAATCGTCTTTTTATATATTAAATAGAAATAATAACTCAATGTGAGAGAAAATGAAAAGATTTTAACTGCAATTACGTTTCTACTAAACTATACAAGGTGTTCCTCTGCAACTTTGTCTGATGATTTAATTTAAAATATTTGACTAACTTTTGAGAAAAATAAGTAATTAATGATTTTTTTTTTGAGTTTTTAAGAAGAAAAAGAACTTAACTTAAACATTTGAAGTAATTTAGAAAGTAAGCAAACTTTAATTATAAAAGCCAGTAAATTGTGAAAGAAGAATTAAATAAATTAACATAAAAAATGATTTATCTTTGAGAAGTAATTAAGTTAATCTAAGCATTTAAAGTTAGACAAAAATAAGAATAATACATATATATTTGCAATCCGGAAGACAAATTAGAAGAGTGCAATTAGTTTATTTCTCGAATGATAAAAATTCCGGATACATTTAATAAACTGAGAATTTACTCTTTTATATATATATATATATATATATATATATATATATATATATATCGAGCAATTTCTCGATTCCACTAAAATAATCAGATCATCGAAGAACCTAAAAATATACGAGATGCTCAAGCAAACTGTTGAAACCCATAAATAACATATATCCAGCAATGCATGATCGTATCGTTGAGATCCCAAACAATGTAGTAGAGACAAAAAAACATGTCATTCCAAAGGGAAGCACTTCAAAGCTAACAAATCTTTTGTTAATGAACATCCAATAATTCTACAAGGGAATTGGAAAATGGCTAATCATGATAAACACTTGTTGACACCCAATTTTGACACTTCAAAGTGTAGGTTAACCATCAAACTTTTTTAATTACAAACAATTTGAAATAATTAATTTTATAAAATTCAATGTTTTCCAAGGTATTTTAAAATAATTTTGTCGCTTTTTATAATTTAAAAAAAAATATATATGTTTTTATATAATTAACACATTTTATGAATATTCAAAAATCATCTAAAAATATGTTTTTTTACTTAAATATTTTGTTAAATTAGTATCGGTTAGTTAGTAGATTATATTTTCAAATTAATTAGTTTAACAATAAGTTAATTATTTTATTTTGTTAAGATTAAGAAGTTTGTTAATTAATCTATTTAAATCCTAGCCGAATTTACTAAATTAATTCAATTGGACTACGTTCTTAATTACAATTGGCCATAATTAAAACTCATGTGGTCTTGTCCTAATTTGAAATATAACCGCTTTCTTACCTCATCTTCAAACCCAAATTGAAATATAACCACTTTCTTACCTCTTCTTCAACCCCAAAGAGTAAATTTTGGGCCCCTTTTGTCCCAACAATTCCAGAAGCCCATTTCCTTAATTCCCAGACCCAATACCATTCCCTATAACAATCAACAAGAATTTGAGTGCATTCACTTTCGCTGTTATAACTTGATTTGAGTGCATTCATTTTCGTTGTCTCTTGGTTCATGGTTGAGGATTGATTTTATTATCGAAATGTGCTATTTTTCTCACTCTCTTGGCCTCCAGAGCTGTATTATGATTAGTTTCGAACTATTTCACTCATCTTAGTTTATTTCTATTTGTTATGAATATGCATTAATAATCAGTGTTTGACGTCGTGTCATTCATTCTTTGCCTTAAAATGTATGAATCAGGGTATATAGTTGTTTAAGCTTATTTTCGTGTTTCAATTACTCCTCATCTCGAATCTGTTCACTGGAACAAACATGAGCCTTTTAGTTAGCAGGATATAATTGCATTTTTAAGTCTCTGAAATGACTTCATATCTGTTGGATTTCGTCCTTAATGTTGAGTATGTTGGATGTCTTATTTGATTTGTTCAGACCGTTTGTTTTGGACTTTTGTTAATGTTAGCTTAATCTGCAACTTATAGACAGACCAAACTGATTCTCTCCTTCTGAATATTTGTTTTCTGTGTTGAGGACTGTTGGAATGTATGCGTCCACCAGTGATCACTGGATCAGGTTCCTTGACAAAATCAACGTGCGGAAAATAAATAGCACAAAGTAAATCAGGCACAAGAGTTTTACGTGGAAACTTCCTTGCTCAAGGGAGTAAAACCACAACCTATCACACATAATTTTCAACTGTTTTCACTAATCTCAAGCAAATGTGAATACATATTTCAACCACAACAATGAGACTAAACTCTTAATCTCACACTAAGTAATACCTCTATTACTTACTGAGCCAAAGCAATACATCCATTGCCCACTATATTAACTACCATGAATTAATATAGACTTCAACACCTATGACACACAATTAACTCTAACTGTGTTCTTACAACAATACACACAAAGGTTTTGAAACTTTTCTTTAAGAGTGTGAAATGAATCCTACAAGTTTAGCACAATACAAGCACTCAACAACATCAGTAGATAAAGATTGCTCTTCTTTGGTTTATCAGGTCCTTTGTTGAGTATGAGAGGTGTTCTTCCTTGAAGATGGCTTCTTCTTTGTAAGCTTATGCATTTTCAGAAATTCAAATCTTTGTTTGTCAAATCTTGGTTTGTGTCTTGTTTAGAATAGACTATATCAAATGGACACAAACCTCTTAGGACGACACCATTGGTTGAGAGCCTGCTTCTCTGAAAAGCTGTGCACCAACCATGTCAGATGTGACAGCTTTTAGACAGCTATCTTTTCGTCTTCATCATGTACGCAATATCCCTTACAGTGTGTTCTTTGTGAGTTCTTGAAAAGACTTGCTAGCTCTCTATTTTTGAATGAATAATGTTGTTTGTTTATTGTTATATATATCAATCACCAACAAGAGTTTTGACCACGAAACAAACAACCTCATACGCCCTTCCTATTGGTGAAGTATGCTGCACTTTTCACCAACCAACTTGACAAGACAACTTTACAGTCGTACACCATTTTGAATCTAGACGAGGGCACTTTTCCAGGGACCTGGTCCCTGCATTTGTGAGGATCATCAAAACACCTAGAATACAATATTTCCCCCTTTTTTGTGGATGACACACAAATATTCCTCACGTTGAGTTTGTTCATTCATTTCTCCTGTCGTCAGTCCCAATACCAAAAGACTTTTTCCTGGATTTGGTCCCTTGTTAGATCCTTAAGTTTGTTAAATCATCAAAACTTAACATCAACTCCAAAACAACATGTTTCCCCTTTTTGATGATAACAAACTTGTTTAACTTCTTCCCTTTTCACCAGTTCCCCTCTATCAGCCTCACCATGTCCTGCATTGATTCCCCCTATCAGTATGATCGAGCCCTCTTCAAGTAGCTAACATCATTGATCTCATATCTTAACAATTTTCCTCCCTTTGATGTCATAAAATAGTTAAAGTAGTAAACCTAGTTGACAAAAATACAGTTCAAGCAAATTCATGGCCACTTGAGCAACACTGAGCATGAGTAAAAATGCATAAAGTAATGAGACAAGTCAGTAGAAACAATGAATTTTTCATTCATAAATAAAAGATCATCAATCAAAGCATTACAGATATTATTATGAATGAGAACCAAGACAATACCCACTGAGTTTCGATAGAAAAAGAGGACTGACACGGGAATTTAGGATGAGAGGGGATGACTTAGGAGCAAGGGATTTAAAGAATAGGATTAGTAGAGCATATCCCTTAGTATGGTTTTTTTCAGAAGCCTCTCTTGAAGTTAGGCTTCCTGTTGAACCTTCATGGCTGCCAGTTCTTCTCAACCTGGTAACTCTGATTGTGTTGTTTCATAAGCTGAGCCTTCAGGCAAACTATTTCAGTATCCCTGTTAGTAAGAGTAACTGTCATAGCTTCCAACGCAAGCCTGAGTTTCTCATGACAAAAAGATTGGTAAACTCAAACTTACTTAAGGCCTCCGAGATGAATAGATCAATAACTGAGAAACCATTTCATTTTTTTCAGTTTTTTTTTTTTATCTATTTCAAAGTCAGACACCTTCCTATTCAGAATACTTTGAGTTCTCAGAATATCAACTCTTTCCTTTTTGAACATCATCTTTTCCACCTTCTTCTTTTTGGCTTGCTGTACCTGCTCCCTCTTCACACTCAAAAATTTCTTCATCGGAAAATTCTCCAATAGGAACAAAGGGTTTAAACATTTGAAGTGTTTTTGAGAGAAGAGAAAAGAGGATTTTAAAAATTTCTGATTTTTGGAAGGGAATTTGAGTTTTCTGAGGAGATGGAAAGAAATATAGAGTATAAAGGAAGTGAAAGGTTGTATCATGTGAAATAAAATGTCATCTTGGTATTCAAATGATGGGAAAACAATCAAATACCTGAATGATAGACATGTGGCAATTGCAACGGTTCTCATGCATAATTCAAAATGCAATTTTAAGAGTGCTAACCTTCGAGAACAGATCGGGTCCCTCTCTGTAGTTTGAGTGTGATTGCCTAGATCTGTCCTAACATCCCTTTTCCTTCAGCCCTTTTTCCATGTGTGTATACCTACAAAAGGTATGAGAGTGAATTTGCTAAAACATACACAACTAAAAAACAAGGATACCTGCTCCCTTTGCATAGTCATGAGAGGGTTGATTGCTTCAGGCATGATCCATGCAATCAGGTTTCAACATTCCCAATTTCAATTTAATTATCTCGGCCAGGTCTTCTAAGAGCTTTAAGCTGCTGCTTGATCCACAAGATTGATCACATCAAGCTACACCTACTACAAACTCTGCCGCAATTATTGAAAGAGCAATTGAATCTTGCTTGTTAGTTCCCCATGAATGAGAGATGAGCCCAAAAAATAAACCACTCCTGAGGTACTCTTTCCATCAACTTGAAACCCAGCATAATCAACATTATTAGCATTATCAAATTCCTCCAAATAAAAAAGTCTCTTGATGAACAGAATATGATCAGATTCTGTGAGCCCTTAAGATATCTGAGGATTCTTTTTGCTGCCTTCAGGTGAGATTTTTTTGGAGCTGCCTGAAATCTAGCACACATCCCCACGCTGAAAACAATGTCTGGCCTGCTTGCAGTTAGATAGAGGAGAGAGCGACACCAAAGCAATGACATGAAAAGTGTGATTCCTGCATGATTGAAAATAGTTTTAAAATAAATGAGTGTGATAAGTACATATATCATAAGTCTTGAAATAATTCACATGTTATTATTTGCCTATACATTGATTATTTATTGATCTTTGGCTCTAACATGAATGTAATTGATGAAACTAAAAATATTTTTAGAAGCCATTTCAATATGAAAGATCTTGGTGAGACAAGTTTTATTCTTAGAATAAAAATAATATGAACATGTGATGGAATTTTCCTTGACTAGTCACATTGTGTTGAGAAAATTTTGAAAAAATATAACTTTCTTGATTACAAGCATATTGTAACTCCTTTTAATTCAAGTGTTCACTTATTTCCTGTTGAAAGTAAAAATGATGTAATAAATCAAAAGGAATATGCTAGCTTTATTGAAAGTTTGAGATATGTGACTGATTGCACTAGGCCTGATATTGCTTATGCAGTAGGAGTACTTAACAAGTTTACAAGCAAGCCAGGTAATTAACATTGACATGTTATAACAATAGTTATGAGATATTTAATTGGAACAAAAAATTGTGGTTTGTTATATAAAAAATATTCCGTTGTACTTGAAGGCTTTTCTAATGTAGATTAGAACACCTTATCAGATGATTCATGTTCTATCACTGGTTATATCTTTACTTTGGGTGGTGATGCTATTTGTTTGTGGTAAAAAAAGCAAACTATAATTGCTAACTTTACCATGGAGGCTGAACTAATTACTTTAGCTTCAGCGAGTGAGGAAGCAAATTGGGTAAGAGATTTGTTATTTCAAATACCTTATTTTGAAAAACCAATTTCTCCTATTTTAATTCATTGTGATAACACTACTGCCATTGGTAGAGTTCCAAACCGTTATTACAACGGTAAATCAAGACACAATAATGTAAGATCATATTTGACAAGTGGTACCATTAATGTTGATCATGTCAAATCGTGTGATAATCTTGCAGATCCTCTTACTAAGGCCTTAACGAGGGAAAAGATCTGGAGCACATCGAGAGGTATAAGATTGAAGCCTATAAATCATTGAGTCATATATGAGAAAATCCAACTTGGGGACTGATATAACCAAATTAAAAGGGAAAAACGAATCATATGATGACTTACTGAGAAAAATGCACTATCTTTTTATTCCCTCCCTATGATGTGAGTGTATTGTTTCTTGTAGTAATTTGTGAATGTTGAGTTTACAAAAAACTCTTAATGGAAATCTGTAGCCCTAGAGTGTTAAACATACAAGAGCACTCTCGACAGATTTCACCTATGTGAGTGTGGAAATAGGTAGCTTCCTATGAGAATTGGGCTTATTCTGAAAAGCACTCATGAAACTGGGATAACACAAGACCGTAACATGCTGGCTTTAAAAGCTCATGTCAACACCTTGATTATTTTGTGTGAACAATGATATTTTATTTCCCTTAAGCAGTCATAGTTCAAGTCTTAGACCACTACGATTTTGGAGTAAAAGTTACTGTTTCACTAAGTGGAGGTTCAATGCAGAGCACATCTTCATTATGCATAGTACTCTTCATTCAACTAATAGACTCTCTTACTAATATTTAAAATGAGTGGGGGATATAAATACTGAATATAAATCAGATTATGATGTAAAAAGAAATAAAGAATAAAATATTTTTAAAAAATTTAAACAAACTAAGAAACATAAAAACAAAAAAAGAAAAGTGAAGAAATAAAAAAGACAAAAGAATTAAAAATGAGCTACATAACTAAAGGTACAAGGAAATATGGTATTTATTGTAATTAGTTAGGTGATACAAATATAAAGAGTATATATCTATAATTAGTTTGTTTTTATAGATCATATGCTTAGTTTCCCCTTCTTAAAAATCCATGTGTAACACAATTTTACAAAAAATATGAATAAGCAATACAATTGCAAATATATAGGAGTGGACCCCAATTTTATTTGAAATGTGGATAAACAACAATTATGTTGGAGTGCTGCTTGCTTATTCACATTTCTTAGATATTAATAATAATATAATTCCTTTAAAAGCATGTTGACGGAGTGGGCTTGCTTATTCACATTTTTTAGATAGTGATAATAATATAATTTCTTTAAAAAAATCTATGTTTTTTTGAAGAAATGAAAAACATAAGAGTGCCATCGCACGTTTTCTTAGCCCAATTGTTTTTACTTACACATCTCTTTCATTCACATTAAAAATAAAACCACAAAACAAAAAAGAACATCACTCTCATTATGTCTTTGGTGAATGAATATTCACAATTGTTTTTCATTTGGTCCACCATTAGTCTTGTTAATTTTTGTTGTTCAAAATTAACCACCTGCCCCAAATCTATTGGATTATGCAAGCCCAATAAGCTTCAAGTTTTTTTGTGGATACATGAAAGAAAATATTTTTCACAAATATTTTTTTATTTTTTCATGTATAATAAGTTAAAAATTTTGTTTAAGAAAATAATTTTTTAAAAACAAGAAGAATAATTTTCAATAAATTTCACCAGTGATATTGTGTTCTGCACCATCCCAACGCACTTTAGTTTTGCCAATCACGCTCATCTCCGTCACACCACATTCAAACTTTCCCAACTCCGGCTCTTATAGCATATTATGTATATATACAAATATTTCTTTTTAGTTATTTATGGAACACAAAATAAATATACTGTAAATAAAAATCCTATTTATTTTTCTAAAAGATATTTTCAAAAAAAAATGGCAAAGCCATACCGAACTCAACACACCCTATATATCTCCTTTATTTTGTGACATTTTTAATTTACTCACGTACTATTCTCGTCTTGCTGAATATCTAGAATCACCAAACTAAATAGCTGAGGGCGTTTACGTCTTTTCAGACCGTGAGAATAAGCCGGATCCGGTGGCAAAAGAGCGTGACCGGCGAAGTAGCCGGAGCTCAGCCAGCAATGGCGACAGTGTTGCCTTGTACGACGGCGATCGACTGTAGTATAAAACACTCATCTTCCTCTCCATTCAGTTCTGTAGACCTTTCCCGATTCTATTCCGTCAACCGGCGTCTTCATATAAAAAACTCTTCGTCTTCGTCTTCTTACCATTGCACTCCAACGAGTTCTAATGGTGTTCGGCCATCTATAAAACCAGCTATTGTTGGTAAAAATGAGGGGCATAGGAAGAAGAATAGGAAACTTAGTCTGAAATCGTTGTTAGGAAGACGATCTATGATACTGTTTGCATCAACGAAGATGAGGAGCATCATTTTGCTCAATGCTACTGCTATGATTTATGGTACGTCTCATAAATTCTACCGTCATATTCAGTGTTTTTCTGAATCAAAGCAGCTACTACTGTACTTATTGATGCTGCTGTTTGTGCTTTCTACTGTTAATAATTACTCCTTTCATTTCACCAATGCTTTTTGACCAGGCTATTGTATAAAACAACGTTTAAAAATTATACTATTGAAAATTTGGTTGAAACATTTAAAAACAATACTATTGAAAATTTGGTTGAATAAATAAAAACATTTAAAAAAATCAATTAGTTTTATGCAATTCGACTTCTTAAAAGTTGTGAAATTGTATAAGAATATAATTCTGTCAACCATCTAGGAAAGTCTTAAAGTTGAAATAGTGTCTCCAATGGATAGAGAACTAAAATCTCAAGGGATAGCTACTGAAGTGAAATAGCTACTACGACTTCTGCTGTTGTTGGTGTTTCTACTGTTATAGGGTGATGCTGGATTGTGCTATATCTGGACCTAAAGTTTGAGGGAATCTTATGGATGTGGCATGCTAGGAGGCAATTTTATATTGATGTATATGTGGTTAGACACATGTGTGGTAGCATTATGTTGCTCTTGCTCCATTCTAGATGTGAACTTGTATGTGATGTTTAAGGCAAGGGAGAATATTCAACCTTTGGGTGGTGGAAGTTCTGACTTAAAGTTTAGTTTCTTTGTTTAGGGATTGGAATACCTATACCAGTTGTTGGGCGGGGTGTTTACTCAACTCTTAGTTTTAGTTTCCTTGCCACATATGTAAATGTCTGAAATAATCAAAACATGTTCAAACAAGTGGGTCATGAACTTCAAAGTTACTAATTTCAAAAAGAAAAAAAAAGTGGGTCATGAACTTAACTAGTAACTTAATGTTATATATCCGATGGACCCTCAATATGCATTTTGATCTATAAATGGCACAAACATATTGGATATGGAAATTATTACACACACTTCCAATTCATGAAGGATTTTCCATCAGAATGTTCTACTTTTTCCATTTTATGCATGCCTCCTTGTAGTCATGCAAAATTAGAAAACTCGCATCCTTTATACTCTAGGTTGGGCTGAGCCATAAGGATTTTCCTTATTCATTCTTTTGGTAAAAAAGACGAATAGGAAGTAACACTAGAAATTTAGAAAATTTCCTTCTTCATTGAATTTCCAATCTATATAGTGCATTCTATTTATACAATTGAAATAAATAAGATAAATAGAAAACTATTTACAATTGACACCGCATGCCCATTCTTAATTTGTGTATGCTTAATTAACCTTGTAACAAATTTAGAGAACAAAAATTTATACACTACATTTCCTTCTCTACATCCAATTGCTTCTAGAATATATGAGAACTTAAGTGACTGCCACCTTGTTTCGATTTGTGGAATGGATGGTTCGGATTAACCCATGTGGCTTTGAAATGAAGACATGTTAGAAAGAAAAGACAGAAGAACTTCAAAACTACAAAGTGTATTAGTAGAGTTGTAGCTTTTTTTTTTTTTTTTTTGCTTAAGAACGGAAGGATTTTATTTATTTAATAATAAGGTTTATCCATTACAGAAAGGAACTGATCTAAGCGATGTAGTTCCAGTAGCATCTCTTTCGAGAGTTTTTAATATAAAGGAAGGAAATGCATAAAAACGTAGAGCTGATTTATAGTCATATTTGGATCCTTTGTTGTCCTTCCGTAATCTGCTAATAGGTCCACCACTGAGTTAGCCTCCCTCCGTATGTGTTGCAGAGATGCCTCCTCCATCTGCTAGATTAGTGACTTGCAATCAGTGTAAATATGTGAGTAAATAAGATTATTTCCTTTTAAGGGTATTAAGACTTTTCTAACTGGAATGACTCAAGGAAGGGTCAAACTCATTGCTTATGTTCCGCATGTGACTTTCACAATTCAAGTTGAGGTATAGGTGATATACGAAACAAAGGAGGTGAAAGAGATTAATTGTATGGAGTAGAAGGTGAATGGGATTGACTGTGAGGTATTGGTGATATAACTGTAAAAGTCTGAGTAGAAGGGAGAGATCATAAGAAAATTGCTCCTTACTGTAAAATAAGTTTCATTTATACCCATTAGAAACTGGATGAGTCAACCATTAAGGGTAGAGGTCACTGAAGTTCCATGCACTATGATTATTGCCCAAGACCCTCTATGGATCCCTCTTGGAGTAGAGTACACTTTCAATGATATTTTTTGAGGGAGAGCACAAAAAGCGAGTAGATCACCATATCATGGCATATACTCCATGTTTTAAGCTAAGAGGAGCTAGCATCAGGTTTAATGATTGCTTTTCGTAGCCCAACACCAGCCTTGATAACCTTCTCCACCAAAGATAGACTTGACAAGTACTATTCCATGTGAGTTGGATGCGTGAAGAAAGTAAGGATAAGTAGAATCAATGATGGCCACTTGACGCGACGAATGAGTTGTTTTTCCAAAAGCGGGTGCCATTAATGAAAAGGTTGAATGAAGAAAGGAAAAAGAAAATGGGTGGGGGAGGTATTAGATCTATTTTTTGTTGACTAAGAATGGAAGGATTCCCACACATTTTAACCTACAATTTTTCCCATTTTTCTGTTCTTTTCTTAATAAATTCAGGTGTGATTTGCAACTGTCGAGTGAGTTAAAAGTTCAGTGGAATTGGAACACCCCCCTTTTTTGAATGTTAAATTACTATAATACTCAACTTAAACACTCAATTTAGTATATCTTTTATATTTTATATTTATATTTGTATTTATTTTATACTTATATTTTATATTTATATTTGTATTAGAAGTAGTAACTCAAGCAATACAACAATAACTAAGCAATGTGTTAGAACATGAATAGGTTTATACAATCCTATTAGAATATGAATATGTTTATACAATCCTATTTAGAATAGAAAGAGGAATACAAATAATATGTTTATACAATCCTATTTAGAATAGAAAGAGGAATACAAATAATATGTTTATACAATCCTATTTAGAATAGAAAGAGGAATACAAATAATATGTTTATACAATCCTATTTAGAATAGAAAGAGGAATACAAATAGAAATAGTAAATAGTATCCTACTTGGTAAAGGATTGTATTTTTTTTTTTTGAGAAGGTAACAATGTAAAGGATTGTATTTTAGTGTCTATAAATAGGGTCTCAATGTAATAATGTAGACAACAACAATTCAATAATATTTTTTTCCTATATTTCTCACGTGGTATCAGAGCCTCTACGATCTTGGTAGAGAACAAAGAGCTTCCGCTGCCGGCGGGTGGCTATTACCCATATATGCTACCCGTCTGGCCAATGATTATGTTAACAAAAGTAGGATCAATAATATATGAACATATTCAAGGGAAGAAAACTCAGTCGGACAGGTCACTGTGCGTCAATTTCTGGTGACTTTCTAGGGCTGTTTTGTGTCAACCCCATATCCGTCGGTATTTGTGTGGCATCGTGCCATCTTTCTGGTGACTGCTTTTTCAAATTTAATTTATGTAGCATCGTGCAATCTTTTCGGTGACTACTTTCTCATATCTAATTTGTGTAGCACCGTGCCATCTTTTCGGTGACTACTTTTTCATATTTAATTTGTGTAGCATCATGCCATCCTTCCGTTGACTACCTTTTTTTGTATATTTGATTTGCGTAGCACCGTGCATCTCTCCGGACTACTTTTCATATTTAATTTGTGCACTACCGTGGATTTTTCTGGACTACTTTCTCATATCTGAGTTACATAGCACCGTGTCTTTTCGGTGACTCCTCATATTTGATTTGCTTTGTTCCATTCGTCTTTTCGGTGACTTCTCAAATTTGATTTGCGTAGGGTTGTGCTATCATTTCGACCCTACCCATATTATTTCTCTTTTTCAACAGGGTCGTGCCATCAATCCGACCTTTCCTATATAATTTCTATTTTCTAGTTGGGTCGTGCTATCATTATGACCCGTAGCCATATAATTTTATTTCTTAGATTATGACCACTTTCAGCCATCAAATCTAATACTCTGGCGTATGAGCATGTTCCAACCAATTTTTTGGTGACTTTCTTGTTTAATATCGACTCATCTATTGATTCCAACACGATCCATATACTTTATACTAGATTTTGAGCACATTGTTGCTCAAGGGGAGTTTAGTAGCCTTGTATGTGGATTATGTGAGTTGCTCTATGATCTGAAACAATCTTTGCAAGTTTGGTTTGGGAAGTTCAACACTGTAATTTTATCACTCTGTGTTTTGTCGGCATTATGCATCAACTTCAGTATTTAATGAGAAGATTAAACACATTGAGATTGACTAACATTATGCATCAAATTCAGTATTTAATGAGAAGACAAGCACATTGAGATTGACTATCGATTTTGTGAAGTCAATTGATCAACTTGCAGATATCTCACAAAGCCCCTCATCGGTCCTCGTATTAATTACATTTGTAACAAGCTAGGTACATGAATTGTATGCACTAGCTTGAGGGGGAGTGTTAGAACATGAATAAGTTTATACAGTCCTATTAGAATCGGAATAGGTTTATACAATCATATTAGAATAGGAATATGTTTATACAATCCTATTTAGAATAGGAATATAAATAGAAATAAGAATTGTAAATAGTATCCTACTTGGTAAAGAATTGTATTCTAGTGTCTATAAACAAAGTCTCAATGTAATAATGTAGACACAACAATGATTCAATAATATTCTTTTTCTATATTTCTCACACAATGAATTATAGGGGAGGGAGGAGCAGTATATTTAAAAGGTGTAATTATGAAATTTTAAGAGTGACTTTTTATCATTACACATCACAATTGATTTTAAAAGGAGAAAAAGTCAAAAACGAAGAAAAAAGTTAAATGTATTGGAGGCCATACAGAACTGCCTCATCTCCTTATCTATATCTAATCTTTATATGATAAATAAATATGAATGTTTTGGGATGATGATTTCACAACTTTTAGTATGTAAACAATTAGTAATCATAAGAAAGTTTACATCCATTATTCATAGAAACTTATACTTTTTTTTGTTGAGAATTTAGAAACTTATTTTTTATTATTTTATTTAAGCGAAATGGTCTGATGGATCCTTATACTTGTATGCATTTGTATTCTAAACCCTTCAACACTTTATCAACTAAACCATTAAACTCATTAAGACACAATATTTTAAACCTTTTTCTCATCAAATCATTTGTATGTAATCCAACCTCTTACCTGGGTAATTTCATGTCATTTTCAATGAAACATAAGAAATTAAATATTAAGAAAATAAAAAAATCAAATATTTAACTTTTTAAAATTCTAGAAATTTTATAATAGCCATGTTCTTCAAACTTCATATATATGCTCACAATTTGAGCACCAAATTCATGTCAAATAGATGAAATTCTTTTTTATTTGACTTGTAATTTCAACTACAAGTTCACTAACACAAATCCAACGAGCCCCAATCACAAATTTGAATTAATTTCACAAATTCATAAGACCCATTTGTTGTTCTTCAAGCTTTCTCAAGCTTATCTATGGAGTTTTCAACTTTTTCAATACCCACCATCACCCTGTACGTTAATCCATATCATACCTCATTTTTGAATCCAACTAACACAAACAATGGTTTCAACTTTTAAAATAAAACACTAAGAAATTACAAAAATGGGGGCTGAAAAAAGAAATTAGGGGCGGGGTTTAATTTGTTGCAAAGAGGAGAGTGGATTGAAGAAGAAGAAGAAAAAGAGAGTGTAAGGAGGGTGATTTCGAAGAAAAAGAAGAGAATGGGTGTGGTGGGTGATTTTGTTGAAGAAGAAGAGAAGAAAGTTAGGGTCAGGTGTGGGAAGAGTGCTGGAGAAGAAAAGAAATTGGGGTGGGGTGGGAGAGGGTTAGTGAAGAAATAAGTTTTTTTTTTTTTTAATATTAAAAAATAATGTTTTTAAATATAATATAGTGTATTTACACGCTTGGAAGCGAGTGTATTCACACATTTTCCAACTTAGCAATATTTATGCCACATAGGTTTGGTCAATGGTCAGTGGGGTTTCAAATATTGTGTTTTAATAAATTTTAGGGTCCAGTTGATAAGGTATAGAGTAAGAGGGTTCAAAATACAAACTCATACAAATACAAGGGTCCATCAGACCATCATTGTTTACTTAAATTATTGGTTTAATAATATTGACATTATTTTTAAAAGTATTATACTACATTACTATATATATTGCATTTGCTTCTCTACTTCTACATCCAATTGCTTCTATAAATGTTGGAGTCCTTAAGTGACTGCCACTTGTTTCCAATTATTGAATGTGGAAGGCTTGGATTAACCCATGTGGCTGATTTACTATTGAGACAAGGCTTTGCTAATTGAGACTTTGAGATTTAGAGTTCATCTTCAACATTCGTTTTTTCATCTCTTTCTCCGAGCAATTCAATTTAGGATAACCCTTTCGGTTCCAATAGTGGCCCTATTATACCATAAAATTGACTAAAGAAAGATGGGAGATACAAAGAAGAATGAACTTCATCATATATCATCTGCAAATAGGGATTTGGACCCTGCAATACAATTGATGGATAATTTTTCATTTCATTGAGTGAACTTCGTTGTAGATCATCTATATTTACAAATTAGAATTAATTCATTTTATTGAACTTGACTCTTTTTTATTGGTAAATTGAACCTTAACTCTTTTTTTATCGGTAAATTGAACCTTAACTCTTTTTTATTATAGGTAAGTTGAACCATAATCTCTTGTTAAAAGAATAACACTAAATGTACACCATGTATCCACTTTTTTCCGTGTGGGACTACTATAAGTAGCAAGTATTAGCTGCGCATGCGCTAGTGAAATTCGAATTGGCTATGTGATGGCTTGGTATCGCATGAGTCTTAGGCAATTAGCTTACCTACTTGCCATTGCCTTATGGCTCATAAATAAATTAAAAATAAAAACCTCATACCTTTTTCTAGCTTGTGACGTAAAGAGAGAAGGGAAAAGGGGAGCTAGTTTTGGTGGAAGAGATGTAAAAAAGAGATTTATATTATACTTCCTATCTAATCTGTAAGGTCTTTAAATACTTTTATGTGATGAAGAGTCCCACATCGGCTGAAGAAGGAATGGGTGGTCTTCTTATATGGTCTTGGGTAATCCTTTCCTCATGATCTCACTTTTGAGATTGAGCTAGGTCCAAAATCCATTTCTTAACATGGTATCAAAACATGACCCATCTCAATTCCTGTTTACCAATGTTGAGCCTCTATATTAAATTGTCTTCGCTCTAAATGTCGAGCCTTGGCTTGAGGTGGGGTGTTGGAGAGTCCTACATCGGATGAAAAAGGGATGAGTGGTCTCTTTATGTGATTTTGGGCAATCCTCCCCTCATGAGCTAGCTTTTGAGGTTGAGTTAGGCCTAAGATTCACTTTTTAACAACATGGAAGTGTAAGGAATTACTTTACTTTTTTGCAATCCATCCTTACTGTTTTTCTCTATGTTGCGCGGACTCTTCATTTTTTGCTGCCGAACCCGTCTCGACGTGACTCTGATGCGGGTGCGGGGCGTATCAGATTCGGTCAACGCCATCCGGATACTTTGACAAGAGTCCAGAATAAATTTTGGGAAAAGATTAAGAATGCAAAAACCTCGGCGACCTTAAATGGATGGACTTCGATGGTATTCTAGAAGAGAGGGAGTCAGAATGAGCTAGGGTTGAGGTTTTGGTGTATTTCTTAGAGGTAGCGGCAGTATGATTAGATAGAGAATATAAAACTTGGGTTTGATAGAGATTTTTTCGAAATGTCTTGTTTACCCTTTATAGGCCTCCATGTTTCAACTAAAATTATTTTAACATTTGGGCCTAACCACTTCTAGTGACATTTTACCTGTAATGGGCCTATTGTTTCTATTTTAACATTTGGTCCTACTGTTTCTTTTGTGTATCACTTTATGGACATGAAAGAATGAAAAATTGAATTTTACAAAATATCTCTCAAATTATAGAATGTATGTTGAATGTTTAGCTGAATCCCCTCACTCGTATCCATACACGGATTTGTACCCCTGAATCTTAAAATTTAGATTTTGCCAAATCTGACTCTCGGATTCGCACCTGTCTCAGATACCCGCACCCGAGTTCGAGCAACATAGGATTTTCCTCATCCCTTCCACATTTTCACCTGAACATACATTTCCAAAAGATCATAGTCAATGATAGGAACTTATAAGTGTTTAAAGAAGTTCTCGAATAGAGATCTAGAGATATAGTTGTTGTAAAATGAGTTTTCATACATTCTTTGATTGTTGAAAGTAACGAGATCACATTAAACCAAAATCATTGATCTCAGTGGGGAAAAATGGAAAAAAATCATTTCTGTCAGTTCTCATTGCTTTGTATAGGCGACAAAGTAGGACAATGAAATGAAGTGGATCCATTTCCTTTTCTTTCTATTGATTGACACCTAGCCTCTCTCTTTTGTCTGTAGCTATGGGTTATACACTTTTCCTTAAGGCACAGGTTTTGCCCACTTCAAAAACATGTACTTAGTCGAAGGCAAAGAGGTTTCCAGTAACCCTTAGAGCTAGTTCAACTTGAAGAATGTCCTCCCCTCTATACGGAATTCCTAGGAGTCCACAAAAGAAGGCAGTACCAAAAAACCTAGAATAAGGAAGGTGATAGATGATGCAATTGTAGAAAGAAACGAAATGGAAGTTGAGGATGATTCTTTTTTGACCTATATTCTTGATTACAAATCAAGAAGCCTTTATCACCAAGAGTGAGTTGTTCCTTTCGTGAAATTAAGAAAATAAAACGAATTTCATCTTGTCTTAGCCCTTAGGTATATAATTTGAAATTTAAATATAGATAATATAGTTTTGTATGGTTCTCTATCTCCCGAAAAACCATTTTAGTTAAAAATTTATGTGAGAAACAGTTAGATCTGATAATCAATCTTATTCGATCTTTCATATAGAATTTCAACAACCTTTGGTGAGTCTAGGGTCTTTCGGAAACAGCCTATCTACCTCCACAAGGTAGTGGTAAGGTCTATGTACATTCTACCCAACCCAGACCCCACTTAGTGGGATTTCATGGGGTAAGTTGTTGTTAGTAACCTCTGGTGAGATTTACATGTTCAACCTCAGCTTTATTTAAGTTGGGGACTTTATCAAGGCAATAGCGGACATGCATCAGATATTGGTTATATTGGATTACTGATCTTGCAGAATGGCAATAAGGCCAAAACATTATTGATCTTGCAGAATGTCCATAAGGCCAAAACATACTTCCTTCTCTAAGCTTCAGATGCTAGTGATATCTTAGATGGTGAGGACATATTGCTGACGTTGCTAAGTTGTAGCATATTGTATGCAAAGTTGTAGCATACTGTCTTCACCTTTTGGAATGACATTTTCATGGTTGCTGACTTGTTTGTCCACACTGCAGCTAGTAATATTTCTGTAGTCAAAGAAATTGAAGGAGTTGTTGATCCTGGCATCTTCAATGTTGTACGATTTGCTTCTGCAGCAATTCCCTTTGTCCCTTTTGTACTCCGAGCGAATGATTCTCGGACCCGTAATACAGGGATGGAGTTGGGTTTTTGGGTAAGCTTAGGCTACCTTATGCAAGCAATTGGATTGCTCACCTCTGATGCTGGACGAGCTTCTTTTCTTTCTATGCTCACTGTAAGAGCATTTTCCTGAATTCATAATTTGATAATAAAGTGTCTCCTGTTATCGATGGTTCCTCCTTGCTGACTCCTGGTTATCTGATCAGATTGTTGTGGTTCCCTTGCTTGATGGCATGTTAGGATCCATAATTCCTGCACGCACCTGGTTTGGAGCTCTCATGTCGATTTTTGGTGTTGTGATGTTGGAATCTAGTGGCTCACCTCCATGTGTGAGTTCTTGTGGAATTCCCTAATTGTCAATTCCACATATGCTTGTGATATGATCACCAATAGTTAAAATTTTATTTTTCAACTAAAAATAAATAGTTTTAAGCTTTTTTATTTAAAAGCTGCTATTAGGCTGTTAGTTTCCTAACAAACTATGTCCATGTAAAAGCGTTCACCTGTATATATGAACATTTCAGGTTGGAGATTTGTTAAACTTCTTAAGTGCACTCTTTTTTGGGGTTCATATGCTACGAACTGAGCATATTTCACGAAGTACTAGTAAAGAGAACTTTATACCGCTCCTTGGCTATGAGGTTTGTTAGGGAATCGTGCATTACCTATCTTTCATCTCTTGTTGGCCACTATGATTTTATTCTAAGTTCCCACATAATGTCTACATCTATTTCTTCAGATGTTGGTTGTTGCTCTCGTATCAACGTTGTGGTACTTTATTGGAGGCTCATTTTTCGGTACTCTAGCACTAAATCCGACAGACTGGACATGGTCAACATTCTGGAGTTCAACTTTGTCGTTTCCCTGGATACCTGCTCTTTACACTGGCTTATTTTCAACTGGGTTATGTCTATGGATAGAGGTACACTTCTCTGTCTGCCTAAAAAGATATTCTTTAAGGTACTTTAAATAGCTGCAAATGAGAGCTGGCCTAAGGCTCTTCACGCTTGACTTCACATAGTCTCAGATATTATGCTTGAGGTCCAATGAAGATGGCGCTATGAACACTGATCCTTGTTTTAATGTGAAGGTGGATATACTGGAACAGTAGTTTGCTCTAGTCAAAATGGTTTATGACACTTAAGTATACATTTCACTATATAAAAGGTGGTAGCTTTCCTACTGACTGGGCCAAGAATGAGTGGAAGAGACTGAGAGAGAGGTGAGATTGCAGTAGCTCCGGTATGGTGTATTTTTACACTATAAATGTAGATACACTAGAAAGATATTTTGATTTTGGTATGGTTAAGAGTCAAGACGGTAATGGACTTTAAACTTCGTATGTCACTAGATATACATTTTTAGATGCTGATTTAAATAGTTGAGATGAGTAAGCTGGTAGCTTGCATACCTATTGAGCCAACTATCCTTTTCATGAATGGGTAGCAGCTCTAGGTACTGTACATATTTGATACAAGTGTTTGAAGACATAATTAAGTAATGAAAAATGTGATCTCTCTAACAACCAGAACTTTTAGATGAGATGGTTACACAAACATGTTATGAGAGCAGACAGAAATTCTCTATTCAAGGCTCACTGCCATCCATTATCAAAAAAGAATTTCCACATTCTTGGCCAAGAAAATGAGTTAGGCCCGCACATGAAGAGGTTGTTGAAAATGTAATTGAGTAATTAACCTCTCTAACATGTTAAGCTTTTAGATGAGACAATCTGATAGAAACTACGATGAAACGAGATGAGGATGAAACTTTACTGGTTAAATAAAGTGCAAGAATCTTAAAGACTGCATTAACCAATAACTATGTCTATATGGAGTGGACAAATCTCCAGTTACAAAGATAATTATAAATTATAGTACTTTTCTTCTGCAGAATTCTCCTAAATACACATATTTATACTAAACATAAAAATAACTCCTCATAGATAGAGATAGAAACAGTTACTGCTGTAGATAACTGCTGCTGGTAGTAACTTCTGCTTATAACTATAATAGATAACCGCTGCTTATATGTTTTATTCTATTTAAAACAAAGAAACTAAGATAGATTATCTCCACATGCTTATCTAGATTTTCTTCTAGAGTAAGTCCGTAAGGGAGCATTCGTATCAGTGCATCCCCCCTGCAAAGTTGCCTTGTCCTCAAGGTGTGAAAAGAAGGAAACTGATTTGCAATGAGATCATAGTTGTCCCAACTAGCTTCTTCGAGGGGACGGTCAACCCATGAACTAGCAGTTCCAAAGAAGAAGCACCAGCTTCTTTGACCCATCGATGCGCAAGAATGTTGTCAGGAGATATGGCGAGTTCCAATCTTCAGTAAAGGAAGAGGGGCTGGTGCTATAACAACTTGTTGACCATGAGCTGAATGGAGCAAAGATACATGAAAAATCAGATGGACTTTGGAGGAAGCAGGAAGCTCCAGTTCATATGCTAGAGGTCCCGCACGTTATGCAATTTTATATGGACTGAAAAATCGAGGTGACAATTTTTTGCACGATGAGCCAAAGAACATTGACGGTAAGGCTGAACACGTAGAAAGACAGAATCTCTAACTTGAAAGGTAACATCTTGATGATGAGAATTAGCTTGTTGTTCATTCGAGTTTGAGCCTTTAAAAGGTTATCCTTGAGAATTTTCAGCATGGCATCACTGTTCAAAAGTTGTTCTTCATAAACAAAAGGAGAAATGGATGGAGGGTCTCTACCATGAACAACCTTTTTTTTTTGATGAAGTAAGTAGATTCATTTCAAGGCATCAAGAAGATGCAAGCTTTACAAGGATAGATCAGTTAAGCTCACAAAAAAAAGGATTTGTAGCCTCTTTCTAAGCTATAGAGCTAACAAAATCCAAGAAGAGTTCTAAATTATTTACAGGGGTCAGTTTGGACCAACTAAAAAGGCAAACTAGACATCTGCCTTGCAAAAGATTTCTAGAAGTTGAAATTCCATCAAAACATCTTTTGTTCCTCTCTGTCCATAAACACCAAAAGATAACACCAGTGATCATCATTGACATACTCTTGATGGCTTTGTCAACATCCCGTGAACTCCAACTTTCAAGAGCATCCCTAACAGAGAAAGGCATGACCCAGGAAAGACCAAAAAAGCAACAAAACATATTCCAGAGGTCTGAGGCAGCTGGGCAGTGCAGTAGCAAGTGGTTGACACTTTCTTTGTGCTTGTGGCAGAAATAGCATCGGTTAGCAAGCTGGAATTTCTTTTTGGAGAGATTATCCTGTGAGAGGCATGAGTTAGGTAGGTCCAACTGAAACAGATCACTTTGGTAGGTAATTTTGTCTTCCATATATGCTTCCATGGCCATTTGTCAATCATTGAGTTCCTTGAGCATAAGCTGTGATACCCTTCCTCGACTGTGTAGTGACCTTTTCTTGAGTTGCCGCATTTCAATCTATCAGGCTCTTGGGGTGAAAAGGAGCAAAGGCTGCAATTTGGCAAAGAGGGCAAAAATGTCATTAAGTTCCCAGTCATTTAGGTTTCTCCTGAACCTTAGGTCCCAAATGTCGTTTGATCTGTTGGATGCTATGGTAGAATTTGGTTCAGCTGCAATGAGGTGCAAACTTGGAAATTCCTCACCCAAATTTGTGTCTCCCAACCATATGTCCTTCCAAAATTTGATGTGAGATCCATTGCCAACTCTAGATGTGACGTTCCCAGCAAAATCTGGCCAAAGTTTACTGATGCTTTTCCATAGACCAACTCCATATGCATCTACTGAGACATTTGTGGACAAGTGAGTAAGCTCACTATGTTTAGCTTCGATCACCTCTTTCCACAATCCAATGTCTTTAGTTCCGTACCTCCATAACCATTTCATCATCATGCTTTTATTGTGAGCTGCAAGATCTTTGATACCCAGACCCCCTTGAGATTTAGGTTGTGTCACTTTTGCCCACTTAAACAAGTGAAACTTATGATCCTTGCTGTTGTCTTCCCATAGAAAATTCCTTCTCATTCTGTCGAGCTTTTCAAGAACTTTTGCTGGAATAGGGAAAAGGGACATATGATATGTAGGGATGCTGTCCATTACACTATTAATCAATGTAACTCTTCCTCCAAAAGAAAGATACTGCATTTGCCATGTTGCTAGTCTTTTTTCAAACTTCTCAATTATTCCCGACCATATCTCTTTAGCCTTGAAATTTGCACCTAAAGGCAGTCCAAGATAAGATGTTGGAAAGGACCCTATGTTGCAGCACATGATTCCGGCTACTACCAGATTCTGCACGAGTTTACTGGATAGATAGTGCTTTTTGACATATTTGTGTGTAGTCTAGAGACAGCTTCAAAGATGTGCAAAATCAAGTTTAGCTTAATAACTTGTGATCTATCTGCCCCACAAAATAGTAGAGTATCATCCGTATAAAGCAGATGTGAAACTGTGACATTGTTTCCCGTGGTACTGCCTACTTTGAAGCCTTCAATCCATTGTAGCTGACATACTTTTTGGAGCATCTTATTAAGGCCTTCCATATCAAGGATGAAAAGAAAGGGAGAGAGGGGGTCTCCCTGCCTTGGCGCTTTTTGAGGAGAGAAAAAACCTACAGGCTCTCTGTTAATGAGCACAGAGTATTTTACCGTTGTCAAACTGTATTTGATCCACCTGATCCACCTATTCCCGAATACCATCCTTCTCAAGATTGTGAACAGATAGGCCCAATTAAGCTTGTCAAAAGCTTTCTCTATGTCAAGTTTAAACAACCCTGCGTCTCCTGATTTTTGCTTCCAATCCAGCACCTCATTTGCTATCAATACATCATTTGAGATTTGTCTACCCTTAACAAATGCATTTTGGTAGCTTGATACCAACTTCCTAATTACAGATTTAAGTCTCTCCGCAAGAATCTTTGCTGTTAACTTGTACACACTCCCAATAAGACTGGTGGGTCTGTAATCTTTTAATTCTATTGCCCCTTTCTTTTTAGGAATGAGGGCAATAAAGGAAGCATTGTAGGACTTGACCATATGACAGTTATGGTGAAAGTGGTTTAGGGCCCCAATTACTTCATATTTAATGACATCCCATGCCTTCTGAAAAAAGGCCATCTAGAGCCTTGTCAGGTGCACAAGCCTTGATGGTAGCATGAATTTCCTCTTCAAAATTTCTTCCAGCCAATCTCTTTCATCCAGGGAGATGGATGCCATATTTTCAAAGCTAATAGTGGACCTCCAAGGTTCATTTTCAAATTTCTTCTTTGATTACAACTTTATCATCCACAATGACTTCACCTATTTTGAGTTTATCGATGGTAGTGTTCCTCCTTCGACCATTGGCAACTTTCTGAAAATATTTTGTGTCCCAGTCCCCCTCCTTAAGCCACAAGCATCTTGATTTTTGCCTCCAAGATACTTCTTCAATTTTGCCAAAGACCTCTCTATTCCAATTTGAGATATCTTTCTTCAAGCATCTGAGCTTCTGGTATAAAATAAAATCTGGTGTCCCATTAACAGAGTAACTTTGCCACCATATTTTGACCTTCTCCAAGAAGCCTTCTTCCTCTAGCCACATACTTTCGAACTTGAAGTAAGATGGATTAGACTCCCAATCTCCACATTTCAAGAGTATAGGCCTGTGATCGGAGACTACACTAGGGAGTGCTAATTGATTGATTGCATTAAAACAGTCAATTCCAATTTGGGGATATCAGGAACCGATCAATTCTTGATGCTTGAATTGGATCATCTCCTCTAGTCCAGGTATAGAATGCCCCCTGCAAAGGCAATCCATGAGGCCAAGGTCCGAGATGGTGTCATTGAAGCTACTCATAGCCTTGGACCTTCTTATGCAATTGTACCTCTCACTTTCAAAACGACAGACATTGAAGTCACCTCCTATGACCCAACAGTCATCCCACACTCCTCTTATTGCTGCAAGCTGATACCAAAGATCTTCTCTTTCAATGTTTGTATGAGGCCCATAAACTCCAGTGAAACACCATCGGAAATTTTCCTGCACACTTTCCAGCATACATGAAACTGTATAGATCCGCTGATGTGTGCTAATATTTACCCAGTTCCTCCTTGTCCCATAGAAGATGATGCCTCCCTTTGTACCATTTGCTTTTAATTCTGCCCAGCTGGCCCATCTATTTCCCCATAACTGCCCAGTGATCAAGCTCAACCATTCCTCTAGTTTGGTTTCCTACAAACATATTACATCAGGATTCCACTTTCTGATTAAGGACTTTATTGTGCTCCTTTTATTGATGTCGTTGAGCCCCCTGACATTCCAACTCAAAATTTTTACTTTAATCCAGAGAAAGCTTTGTATTTCCTACCCCTAACCCTCTTGTCGCCATTATGTTGTATCAGGTCACAAAGAAGCTTCTTTAGTTCATTCTCTCCCTTCTTCTTCCTTTTTGGGTTGTCCTGCCCCTGAATTACCTGTTTTTGTTGTAACTGCAGTTGTCTCCGTTGTTCCATTCTAAGCACCATATCTAGGAGTTCGTGTTCAAATCCAGCAACATTTACCTAGAAGGCATTGCAAGCTTTCAACATCACAAGCTTGGTCCATTTGGAAGTTTCAATGCCTGTAGGGGTGAGATTGCCTTCATCGTTGCATGATAGAGATGAAGAGTCACAAAAATTCTAGGAAGAGTAGTATGACTCTGATGCGCTTGCCAAGATTAATTGATTATTCTGAGGAGAAATTCGTGGTGCCCTAGGGATTCAGATCTTTTCACTCTCATCATCTACATCGAGTTGTTCTGACGTGTACCCTCCAATGCTTCGCTAATTTCAGTCTCCTGGTTGAGACTTGAAATTTCTGTGGCCTTTGCTAAAGGGTCAAAAGTGTTAAGACACAATGAGGCAGCCATAAACAACCTTGAATGGGGTAGTCTAGTCTCTGTGGATGAGTGGAAGCCCGTGTTAAAAGAAAATTCTGTCCATGATAAATAATGATTCCATGTTCGAGGCTGCTCCATAACAAAACATCGTAAATACGATTCCAAGCATCTATTAACCACCTTTGTGTTTCCATCAGATTGTGGATGGTAAGATGTACCCATTCTTAGCCTTGTTTGGCTAAGTCGAAAAAGCTCCTGCGAGAAGTCACGGAGAAAGATAACATCCCGATCAAATAGGATTGACCGAGGAATGCCGTAAAGACGCACAACTTCTTTGCGAAAAAACATTAGCGACAATCTTGGCAGTATATGGGTGAGAAAGTGGGATGAAATGAGAATACTTGCTGAGACGATCTATGACAAGTGACAACCAAAATTGTATCAAAACCACCTAATTTGGGAAGTCCTACAATGAAGTCAAGTGAGACATCTTTCCCATATTCTATCAAGTATAGGCAACATTTGTAGAAGTCCAACAGGTGCTAGAGCTTGGTATTTGACTTGTTGACAAACCAAACAATTCTGAACAAAAATCTTAACATCATGCTTCATCCTTGGCCAGAAAAAGTTGGAGGAAAGGTGCTTCAAGGTTTTCAAATATCCTCATAAATCTACGATAATAACCTGTTAACCCAAGAAATCCACATAACTCCTTCGCATTAATTGGTACTGGCCATTCCAAGACAGCTTAAATTATCTTGATCAACACCAACCCCCTTTTTGGAAATCACATGACCCAAAAAGGAAATGTGGATTTGCCCAAATAAGCATTTAGAAGTTTTGGCATTGACACGATTATCTCTGAGAAGTTGGAGAGCAAGTTGCAAGTGACTGACATGTTGCTCAAAGGTTTGACTGTATACCAAGATGTCGTCAAAGAATATAAGAATGAATTTGCGCAGGTGTGGTCTGAACAAATCATTCATAGCACATTGAGACGTAGAAGGAACATTAGTGAGACCAAAGGGCATAACAATTCCTTTGCAAGGGGAGAGTCGCGCTTATTTATGCTTTCCTAGAATTTTGTAATGGGAGTCCTCTCTTCTTTGGTGCATAGATTTTAGGTTTGATTTCTAGAGTAAGGGGAAGAGTTGGTAACTTCAGCAAGTTAACTAACTCATGAACCATCATAGGACCGGAGGTAAGGTTTATGTCCCCCTCTTTGCATTTTGCTTGCTTTTATTTATGTTAAGGCCCGAGGGTGTTACTCAGCCCCTGACCCTCTCAAGGATCATTATAAAAAAAGGGCATAACAGTGAATTCATAATGACCAGAGTGCGTACGAAAAACAATTTTATGAATGTCTGCGGGATCGACACGTATCAGGTGGTAACCAGAACACAAATTAATCTTCGAAAAAATTAGGTGCCCCATGCAATTTATCAAGAAGCTCGCTCATCAATATTTGGAATTGGATACTTATATTGAATAGTGATTTGGTTGAGACCTCTATAATCAAATGCACATACACCATGTATTGTCCTTTTTCTTGACGATAAGGACAGGCCTAGCAAACGGACTGGTACTTGACCTTATAAAACCCTTTCGGAGTAATTCAGAGATTTGGTTTTTAATTTCTGATTTTGGAAGTATGGATAATGGTAGGGGTGGATGTTGGGTGGTTTTGAGTTAGGAATCAGAGGGATGGAGTGGATGTGTTGATGAAAAGGTGGTAGGGCATTGGGTTCTTCAAAAATTGATTCGAACTTATGAAGTAAGCTTTGAATATCAATGGGTAGAGAGTTACCTGAAGTATCAACCTCCTTGGAGAAATATTGGGAATCAACTAGTGCATATGATTCTTGTGGAACCTCCTGAAGCTTATATCGCTTATCCCATTGAATAATAAAAAAATCTCATTCCAGTTAGCTTGGACTGTATTTAAAGAACAAGCCACTTAATTCAAGCACCAAATTTGCTCCTCTGACAGTGAAAGGATAAAATTTTGATCAATAGTTAATCTAGGGAATTTCACAACAAGATTTTGGCATAGATGGTTGCAACGTATGTTATCACCATTGCCAATCTGGACTCCAAAGTAGGGCACAACTTCAACAAGCAACTATAATTCTTCAACAATTTTTTGAGAGATAAAATTGTGGTATGACCCACTATCAACTAGAAGCAGCACCTTGCGTGTCACAAACTGATTTCTCAAGTCATGATGACACCTACCAATACCCCACCAGTAGGTAAGCCAAACCCATAGCCCGGAACTAGGAGTAACGAGCTATCATGTGGAAGAAAAACTTGAAGAAGCAATGAACAATAACAATGAACAAATGAAGAGATAACAATATAAATGCATACAAAACGACCCCAAGACATGACTTCAGTCGGTAGTCGAATTTCTAATCAAAATAGGAGTACATGCCAAAATACAAATATATATAAAAGTGTCTCCGAATACAAAAATAAAGACTAGTCCTATCCAAAACAGAGGGAGATCAACAACTCCGGACATCAGGAGCTCACCCTAGTCTCCGGATTCAAAAGCTACTCCGCACAAGGCACGCGTCAATGGTGAGAACCTATACTATATTTTGGAGGCTGCAAAAGTGTAGTATGTGTACCAACAAGTGGTACTCAGTAGGCATAGACCGACTAAGCTCCAAAGACAAAACAAGTACAAATAGCATGTAAATAAGGAAAGTACAACACAAGCAACTAAAGAAGAGATAAAGCACAATTAAGATAAGCAGATACAATGGAATAGAATGAAATGAGGAAAGGACTGGGGCAAGGGTACATACCTGGAGGAGCTAGCCCAACAACCTAACCACTACGAGAGTCCACTATGAAAGCCAACCAACCGGAGATACAACCTCGGTAACCACCGCTACACCTCACAACGGCCAAGAGGCCAATCCAACTCGATCGAAACGAGAAGCACCAAAATAAAGACAAGTCCAAATCATTTATGTAACTAGCTATCAAATCGACACATGATACACAATTATATAATCAAACAATAATCTTACCGAACTTCCATAAGCCTAGAAGGTACACAACAACAACCATAACTTAGCCGACCCCTAATAAGATTGGGCCCAAAATAGCTCAAGGAACTTGTGCCCTGAAAATGAGCATAATTTGAGCTCGGAAATGAGTTAAAACAACCCATGCAAGATAATTCACAAGAATCCACCATTGAAGAGGCAAGGAAGGTCTCCGCGATGAGAAATTACCTTCGAAACAAGTCCCTCACACTGTCCCAATTACCCTAACATGAAGCCTTGACAATTCCCAACCCAATGCAACTGAAATCACCAAATTTGGAGCTCCCTAACTCAACTTATTGGAATACAAAATTGGAGAGAATGCTGATTTTCGAGACTAGTCTTTAATTAAAAGATCAGTCAACTGACCTTTGGAACACAGGACCCAGTCCGCGAATGTGAAGGGTTGGGCCCCCAAAGCTCCGTGAACGTGGAGGGTCAAACTCCTTGACCTTTGCAAATGTGCCCCAAGTCCCGGGATTCGATGACCAACTACCCTGGTCATCTCGAACGCGGTACTTGACTCGCGAACACAGAGGCCAAAATCATTGGCCACAACGAATGCAACATGAGGCGTGCGAACCCGAAGAAGAACAAGTGCCACACTAGCTGGTGACCTTCGTTTGGAACCCCGCGCATGCAAATGAAATATGCTATCTCACCATATTCGGCATTCTGGACTAAACGGAGATGTCGAAACTTACTATGAAGGTCATCTCAACAAAAGGTGGGTCCCACACCCAATTTCCATTTCAAGCAAAAATCAATAAGGTGGCTTGGAGTGAGCCCAGAGGCTTCTGGATCTATATCAAAGGTGTTTCCATACCAAACTCAATGTTCCTGAGGTAACTGAATCGTCAAAATTGCACCTGGAGTTCTGACCGCAGTCAACCATTCAAACTTCAGAAGCTCCAAAATAAGAAAACTTGCTCGAAACCCAAACGAACGACCAGACGACCGAGTTGTCAGTCCTAGCAAGTCATAAATGACCTGAGGTCACTATAGAAAATCTCTAAACACCGAAAGGATTGTAAAATGGAGGAAATGACCTGGAGGTTCATTATACTCTGTCCATTTAAGGTCCCTTGAAGTTTCATAGTTGTGCTTGTTGTGTTACCTAGAAAGGCATGGAATGAAATTTCAACAAGGTCAATTGTACTTACATCCCCATCAATAATGTCACGTGACCACCTTCAATGTTGTCATTTGTCTCCATAAGAGTGAGAGATATTGTCTTGCAACGATGACCTGGCACAAATTTTTCATTAAAACTAAAACAGAGTCGTTTGGCTATATTCTACTTATCTATCTCCCAAGCACAATTTAGAAAAGGACGAGGAGATATCTGTGCAGAATTAGGATTAGTTTGTGATACGAGTTGGTTTCCTACTGATTGGTAAGTAACTTCACGTGCATAACCAATTTGGGTTGTGTTAGATTGTGACATATTTGGTCATTGAGACCTTTATGCCCACGATTGGAACCCACTTTTTGCTCGAATTACATTGCAAGGCTCATGACTTTATAAACAACTCTAGGCTTATGAGTTCTGACGTAAGGAACACCCCCAAAAGATAATGTTCTGGCCAATTCTTGACTTGGGCAGATCATTTAGCAAATTCCCGGCGATACTTTTGTATTGTGCCCATCTGTCGAATGCAACATAAATGTTCATCTGGATTCTTAAATTCTGCAGGACCATAGTTCTCTTGTAAAGCTTTAACAAGGTCCTCCCAATTCAGCAGTGTACGCTCACTATTAATCTATGCAAAGAGATCAAGCGCATCACCCTCCAAATACATAGCTGCAACATCTACCTTTAGATCATCAGGAGTTTGATAGTTCCAAAATTATTTTTTCACCTTCAAAATCCAGCCACGAGGATCTCCTTCTTCAAATTGAGGGAATTCCATCTTTATGTGTGGCCTATGAGATGGATTCTTCAATCACCAAGGCATATCCACGTCAACATCAACATCCTCGACCTAAGAAAACCTTCTGGTGTCACGAGTACCTATATTACGTTCTGGACCCTTTCCTTTAGCAGATGTACCTTGATTAGCATCAAGTTGAGTACCACTAGATTGAGCCTTCAAGACTGCATCTAATGCTTCCAAGCGTGATGTTATAAATGTTAATTGCTAGACAAGGTGATCATTCGAGGGCTCACTAGGATGATTTGTGACTGGTTGTGCTGGTGGTTCATCAGAGGAACGTGTAGATCCCACCATCTTGGATCTTGCTGCTCTCATACCAAAATGATAGAAACTAAGATGAAATGAGATGAGAATGAAACTTTACTAGTTGAATAAAGTGCAAGAATCTTAAACATTGCATTAACCAATAACTATGTCCGTATGGAGAGGACAAATCTCCGGTTACAAAGATAATAATAATACTTTTCTTCTGTAGAATTCTCCAAAATACACATATTTATATTGAACATTAAGATAACTCCTAATATATAGAGATAGAAATAGTTACTGCCGTAGATAACTGCTGTCGATAAAAACTTCTGCCGATAATAACTTCTTATATTTTATCCTATTTACAACAAAGAAACTAAGATAGATTATCTCCACATGCTTGTCTAGATTTCTTCTAGAGTAAACCCGTAAAGGAGCATTCGAATCACAATCACCCAATTCTTCTTAAAGGCTATTGATACCACAT
This sequence comes from Solanum pinnatisectum, assembly GCA_035578085.1. NCBI lineage: Eukaryota > Viridiplantae > Streptophyta > Magnoliopsida > Solanales > Solanaceae > Solanum > Solanum pinnatisectum. The sequence continues at coordinate 14,890,869 of CM069080.1, forward strand.
TCTAGTCTTGTTGTTTCTACCCATAGTTTGTAACATTTTCTATATTTTTGTATGTTCATATTTAGCACTTTGTATGTGTCTGTTGGTGATATTGGATTGTGTTAGGGAGAAGACATAACAGCTAACCCACCTTATAGGAAAGGGGTTCAAATGATCTGCTTCATCGGGAAATTGTTATTTTTATGTGTGAATTTATCCGAAAAATGGAAACTAATGGATATTTTAGATTAGCTAAACCCGCTTCGCAATAGATGGTGATGTAATGCAGTGGACAAGAGGGTTCAAACTTGATATTTTTTGTTCTTTTTAAAATGCCCCTTGGCTAGTGCTATATATTGCTAGATTTACAACACTACATTTCCTTTAATGTGTGGTTATTTCTTTAATTGCAAGTTATTAGTTTATTGTTTTACAATTATATTCTTTAATTTATTTTATTTTTTGTGTCTCAAGTTGTTAGTTGATGTCCAAATTACTAGTTTTCAAAAAAGAAAAAAAAGTTGTTAGTTAATTTCAAACGTTAGGGTATGGCATCAATATTTGCATGTTTAATTAATTTTCAATCAATGAGAGCATTGTAAATTTATTACCCTAAACGTCTTTTCTTTGTTTTTTTCTATTTTTCTTTCTTGATCAAATAAAAAGTTACTCTAATTAAAGTCTATTTTATTCTTAAGAAATTAAAATTTTCTACGAAGTGAATTTTGGTTCTCTTCATTTATCTTGCTAAACATGAGTGTATTCATCAAGGTAATTTACAATTTGTTGAAACGTGTGTTTTATTGATTTTTTTTGTTTAGCTATGTTTCTTTAATTTTCTAATTAATTTAGTTTAGTTCATAACTCTATTTTCTGTCGTCTCTTATTTGTAACAACTTTGTCATTTATACACAAGAAAGCTATTTTAGATTTCATTACATTTCTTAAAGTTCTTAGATTTTAAATTTATTAAAAATTTCTATCCAAAATTGACAAATTACTAATTGGTTGAAGTTGTGAAAGAAGTTCCTTTCCTTTTGTTTTGCTAGTAGGCTGGTGCAAACTTCATTCTTAGACCACCGGAAGACACCCAGGACTATAGCATGTCATGAAAGAAGCACACTGGACGGGGTTGCTTCGACTGCTGTTAAACTACTTAGATATTTTTTTTTTTAATTTATTGTTTAAAAAAACTTAAAATGACTACTATCTTGAGGGTCATGTTATTAACGTAAGAAAAGAAAAAAAAAAAAAAAAGAAGTGAGCAAATTTTGATTATTGTGATCAATGCTACTTATAGCATACTATGGTTTCTGACTGAACCTGCTCGTGTAATATCTTGGGTAAGGCCAACCCTTCACTTCTTCATAATTGCTAAGTTGTAAAAAATGATTTAGTGGAGGACGGGACTATGATTATCCTCTATAGGTTAAGTCTTGATAAAAAACGTTGACGAGCCAGGGATGACAGTTAGTTAAAGTGCCCTTAGGCTTACACTTGTCTAAGGTAGGCCACAAGAAAACAATATAGAGTTGGGAACGTATAAGAACTCTTGAATGGAAAAGAGATATAACTCTAGTTCCTTTGGAATCGGTAGTCAATCAAAAACAATTGAAAGATCAATGAATTGATGTTGATTCATTGCTTTTGTGATGATTGGGCGATATCTATCACCATTACAAGATGTATTCCCTTATATTACAAGAAGTCGTCTGTTAACAAGCTCAATCATCTATCTGATGTTAGAGATCTACTGTTTACAATAGGACATTAAAATAGTGTAGCGTGTGATACATTTGACTGACTCCTACATGGCTAACCATGTTGTAAGATGGCGTTGTGTGAGAGTGGTTAAAGGCTTTAGGCTTGGCTGACTCGATATGTTCCTAAGATAGTGATTGGCAAGTTCCGTGATGCATCTTGTCGCTAATGAATCAACGCAATCGCGTATCCAATTCAATTGAGGACCCAGATCTTGGTGCTAAGAGAAGGATGCCGTCTTTAAGAAAACACTATTTCACATAGGTTTGCTCAATTATTTATATGACAATGCTAGCATTCTTCTAAATTGGGCCAGAGCATCTCTGATCCTTTCTAAACAGCAGTTACTACTTTAAATTTGAAACATCATGGAATAGTGATAATTAGTGAATGTACGAGGTTTAAGCAGTTATATTGATAAATACGTTCTCATCCCATACCCTTGGTATTCATTTGATGCTTTGAATGATTGAGTTCCTTATTCATTGCTAATCTGAATTGATCACACATCTTGGAAAAGTCTGCTTTGAATATATGGCATGTATATTCTTTGTAAGTAACATATTATTATGAAAAGCTTTGCTATTTTGTTCACTTGGATAGACTCACTCTTAAATGGGTCTGTATCTGGAGGAATTGTGGACTTCATGCTATCATTGAATTATGAAATTATACAAACATTTCTACCATATTTACTAATTCTCCCTATAGTTTGAAATAATTACATATTGCCTCACTAATTAATAATTGCATATCAAATTTCAAGTCAAACACATCTAGATACATGTATTTTTGCTACCTGCAGATTCAATCTAAAATACAGATACATAGGGAGAGAGATGAGCGAGATAAGAGAGAGGTGAGCGAGAGAGTTGGTGTATCCTAGATGCATATGAATCGCATTAGATATATGTATTTGAGATCTGAGATACATATCATATACATTTTGAAATACTGATACATAGGGAGAGGTGAGTGAGAGAGGGAGAGAGGCGATTGAGAGAGGAGAGCGGCAAGCGAGAGAGTCAGTGTATTCCATATACATGGGAATCCACTGGGATATGGTGTACTTGGAACAAATTACACCTAATTTTGACTTGGGGACCGAAATCTGACATGAATGGTAATTTTGAAAACTCAAGGCACATAGTTAGACCCTAAGCTAGTGGGATTTGTGTTGTTTATCCTTGAATAATCAGCTTCATTGATGATGTTAGTGTCCTAAATCCTTTGTTAGAATTTACTGCTCAAAATTTTGTTATCTTGACAAGTATGAAGAGTATTAACTATTTTCTCAAGTGTATTCATGAAACCTTCTTCAATTCCAGCTGAACTCTCATTTTCTTACATTTTTCATTGTCTGTCCTTACATTCATGCTTGGTAAGCAAAAGTCAAATGTCTGGACATCCTTGGTAAACCACGGTTTTGTTGCTACAGTACTTTTACCTCAGTGTGACAAAATGGAACTGACCTGTCACCTGTCTGTATGTTAATATATCTGGCAGCTTTCATCTGATATCTGGCTTGCAAAAAAATAAAACAGGATATTTAGCCTTGTACTAGTTTTTTTTTTTTTTTTTACGATGGGAATATTTATAACTGAAAGCTGATTGACCAGTATTTAGTTCATAAATATCTTATAGTCGTAATAATATATGCTCCTTTGTGGCAATTGGTTTTGGTTTCAAAGGATATCAGAAGGATGAACTGACATCTATATTTGGCCTTCATCTCAATTTAATGTGCAGATGGCTGCCATGTGTAATGTATCAGCAACAGAGACTGCAATAATTTATGGGCTGGAACCAATATGGGGTGCTGGGTTTGCTTGGTTTCTCCTTGGTGAGAGATGGGATTTAAGTGGATGGATTGGGGCCGCCCTTGTATTAGGTAATATCAATTCCCAGTTTCAGTATGCAATAGGAAATCATTCAGTGATTTGGTTCTTGTAAGACTGTCCCTATCAATCTGATTTGAACTGTGAATAGCATGATTCTACTCACACTTTGGCTCAATCTTAGGAAAAAACAAGGTTTTGTTTTACAGGATCAGAGCTCGGTCTGAGGTTTTATTCCACTTGGGAAATATCTGCAAATATTTTCATGATTCCATTCCTATCAACTTCTAATTATATATTCATGTAGGTGGAAGTCTATCAGTGCAGATACTTGGAGCTTCATCTTCATCTGTGTCAGGACAAGTCAAAAAAGTTATTCAGGATGATAAGTTATCAATTTCACATAAAAGGAACAATATTCATGCTTCACCACTTGTTATTAGCTGCGAGGAAGATCCAACAGACTTGTTGCGCAAGTCATGAATGTTGTTCCTTTTTTTTGCTATGTATATATAGGTAGATATTGTACAACTATTGTGACTCCTTTAATCTAGCAATATATTTTCTCACCAGACCACATGTGTGCATGTACATAACAATACGACTTTTACAAATGAATCCTGATTTTCCTCTTCTCAATTTCTAAGAAAATGTTTGGTGAGATTCATGAAAATAAGAGAACGTTTAATTAATTGTGATTTCATGAACCTTCATCCTCAAATGTGGTCTAGCTTGGTTGAAAAGAGTAGGGAAAGATTTGCATGCCAATACTAAATGCTAAACACCGAAAAGAGAGGGAGGGAGTGACAACGAACTAAAACATGAAGTTTAAACTGATATCATGAACATGCATGCATATTGAGACATGAAAATATTGAAATACATGGATTTGAATGAGTACTAAGGAGGAACTATTACCTTATGTAGAAACTGAATTGGAAGAAAGAGATGAGGATATGTGGACATCATATCAACTTTGGTTTTCCAAGTAGCACCCTCAACTGATTGATTCCTCCAAAGACTTTCACTGTATCGACTTCTTTATTCCTCAACTTACGAACTTGACAGTCAAGAATCTCAACCAAGACCTCTTCGTAAGAGAGACTTTCCTTCACACCGATACTTTCTAAAGGCACAACTAAAGTCGTATCACCAATGCATTTCTTTAACAAGGACTATGCCTAGCAACGGAATCGGGAGGTGCCGGTTCCGGTCCGTCTGAGTCCGTTACGGTTCCGCTTGCGGTTAACTCGGACATTAGCGGAGTGCAGGAGGGTAACGGACGAAATCGGATTTACCAGTTAGTCCCGGTTTCGGTCCCGGTTCGTCTCGGTCCGGTTTCTTTTTTTTTTTTTTTTTTAAATCTTACTAGCCATTGAGAGCCGTTGGGCAACGGGTTTTGGGCCCCACCAACGGCTCTTTCACCCCCATAACTCCCCTTTACACCTCCTTACCCCCTCAGACTTTTTTTAATACCCCAACCTTCTAAAAACTACATTTTCATCCTTTTTTTTAACTATAAATACTCCCAATCTTTCATTCTTTTCACTCACAAAATTATAATCTTCTACTCTCTCTACTCTCTAATCTCTTATCTCGTTAAAATTACGAATTTGGTCTTTGCAAATTGGAGCTTCAAAATTCAACTTTTAATTTTCGGCTTTTGGTCATACACGTCTACTTTTTTAAGTAGATGTTTGGTACATTCGTTCCAACTCACTTTTCATTTAGTTATTTATTTGTTTGCATTTAATTATTTATTTTGTGAGTAATTAGTCTCTAGTCTCTACTTATTTAGTTATTTATTTGTTTAAAACTTTGCATTACATTTTCGTATTATATATAATTTACTACTTTTTATATTTGAATATGGATTTCGGTAAAAACAATGTTGAGAAGGGTAAAACAACAATAGTTGATTTGATCACTAATTTATGGAGCTCAAAATCCAAGAAAAATAAAAAAATCAGTAATACTTCTAAATCTACAACTAAAAAAACTTCTCAATTAAGAATAAATACGGATGATTATACACATGTTGATGAAACTGCTTTTAATATTGATAGTAATAGTGGATTAGATCCTTATCATGAACATTTACAAAGAAGATTTGGTAATTTTGATGAGGAATTACCGAAGATGATGAACATGATAATGTTAATGATTATATTGATAGTTTTGATAATAATGTTGATGAATATGATAATGATGAAACTCAGCCAGCTACGGCTACTCCCACTCACAATCCCTCTTCCTTTGTTGTCCTGCTCCCGTCCCCCCCGTGCATCCTAGGACTAAGGTAGAACGCGCTAAAAAATCAGTTGTGTGGCAATTTATGACTCAAAATGAAGATAAGACACAAGCTATTTGTAATAAATGTAAACATAGAATGAATCATAAAACTGTAGGAAAACAGGGTGGGACGGGACATTTGAGTAATCATTTAATGTCATGTTGTAAAAATGAATTTTTGCATGCTAAAGCTATAGCCGAAACTAAAAAGAATGGTACCACCCTTCCTGAAAATGTAGGAGTAGAGGGCTCTAATATGGTCCAAACACAATTAAATCCTTCTAATGTTTCTGGCTCTAGTATACAATGGTCATATAGTAGAGAAAAAGATATTGAAGAATTAGCTAAAATGATTGTTGTTATGGGTTTGCCATTTAGTTTTGCTGAAAATCCCGATTTTATTCATTATATTCAAATTATGTATAAATGCACATTTTAAAGGTTTTACTAGAAATACAATTAAAAAAACTATCTTTGATTATCAAGCTCAACATTTTCAATATCTTCGTTGTTTATTTTATTATAATAATTGTAAAATAGCTATTACTTCTGATATGGGCCGTAGTGTAAATGGTAATGAGTATTTCACTATTATTGCACATTGGATTGATGAAATTTGGACACTGCAAAAAAGAATTTTAGGTTATAAATGTTGTGAAATGCATAAAACCGGTAGTTATATAGCTCAAACAATTATAGATGTTTTACAAAACTATGGAATTTGTGATAAAATAAGTAGTGTCACTTTAGATAATACTTCTAATAATAGAACTGCTGTTGAAATACTAAAACCGTCTCTTTGCCCTATTTATATTGATGGTTTTCATATTAGGTGTGCTGCACACATATATAATTTGATTGTTAGAGATGGTATAACAATGTATAATGATGGTTGCATAAAAGTTGAAACTACATGTCATTTTATTTTTAAATGTCAAGTTAAGTCTAGACGCAGAGATTTTGAAAATCGTTGTCGTGAATTTAAAATTCCACCTAGAAAAATTCCTAAATCAGTGTGTACTAGATGGAATTCTTTATATGAAATGCTTGAAGTCACTTATGAATATAGGAAACCTTTACAAATGGTTTGGAATGCTCATAATTCAAATATGACATATAGACTTGATGATAATGATTGGAATGACATAAAAGAACTTATAGAATTCTTAAAAGTTTTTTATTTAACTACAAAAAAAATATCTGCACTTTATTATCCAACTATTTGCTCTGTTTTACCTAATATTTGTGCTATTTCTAGTAAATTTTATAAATTCAAAAATAAACCAAGATTTGAAGAATCTGTTAACAAAATGATTGAAAAATTTTAAAAATATTTTATTCCTATTCCTCAAATTTATTTAACCGCTTGTTTGTTAAACCCACATTACAAAGATGAAGGTGCATCACGAATGGTTGATAAAATATATTTTAATTTGGGTATTGATAGTGAAGATGATGAAACACCTAGTTGTCAAGATGTTAAAGATAGTATAAAAATTGAAGCTAGAAAATTGTATGACTTGTATAATTCTAATATAATGAATGTAATACGTAATGAAGAGCCTCAAAGTTCTAGGAGTAGATATAATAATGAAGATGATATTGATGATATGATAGATTGTTGTCTTGAACTTTCTCATAATGATAGAAATGATTTTGATGCATATATTAATCAAAATACAGAACCTACTACTGTTGATCTTCTAGAATGGTGGAGCAATGCGACTAGGGATTTCCAAAACTTCAATCGGTTGCTCGAGATGTGTCAGCTATTCAAGCATCTTCAGTAGCTTCGGAAGGCGCTTTTAGTGCAGCAAGATATCAAATTGGAGAGCATAGATATTCATTAGCAACAGATAGCTTGGAGATATCGGTATTATTTAGAGATTGGATTAATGGCGAGAGAAGGAGTTATGGTCGTCCACCTTTACCGACCAAATTTGAAAATGACATTGATGAAATAATGCAAGATTTTAGTGACGACGACATTGATGCAATGGAGGAACTAGCTAATCAACCAATTCCAGAGCATGTTACTAGAGAAATGTTAAAAGATTTTAAAAAAAATTTCCTTGGTAGCATGAACTATTAAATTTAAATGTCTATTAGTATGAGTATAATAATTTGAGGTCTAATTCAAAGAGAAGTGGCTGTGTACATTAGATTTTTTAATACTCTACTAATATTTTGTAACTCAACTTGTACTATTTAATTAATATTAATAAAAGTATAGGTGATTTTTTTTTATTATTGTCTTGAATTTAAATTTTCAAACTTTTAAAGAGTGAAATTTAAACTTTTATACTTTTAAAGTTTGAATTTAAATTTTCAAACTTTTAAAGGGTGAAATTTAAACTTTTATAGTTTTAAAGTTTGAATTTAAATTTTCAAACTTTTAAAGGGTGAAATTTAAACTTTTGTAGTTTTGAAGTTTGAATTTAAATTTTCAAACTTTTAAACTTTTAAATGGTGAAATTTAAACTTTTATAGTTTTAAAGTTTGAAAGTTTGACTTTATAATTATAAAAGTTTTAATATTTTTTGAGTAATCTTCCTAATTTTTTAAATTTTAATAATTTTTTTTTAATTCTAGCCGTTGGGACCCGGTTTCCGATCCGGGACGGGTATACTTAATTATTTCCGAAATTACTGGTTCCGGTCCGTCCTGGTTCTGGCCCATGGTGCCCAGTTCCGTTCCGGTTCCGGTCTGTCCAGGTTCGGTAGTGCCGTTACCGGTCCCATTGCCACGCTTAACAAGGACATATGAAACGCTGGATGCACTGATGCCAACTCAGAATGGAAATCCAACTATAAGCCACATTACCAAAACGCCTCAAAATCTGATAAGGACCTACATAACAGGGACTAAACTTTCCTTTCTTATCAAACCTCATCACCTCTTTCATGGGTGAAATTTTCAGATAAACCCAATCATTTACAACAAATTCAAGTTCTCTACTCCTCATATCAACACAAGAATTTTGTCTACTCTAGGCCGTTCTCAACCTATCTTTAATAAGTCAGACATTCTCCATAGCCTCAGAAATTGACTCGGGCCTTGTCAAATCCACTTCACCAACTTCAAGCCAATCTATAGGAGACCTTCACTTCCTACCATGGACCACCTCAAATGGATCCATCTAAATACTAGAGTGATAACTATTATTATAAGCAAACTCAACCGAAGACAAGTGAGCATCCCAATTACCTTTAAAGTCAATCACACAAACTCTCATCATATCATCCAAGGTCTGAATAGTTCATTTAGCCTAGCCATCCGTTTGTGGGTGAAAAGTTGTGCTAAGCTTAACTTGAGCACTAAGACCTTTCTGAAACTATCTCCAAAATTAAGAGGTCAACTAAGTACTTCAATATGAGATAATGGGCAATGACACGCCATGTAATTTAACCAACTCCTGAATGTAAATTCTAGTATAATCCTCGGCTGAATTGGAAGTCTTAACTGGAAGAAAATGTTATGACTTAATCATTTGGTCTACGACCACCAAAATGGAGTCATTTTGACGCGCGTGCTAGGCAAACATGTGATGAAGTCCATATTCAAGTGTTCACACTTCTAAGAAGGAATACTGATATCTTGAGTCATACCACCTGGTTTCTGATGCTCAATCTTAACTTGTTGACAATTTGGACACAAATTGTGTAATATCCTTCTTCATCCCATTCCACTAATAGACTTCCTATAAGTCCTGATACATCTTAGTGGTTCTTGGGTGAATAGACTATAGAGAACCGTGAGCTTCTGATAGTATCTATTGCCTCAACCCATCAACATCTAGATCATAAAACCGACCTTGATAATGAATAACACCATCTCCCCCTTGGGATAAAACATCAATAGCTTTTTCGAGTTCTACTTTCTTTAATTCAACCAAAGTTGGATAGTCACACTGCTTTGCCTTAACATCGGACATAAGAGATGATTCTCACCCATTTTGAAAAAAAACTCCACCATCTTTTGAATCAACCAAACGAACTCCCAATTGAGTAAGTCTGTGAACATCACGAACTAACTTCTTTTTCTCATCCTCAATATGAGCAACACTATTTATGGACAATATACTAAAAGCATTTACAACTACATTCGCTTTACTTGAATGGAAAATGACACTCGTGTCATAATATTTTAACAACTCACACCATCTCCTCTAGCGAAGATTTAAGTCCTTGTGCTTGAACACATACTGACGACTTTTATGATTGGTGAACACATCCTCATGAATACCATAAAGATTGTGCCTCCAAATCTTCAAGACAAACACCACCTCTGCCAACTCTAAATCTGATTCATATAGTTCTTCCCATGAACCTTGAGTTTCCTAGAAGCATAAGCTATGACCTTACCAAGTTGCATCAACAAACAAACTAGGCCAATTCTAGAGGCATCAACTACACCACAAAATCATCTGAACCTTCCGGTAGAGTCAAAATTGGGGCTGAAGTAAGTTGAGTCTTCAACTCCTAAAAACTCTTCTCATAAGCTTTGAACCACTAAAATTTCACTTTATTTTGAGTCAAACTAGTCAAATGAGAAGCGATAGAAGAAAATCCTTCAACAAACTATCTATAATAACTAACTAAACCCAAGAAACTCCTAATATCTGATGGAGAAAGAGGTCTAGGACAAGTCTTAACTACTTCGATCTTTTTAGGATCAAACGGAATGCCCTCTCCCGAAACTATATGGCGAAGGAAGGCTACATACCTCAACCAAATTCACACTTACTGAACGTATCAAACAACTGATTGTCTTAAGAATCTCTAAGACAATCCTCAAATGGCTTGCATGCTCATCCTCACTCTGAGAATAGATCAAAATGTCACATATGAAAATAGTGACGAATATATCCAAATACTATTTGAACACCTTGTTCATCAAATCTATGAAAGCTACATAAGCATTCGTTAGTCTGAAAGATATAATCAGAAATTCATAGTGATCATATCGAGTCCTAAAGGCTATCTTCGAAATATCACATTTTATAACTCTTATATGATGATAGCCTGATCTGAGGTCTATCTTTGAAAAGAAATTGACACCCTGAAGCTGGTCCAATAAGTAATCAATCCTAGGGATGTGATACTTATTCTTGATTATGACCTTGTTTCATTGTTGTTAATCAATGCATATCCTAAGAGAACCATCTTTCTTACGCACGAAGAGAACTGGAGCACCCTATGGAGAGATACAAGGTCTAATGAAACCTTTATCTAGAAGGTCTTTTAACTGACCTTTCAACTACTTAATCTAAGTTGGAGCCATTCTATAAGGAGGGATGAAGATAGGCTATGTATATGGAAGAAGTTTTATTCCAAAGTTAATCTCTCTTTCAAGAGGGTTTTTTGGAAGATCTTCGAGAAACAGTTATGGGAATTCATTCACTACAGGAACTGACTAAAAAGTTGGGGTTTCGGTACGAGTATCCTTAACCTGAACTAGATGATAGATACAACTTTTAGAAATCATATTTCTGTCCTTTAAGCAGGAAATAAACTGACCTATAGATGATGAGTTACTACCTTTCAATTCAACTACTAGTTCTTATGGAGATTGATATTTAACGACTTTAGTTCTACAATCGATTGAGGAATAACAAGCATGTAGCTAGTCCATGGCTAGAATGATATCAAAATTAACTATGTCTAGCTCTACTTGATCAATTGGGGTGATTTTTTGAAAATATGAGACAAGGCGATTTTTGTATACCCATTTAGCTAAAACTGACTCACCAATAGGAGTAAAGACTAAGAAGGGTCTTGATAGGATTTGGGGACTGACATCAAATTTCATAGCAACATAAAGAGTCGCGGAGGAAAGTGTGGCTCCTAATCTAACAACACATAAACATCAAACCGAAAGACTCGTAACATATTAGTGACCACATCATGGGAATCCTACTGACCCTTTCGAGTCTGAAGAGCATATAACCTGTTCTGACCTTGTTCGCAACCAGTGCTAGATGGTACCTTATTAAGTCGGGCGACTTGCTAGAGCATTAGGTTGAGTTTGTTGACGAACATATCTACCTTTGCCTATAGCCGATGGGCAATACTTAAATTTGTGACTAGTCATACCGTATCCAAAACATCTACCAGTACCGTCCATACACTCTCCCGGTTGGTTTTCACCACACGTCTAATACGTGAGGAAATAATGCCATATAGAAACACTGCCCTATAACTTAGAGCTTGGCCCCTATCCTTGTTAAACATAGGCACTGGAGCACTAGTAGAAGATGGGGTCGGGCCCAAATCTTTCAAACAGAGTTGAGAACAACTACCACCTCATGATCTCAAATGAAAGTAGTCCACATTATCTACCCAGGCCCTCTTGTTATCCCTAACACTTTCTTTGAGTTTTTCCACTTCAAACTGTTGGGCATGATTCATCAAATGAGATATGTCCATTTTTTTTTATCAACATCATAGTTCTACACTCTTTCAAAACCATCTTAGAAACACTAGAGACAAACTTACCCATACGGGGCCTAGATTCGGCCACTATAGTCAGAGCATACTTGGAGAGTTGATTAAACTTCAAAGAATACCCCTTACTACCATGTTACCCTGTCTAAAATTTATGTACTCTTACACCTTAGCCTTTCTCATCTCAAGCGGGAAGAACCTGACTAGAAAAACACCCTTGAAATTTTCCCAGTCCAGTGGGCTTGCATCAACAAACCTTTCTTCTTTCCATTGCTTGTACCAAATCTGAGCAACTCCCTTCAATTGATAAGTCACCAAATTTGTACTCTCAACGGAGTGACACCCATAATCTCAATGATCTTCTGAATACTCTTAATAAAATCTTGTGGTTCCTCATCCACTTTCGAACCATGAAATTCTGGAGGTTTCAATCGAGTGAAGTCCTAGACTCTAGTTGCGGCCGTACCCATATTTTAATTCACAGGAGCCATAACCTCTCGATTGGCCTGAGCAATTATAGCTTGGGCTAGCACTTGGAAAACAGCCCTAAACTCAACATAAGTGACTGTTCAGCCATAGGGTCAACCGGAGCCGGAGGTTCTTGTTGCTCCTCATTCTGATTCCTCCGGACTAAGCCATTCTTAGAGACATAATTCTTTAAATGTGTAGAGCATGAGTTAGAAGGAGACTTTATAGATTTGAACTCTATCGCACGACTAAGAGTATGAAAGAAATGAATTATATTCTAAAACATTTCGTATCCTCCCATTCATAGATATGATGTGTTTCACACCCATGAATAAGACTCTATTTAATGTGGCTTTCAGATACCCTGAGACACTTGAGCCTAATGCCCTGATACTATGTTTGTCATGCCCCGAGACTACTCCTTGATGCGACATAGTGCTTAGAGCTACAAATAACCCAAAGCTAACCTTATGGAATTGCATGACACTGGATTAGCAAAATCAATAACAAATTGAAATACATACGCAGAAGGTAAAACTAAATATCTGGATAAAACTCATAACACTAAGATAGATGATACAACATAACATGGTAGGATCTAAATGACTGTTTAAAAAGCCTCTACTAACATGGGTTTCTAGGACAAATCCCTAGCTTACTCTATCATGTCAGAAACTAAAAGTTAAGTACCGAAAGAAATATAAGAGTTGTTTGAGGAAATGATGACTCACGAATGCTTCTTCTAGATGATCAGAAATAGTACTAACCACAGACTTGATAATGAGCATTAGAACTTATATTATCAAACAATTTATACATAAAGTATGCATTAAGTACTTGGAATGTACTGAGATGAGGAAATGCATGATTAGCATAATATCTGAACATAATGGATCTATAAAACATGTTGATGCAATGACTAAGTAAAATAACATGAAGCTGAGTTATACTGATTTGAAATACATTTATACAAGGTCATGCAATATCTAAAAATTTGACTGTGGGAGATACTAAAACCAATATAAACCATGTGAGCTAGTACATGGAGTTCAGTGTACTGCTCCCACACTGAAAAAAGAGTGTCCATACTTGTCAACGTAGGACCTAATATCTGAACTAAGGTGGATCCACTAGCTAACATCTATATTAGACAATCTTCATCCCATAAGTCCACTCTGTGCTATGTACACTCCTAACAGAAACATGCATAAATCTAGAAACACTAATAATATGATACTACTAAATCATACTGATACATGATAAATACTGAGTAGCTCATAAATCATTATAAATGAACATAATATGAAATATACTTTATCTAAAAACATTTAAATCATGATATCTATATATATCGAGAGACACTTTATTTAAAAACATCATAATTCATGAAAAATATGATAATCTGAGACATGCATATGAAAATAACATAATTCTGATCATGAAAATACTTGCATGCTATCGGTTCATGAAAATATCATTGAAAACATGAAATTATATTAAAAATCATGTAATTAAGATTAATCATAAAGTAGAAACTAAATTTCAATAAGAACCCATGAAACTCATATTAAACTTAGTTTTGGGGGAATCCTAACTTGAAGAAACTAGGGTTTCTTGGGGACTCAATGGGTAAGAGACCCATTGATGAAGTTACCACATACCTAGAACAAAACCCTAGCTTGAATCTTGGGTGAAAGGCTTGAAAGTTGGATTCCTTGTTCTTTCCTTGAAATAAAACTTATGATAAGAGGTTAGGGTCTTCAGGAATCACTTAAAACCACTTAGAATGGGACAAAACGACGTAGTTTAAGAATTAAAAGTGGGAAAACACTAAATACCCCTGATTAATAACTATAGAGGTCGTTCATAAGAGCATCTACCGACCGTAGTTCCTTCTACGGACCTTAGGTTCATACTCATAAAAGACATGCTAAAATATTGAGTTTTTGGACTTTCAAACCACATCTGCAAACCACTATTTGTAGTATATTGCACGAGCCGCATTGTCTAGTTGTAGAATAAATGTACTGGAATGCAAAATTTCTATGGTCTAGATAATTAAATCCCTGTCTATAATGACCCTCTAGTTCATTTATATGTTTATGTCTTATGTTTAGAGTGTTCCTATAGTGGCCTCAAGTCATTTATGAATTGTAGGGACTGACAGTTCGGTCACCTAGTCGTTCATTTGATTTTTATGCATGTTGCTTGTCTTGGTTGTTTCAAGCCTTGAATTGTGTCCCTTTTTAGAACACAAGTTCAGGGTATTGTTTAGGACCTTTTGACCGAGTCAATTCCATAAATTTTGGGGCGGGTCCCACAATTCCTATTTGACTCCGAAATTGGTTTGTTTATATTTTATGTATTTTGGTATTGAAATGACCGTATTGACGTTGTGATTCTATTTTTGATAGTGTGGCAGCATTGGAAGGCCGTACAGAAGGGAAAGGCTTCAGCTTTGTGATTTTAGCGCGCACACTCGGCCTAAAGGTAGGTTATGACTTCCTTTCTATTAGATTGAGCTTGAATTCCTGAATGCATATTTATTAGAGTGAATTGGGGTCGGATACCTATTTTTTCTTATTTTATGTCTTAGAAACCATGTTTTAGGCTCGATTCGACATTATTTCAATATTAGTACCATGCCAATTGAGGTATGTGTTTATTCTTATCTTGTGAGTTAACTTGTATGATGTTGTTATTGTATAATTGAGAATGTTTGGCCTTAGTTTAGGCTTAGAATAGTGATTTTCATAGACTTGCGATATTTGTAGCCTTGATGCCCTGTTTCTCCTTCAACGTTGTTTCAGACGGCTTAACTCATTGTAGACTAGGATAGCTAGCTTGGGTATGATAACATTAGCCTTAGTTTAGGTGTTGTCGTAGTTTATTAATCTTCTATTCTCTCTCTTCCTATTTCTGCAGTTCTGATGCGTTACTAGAAATTTTGTGCTTTAACGATTGACTTGGGATTGAAGCATTCATGCTTGAAGACTTCTCGTGATTTCTTGTGAGTGGATGTCGTTCCATAGTGGCTTGGTCTTGTTATATTTGAGATCCTTTTGCGAATCGACACACCCCCGAGTCACTCTTACTAGATGGGCGGCTTATGCCCCTAGGAGTGGATTGGTTGGCTGGAAGACCTTGATATATTGAGATCCTCTTCGTAGTCGACATGCCCATGGGTCAATCTTGCTAGCTGGGCTGGGAGTTGGTTTGATTTTAGGTATTTGTTGTTACTTGGGCTGGGAGCCCAGTTTTTGCTTCTTGAGTTTGGATTCGTGGTACTCTTCTTTTAGTATACATAGCTATTTTGCGTACCTATAGGGCTTATAGGGTCCGTTTGGGTTTTATTTAAACTTGCGCATGAGTGTACCTTCTAGGCTTATAGGGTTCAATTAGGTTTAGTTTAGTTGTACTTATATTTAATTTTGGTATGCTTGTGTGCTCTCTTTCATATCCACTTTGACTTCTATTTGTGTCTAGATTCTACCTTTTCATATTGCCTTTACCTTTTTGCTCAGTTAGTCTTTGATGCCTACTAAGTACCTTTGTTTTGGTATTCATGCTTCACTCTGCTTTTGTTTTGTGATGCAGGTTCCAGTACTAGCTACCAACAATAATAGTTCGTTCCATCAACAACTTTTGGGATTCAGAGATGAGGGTGATCATTTGGCGTCCTGGATCAGTTTGTCTCCCTCTGTACTTATTTAGCTAGTCTTTTGCTATTTGAGACAAACTTTGCTTTGATCCACTTTTGGTACTTGTACTCTTATATTTAGACAACTCTGTAAGTGTGACTTCTAAGTTCTGGGAGTGATCCTTTATATATATATATTTTGGTTTGCTTCTGCTTATGTTTCATTTTGTGGTTTAGTTTGATTTATCTTTAGTTCTACCTTTATACTCATTACTTGGTGTTCTGGGTTACAAGTTGTCTTACCTTCTGGCGGATTATAGTAGGTGCCATCATGAGTCGAGGAATCGAGTCGTGACAAGTTGGTATTAGAGCCCCAAGTTTGCCGTTCTCACTTGTACAAAGCTAATATCTAGTAGAGTCTTATGAATTGGTGTATAGACGTCTGTATTCTATCTTTGGGAGGCTATAAGGTGTCTTTAGGAATTTCTACCCTTTTGTATTGCTTTTGTGTAGTATGTGTTGTTAGTTTCTTGAAATCTCACTTGTTTCATTCTTTTTACAGGATGGCTCAAATGCGCCGCACGACGGCTTGAGGTAGGGGTCGATCTCCCCTACCTGCCAGGGGTGCAACACCAGCCCCGAAGAGAGATAAAGATTTGAAGCCTTCAGCTGACCCTCAAGGCCTCATTGCAGACTTCAAACTAGCCATCTTGTTTAGGCCTCATTGCACACTTCAAAGGGTGACTGGTACACCCGTAGTAAGGTTGGCTATAGTCAGATTCATGGGTCCCAGTTATGTGCTTCAAGACGGGTGGTCGTTCTTTTGGGAGTCGATCATTTTTGGGTTGTTTTGATTTTAGAGAGTGGGGTCATTGAGCCAGATATTTCCCTTTGCATAGGCGGATCGTTCCCACTCTAAAGGCAGCCCCACCATCTCTACCCACTCGCTCTCATTCAGTAGCGACTCTTCATTCTTTAGAAGCTCCACCAGCAGCACCTCCGGCCTGAGGTCGAGGTCAGGGGAAGGACTGTCGTGGTTGTCATCAGGGTATTCAGGGTGGTCCCCGGGTAGGCAGGTCAAGTGGTAGGTTAAATGGCCAGGGCAGAGGCGGACATGGCCACTTCTATGCTGTTATAACGAGGGCGGAGGCTGAGGCATCGGGCGATGTGATCAAAGGTATGATTCTCTTATGCCAACAACCCGCCTCAACTTTATTTGATTTGGGTTCTACCTTTTCTTATGTGTCTATTTATTATGCTTTTCGTATGGATTTGAGTTTTGAGCCTATGGCAGCACCATTGCATATGTCGACCCCATGGGTGAGTCTTTAGTAGTGAATCGGGCGTTTAATCTTGCTTGGTTACTATCATGGAATGTGACACCCGGGCTGACCTTATTTTGCTTGATATGCTTGACTTCGATATGATTCTTGGCATGGAATGGTTATCTTCCTACCGTGAGGTCTTAGATTGTTTCTCTAAGACTTTTACCTTAGTCATGCTTAGTATTCCCCTGGTGGTGTGGCAGGTCTCTAGTTGTAGCACACTGGTTGGAGTTATCTCTTTTATTCGGGCTTGGAGGCTAGTAACTAGCACGTGTTTATCTTGTTTGGCATATGTGTGTGATGTGAGTAGGGAGGTACCTCTTGTTGAGCCAGTTCCTGCTGTCCGTAACTTTGTAGATGTGTTTCCTACCGACCTACCTAGCCTACCCCTAGAGTGTGAAATTGATTTCCCTATTGAACTTGAGTCGGGTACTCGACCTATTTCTATTCTACCTTATCGGATGGCTCATGCAGAGCTCAAGGAGTTCATCTTCATGATCTTTTGGGTAAGGGATTCATCAGGTTTAAGTGTATCGCCTTGGGGAGCTCCAGTTCTCTTTGTGAAGAAGGACGGTACGATGCACATGTGTATTGATTATATGCAACTGAATAAGGTGATGGTGAAGAACCGTTACCCTATGCCTAGGATTGATGATATGTTTGACCAGCTTCAGGGTGTCGTAGTGTTTTCAAAGATTCATATGAGGTCTAGTTACCATTAGCTGAGGGTTAGGGCAATGGACATCTCTAAGACAACATTTAGGATTTAATATGGCCACTACGAGTTCTTGGTGATGTCTTTTGGGTTGACTAATGCCCGTACCACCTTCATGGACTTGATGACATAGGTGTTCATGTTGTATCTTGATTCGTTCATCATAGTGTCCATAGATGATATCCTTGTATACTCGCGGAGCAGGAATCATGAGCAACATTTAAGGATTGTGCTCCAGACTTTGAGAGATCAACGACTTTATGCCAAGTTCTCAAAGTGCAAGTTTTGGCTTGAGTCTGTAGCATAGTTGGGGCACGTCGTGTCCAACGATGGCATCATAGCAGATCTGATGAAGATTGAGGCTATTTGTGATTGGGCTAAGCCTACCTTAGTGACTGAGATGCGAAACTTTGTTGGATTAGCGAGCTACTACAAACGGTTTGTGGAGGGCTTCTCCACTATTGCAGGACCTATGACCCGATTGACTCATCTAGATATTCCTTTTGAGTGGTCTGAAGAGTGTGAGTTGAGCTTTCAGAAGCTCAAAGAGTTGCTGACCACCACTCCTATATCGACTCTTCTAGTTGAGGGCGAGGGCTTCACGGTATATTGCGATGCATCCGACGTTGGTCTGGGTTGTGTTTTGATGCAGCGGGGCCAAGTTATTGCTTATGCGTCGAGGCAACTTAAGCTGCATGAGCGCAAATACTCCACTCATGACTTGAAGCTGGCAGCGGTAGTTTTTGGGCTTAAGATCCGGAGGCACTACCTGTATGGAGTTTGTTGCGAGATCTACACCGATCATAGGAGTCTTCAGTACATTATGAGTCAAAGGGACCTAAATTCAAGGCAGCGTCTATGGGTTGAGCTTCTGAAGGACTATGGCCCCTTTATTCTCTATCATTAATTATATGTTTGTAATCAATTCCCGGGTCCCCACGCACACATTTTATGACGGATTATATGAATTGATCAATATTTTATCCACTTTTAAATAATTGGATAACCAACCCATTTAAAATGAGGTAATCGAGTGAATAACCATAAATTTGACCCATTTTATCAACCTTACTTTGGAATAAGCCTTACAAGTACTAAAACTGGCTTACAATGCCATGGGCAGTTCGTTCAATACCATTTTATCTAAAACATTTTGGAAGGCTCTTCTGTGCTAATGTTTCTAACAAATTAAATTGAATCTAAGGTCCAAAATTTAGGTTTCATTACAGAGGCAGCCAAGAAATGCAAACAACTACCAACCATGCATTTGCAGGACTGTGGATCTTTCAACTTCATCTCACAAACTAACGACATGTAAGCAGCAGCGGAGGTTACTCCTTAAAATCATCCTTGTCATCAACAGGAATTGGTTGATTCCTCCAGTACACAGCTAGAGCACTTCCACCAAGCTGTGAAACATGGTAATGATGAGAGAGCATCGAAAATAATTATGTTTGGAGTATAATAGACAAGAGTTGTTGCATATGAACATGTATATGAAAAAAGTAAGGGTACAGAGTCTTACTGCCATGCAGACAACACTAACAGCAGATGGTACAGCAACAAGAGGGTTTGTGAAATGCTTTTGGGCAAGTAGAAATCCAAGTGCCGAACTCTGTGCACACAAAAGACAAGAGTTACATAGTTTCCCCATAGTTTGCATTATCTAGACTTCATCTAAACACTTTCTGTTAAATGTAATAGTAAAACGATTGGATGAACTGGCAAAAAGATGATGCCCCCTTTTATTGCTGATATCACAAATTTTTATGCATAATTATTAATTTAGGGAACAATATGCTCGCCAAAAACAACAACCCACAAAAGATGATAAGCATTCTAAATAAAGAGTTCATTCAAGTGTTCTTTTCCCATTCCCCACTTTGGGAAGGAATGTTGGTTCCTAAGAATTAACAACAGTAGAATCTTATATTGCTAACTATCACAAGTTAATGATACTTCAATAGGATCAGTGTTTTGTACGGTGAAAGGCGAAAAGGGGCGAAGCACACGCTTTTAATAAGTCAGGCACCAATTAATACTAAAAACTTAAAATATTTAATTGTTGCATATATAAATAACAAAAATAACAGTAGCAACAACATATTAGCAAATATTTCAATTCAATAACTAAAAGTCCATAGTAGTTACTAAATTGAAAGAAGAAGAAAATAGAAATAAGAGAATAAAAAACAAAGGAATAAGAAACTGTGCACAGGCCACACTCCACACTCCACACTCCACTGCCTACTGTTAAGAGCCGCAAAAAAGAAGAAGAGAGTCATGGTTTGTGCTGAAGTCTGAACTTTGAAGAAGAGAAGTCCCTAATATTTCCTTTTAATTTAATTTGATGTCAGTTTTATAAGAAATAACAAAAGGTGTGATGCCTTTGTCGCCTTTTATTGCTGCGTCGCCGCTCGCCTTTCCTTGCCTTCGCGAGATTGCCTCGCCTTGCATCACCAGTAATAGGTGACAAGGCCTCGCCTCTCACCAAAGGCGACAAAGCGAGCGCATTTGAGTAGGATAGAAAAAACGAATTTTCCACCTCTGAAAGTAGTGAAACATATACTAGATAGCGTTTTGCATGATTTATACTTTTTACTAGCACTCTATCAGGCACCCAATCAGAAAATTCTTCTTAATATGGTGATGTATGGAGCTCAACTAGAGGAAATGAAGATAGTACGGCTTAGATGAAACCAAAGAGAATAAAAGACAAGACAGGTATTAGAATGGCTACAGAGATTAGTTCATTGGTATGCTGAGAAGTACAAAAAGATAACTACCTGCATTCCACATTCTATCGAAATAGTTCTGGATGTTGATTCACCAAATGAAAATTTTGAAATCTGGTAACCCAGAAAAAAGGCTGCAGCATGCAAGGCCGCCACAGGGAGAAGTAACTGTGCTCCCTGAGTTTTAAGCACATCTGCGACTTGCCCAATCTTCAGAGAAAAGATATACAAACTGAGTTAGCGTAGAATATGTGAGAGAAAGAGAGAGACCACTAATATTCCTTCAACTAAAACTAGTCAGTAAATTTTTCAAGCTTACCGGACTAGCACAAAGAAGAGTAGTCAGAATAACTCCAATTAAAGGTGTGATGGTGACGATTTTTGACGTAAACTTAGGAAAGAACTCATTTGATAGAACTGCAAAACAAAGTGAACTTGAGTTTATACAGCATATCTTATTTAAAGCTCTATGAAAGCAAGATCGGCATAAATACAGATTTCCTGTTGTATTTCTCTATCGAAGAAAATGTGAAATATTTAAATATCCAGTTACCTCCAATAACTGTTGGCACTAGCACAACCTGAAAGGTGCTGATAGCAAGACCCTGGAATGAAAACAGAAGACCATTGGCTCGAACAAAGTCTTTATCAGGCATCAGAAAACCACAAAACTTAGAATGTTAATCACCGAAGTTAGAGGGCTATCAGCTTTCTTGGGAAGAATCCAACTTTTAAGCAGCCATACTTTGGTGCTGTTAAGTGTTACACTCCAAAATAAGCTTGGTGGAGTTGGTAGGTTATTTATGGTGTGTGCAAGGCATAGTGTAGATATTCTCCAGTGTACAACATACATTTATAGGATAAGTTCAGATGTGTGACTGATATAGTGTACATCAAGCACTTTACATGAGTACATTTTGATAAATGAAACAGATATTGAACACAACAGCACAGGTCAACTTACGGCAGCATCAACTGGGACAAGCTGACCAGCTAGAAGCTTAGTTAGCAGGGGTGTCATCACAATAGCTCCAACTGTTGAACACCTGCAATGATGCCATAGGAACCCTTAGTCCCCAAATTCTCTAAGATTCTGGCCATTAGCTTATTAGTTCTCCACAGTTCTATGCAAATGCATATTTCTTGTAAAGGTGAACTTAATTTTGCACCGAATGATAGCATACGTTTGGTTTTTCCTTAACAGGCATCACTTCCTAGAGGCTTCAAAAAGTTATTGCATCATTACCCAGGAAGCTAAAGTAGAGTGGTTGACAGTTCAAGTGCAGACGTTCACTTTCCTATGATGAATTTTCTTTTACCACCTTTTACAATCACTGGCTTTCTAATAATGTGGTTGCAGATCGCTATCCTGAAAAGAAAGAAAGACACTAAGTTTTATGATTGGCTAGCAATCATCTGGTCAGGTGTTTGCCAGAGGCCACAAACATACCCTCTTCCCCATGAACATTTATGGCCACAAAGTGCAATGTAGAGTTTATTTCAACATGTATCTCTAAAGATGTCACGAGGCATGGAACTATTCAAGTGCTAACAGTGAATAAACACTTGCCAGCAAAAGAAAGAACCTGGTAGGAGCATGGACCTTTCACATGATTTTTTATTTAATTATAATGGCACAAGCTGCATAATGTTTCTCCTAAGAAGTTGTTTGTATAGGCTTATTTTAAGAGCTTTTAAGTAACAAGCTCTAAGTGTTCAAGAAATTGTAACCTAAATCAATGGCTTCCTGTCATTAGGAAGGAGAAACAACTCAAAAACAACAATCAGATATTTGCAGATTACATTGGCAAATGAATTTCAGATCAACTTTGTTTTACTATGTCCATTGTCTTTCTAGATAAAAAAGTTAAAGGTTAATATTAAGTTTAAACTAGGCTCCACACTTCTGCAAATCAGAAAGGTCGATCCTTTTCTCTTTTTTTTTTGATAATTGTGGTGTCCGGGCAACTTGTAGACACCTCGACTAATTCCACGAAATACCTACAACCTCCTACCAGCAACAGGTACTAGGTAAATGAGAAGAAATCACCTAGTGTTTTTGTCTCCGTTGTTTGAACCTAGACCTCATGGCTCTCACCGACTTCATACTTGTGTGCAGGTGGATCAGATTTATATACAAAAATTAATTTAAATGGAATTATAAATAATAGTCAAAATGTAGGTGCGCTACTTCCTTAAAGCTTTCAGTAACTGTATATACTATCCCAACTTAGTAATCTTTTAAAGCAAAGTAGTGCCACCTACACCATTTCATCTGATATAAGACAAGGAAATGAACAAATATTATAGGACTAGTTCACATCAAATCAAACAAGAAACTGGGAAAATTCATCTGCAACACAGGATCTAATATCTAATTTGTTAGGATTTAGTATCTATTTTAGTAATGGCCAATGGGTAACCATGACTTTACTAAACACATAAAATTGCACTCTTTTGACTTTTCCGTAGTCATACTTTACTTTTATCTTGGCAATGAATGCCATTACATCAGTAACAAAGCATGGCTATCAAGACCATAGCGAAGCTTGTTGACAGCAAAATACTTCCCACAGAGTAGATTAAACTACTTACGTTGTCATTAGAACAGAGAGGGCTACATTCCCCTTTGAAATATATGTTGCCACATTAGAAGCTTGGCCTCCAGGGCAGCATGACACCAAGATCAGACCAGTAGCAAGTGGGGCGGACAACTTTAGAGCCTACAGATCATACCAATTGGAGGAAGAGAACAATTATTATTAGCTAACCGGAGTAATATAAGAAAGTAGAATCAAGAGCATAGAGCTTGCTAAGGAACAACAGAAACAACCACGGAGACGAATAGCATCACATGCTTAAATAGTTAGGTCAGATTTGTATACAACAACAACAACTACTACGCCTCAGTTCCAAAGAAGTTGGGGTCCGCTATATGAATCCTCACTTCTACAATTAAAAACTCAACTCAAAGGTCAAACTTGCATACTGAATCAAAATATGTTTCTCGAGGATAAATAAGTTCTCTTTGGCTATAAAAGAGGGAGAAGAAATCATAAACAGTGGAACCTAGTAAGATGCTAATAGAACTAACTTTAACAGAAATATAACAAAAAACAATAAAGCAAACAATGATAGCAAAAATAAGAGACGACTAGTATACTCTATACGCATGAAGTGAAGAAAAACTAGTAGATATGGTCATTCTTCAAAGAATAAAAAGATACAACTCATATGAGTAACTTATCATCAAATTTTCGGGTGCTTCTCTGTTGAGTCGTAGAGGTACATATACTATTGAGAAAGTTTCTCCTTTGTTAAAACTGTTATGCTTACATCTCAATATGGAAATCAAAAAAGATTATAAGGGTAGAAAAATATTTCTAACAGGCCACTCTACATTCTAATGCCCTTTTTTTTTGGTCTCACATAAGATAATTATGGGTGTAATCAAGCTGATCTACATTCACTACCCTCATGTTGAAGATTTTAGGAGTTTGACTAAGTTAGAATGTAAGTGTACACAAGATTCAACTCAAACTTACTAAACAAATATGCTTTAAATGATGCATAGACAAAATGAATAAGACAACGAGGTAAGAGAAGAAATACCATTGCTATAGTGAAGCCTAAGAGTGGTTTAATGAAGTACTGAGCGAGAAATCCAACACCTACAGTCCATGGGTTCCTTAAACATCTTCGGAAGTCGTCAAATGTTAGTGTCAAACCCATTGAAAGCATTAGAAATCCCAAACCCAGAGTGAAGAGGTCTGTTTCCAACCAAGTGACCTGTACAATTCTCATGTTCTCTCAGTTAGAAGTTATCGTAAAAAGAAAAATTGCAAAGAGCAACTATTGAATTTACCGCAGAAGGTTTATATATGCCAATGATTGTACCCAATATAACCTGGAAAAGAAATTAATGTTTGAATGAGGGTAGGTAGGTATAGAACAAAGTAGTAAAAGAGGAAAATGAAATTGAAATATACCCATAGAGGAAAAAGGGTGGTCAAAGTCTCAATTATTTTCTCGTATTGAGTCATTCCAGTGGAAGAGCTCTCTCCAGACACATTTGATGCTGCCTCGCAACATACTATTTTGGGATTGCTAAGCATAGTAGTGGCAGCCATAATAAGAAATACAAACATGTAATAAATAAAAAGAGAGATAAGATAATTCCATCTCAAACAAACACTTACCACGGGGATTGAACTACGAAAGTCTTATTTTGATTTTGATTGATGAACAAATTATATCTTCCACTCTCATCTCCATTTCTCATACCTTAAATACAATACAGTTACTCACTCTACTCAATGATCAAAATCACAAGAGAAAAAGAGTCAAGAAAAATGAGGTACATACCCATGCTCAAATGGGTCGGACTCCTTCTAACACAAAACCCATAACTTGGTCTCTGAAGTGAGTCTGAACACTGCAATTTACATTGTTTTCCAATAAATCTGGACAGAGAAGCCATTATTGATTAGAGAAGAGAGACCAGTGAGTTTAGGGCAGGATCCGTTCAACTTAGGTTAGTTACCATGGTCGAGCTGGAAAACTGAGATCAGATGGGTCCAACATAGCAGATTTTATATAACTCGTGGAAACCAGAACCACACAAGATGATATGAGGATTATCCAAATCTCACACCCCAAAAATATATTTTTTCATATTTTATTAATATTAAAATAAGAAAATACTATCTAAATTAGAAATTGCATCACCTAGAATAAAACAAACTAAAATCTATGAATGAATGAATATTTTTGTAATGACTAGTAGTAAATTGCTACTTTTTTTTTGTCCAATCTTCATTTCTGCAATGCTATGTTCCTTTTTTTCTAATCTATTAATTGCTTCATGAAGTACATATGTCATTTGATTTGTTTTGTTCTCATCATTACTCATATTTATCAATGTTCAACAGTTTCTATTTTTGTACAAGTGATTATGTGAAAGTATACAAAACATCTCTTTCATTGCTATCAAAAGCCTCATTAGCAAGGAAGTCATCTAAAGCATTTCTTTCTTGGAAAATATGGTTCATGTGGAGAGTTTTTGGCAGTCAAACCTAAATGACATCCTTGCTACAATAATGATAAAAAAAAAACATTCCTGATTTAATTCAAATTTTGCAATATTCATCATTGTGTTAATTTTTGTGGAGAAACTTAAACCACCTACACAAGAATCAGGTTCTTGTTGGATTACCAGAAATAAATAGTAATAAACGGAACATAGATTTATCATGGAAAACGTCCTTGCTCAAGGGAAGAAAAACCACGACCTACACCTCGTAGGATTTCACGAAACTTCACTAACCTCAAAGAGACAATTTAGATTACAACTCTATAATTAAAGAGACTAACTCTAGTACCTAACCTCAACAGTTCACTCAAATTGTTCAACGGTTAACTATAATTGAATACTCTACTCTCCAAGAAGCTAAACTCACTTCTTGTTACAATTCTCTCTAACAATTAACTATAACTGTTTCTCTACTCTCCAAGAAGTCAGACTCACTTCTTGTTATAATTCTCACAAATTCTCTTTCACACTTAGAACAATTATCCCTAAACAATAATTCTAAGATGAAACAATGTAAACTAAGTTTTAGAAAGAAATTAACTCTAGTTCTTCTTTCTTTTGTTGTCTTGTTGTTTTCAGCGTTGCACAAGCTCTTGTTGCAAAATATTATCGATTTATGATTGTGCAAAAAACTGTGATTCTCTTTGTCAGCAATCCTTTTGTAAGGGTGGATAAAATCCTAGTTGAATCGTACGAGGAAAGTAATTCTTTTTCCTCAAAAAGATTTCCTTTCCTTATAAGGAGTTTTCTACACTTTTTTTTCCCACTTATTTAGGAGTTTTTGCCTTATAAGGAGTCTTTTGCACTTTTTCCCTTATTTAGGAGTCTTTGCCTTTCAAGGATTCATTTGGACTTCTTTTCCTTAATGGGAAAAAGGGTTTGATATACCTCCAACTTTGTTATTTAGAGCTGATATACCCCTTGTTATGAAAGTGATTCATATATATATATATATATATATATATATATATATATATATATATATATATATATATATATATTCCTACTGTTATACAAATGACTCACATATATCCTTTTCCTCTAACGGAAGTAAAAAAAATAATTTTAATTTATTCTTTTAATTATATTTTTGAAAAAAATATAATCCATATGGGGTATATTTGATCCTCCTCACAAGTATATTTTTGACTTTTTTGGTTTCAACGAATAATTTAAATTTATTATTTTGAATGTCAAATTTATTAATGTTGCACTAATTTTCTTGTAAAATTTATTATAGATGTCCCATTTTTTTTACAAACACAAAAACTAAATTACAATATAGCCGCAAAAAAAATTAGTTTTAAATTTTTTCTTTACACTAAAGAATTAAATAAAAAAGAATAAAGAACTCGAATAATGATAATCAAAGAAGTAAAAAAAATAATTTTTGTATGGAAAAAGATTAAAATATGTCCTGAACTTTGTTAGAATGATCATTTATATACCCCTACATGAATTTTTCTAAAATTTAAAGTCAAAAATAAATTTAAAACTAACTTTTTTACTTCCATTAGATGAAGGGTATATGTGAGCTCCCTTTGTAACGGTAAGGGTATATGTGAGCCATTTGTATAACAGTAAGAGTATATATAAACCACTTTTATAACGAGGGGTATATCAGCTCTAAATGACAAAGTTGAGGGGTATATCAGACTCTTTTCCCTTCCTTATTTAGGAGTCTTTGCCTTTTAATAAGGGTTCTTAGTTCCCACGTTGATTCTGCTACTGGATTGTGAACCTGGTTCACTTTGTGCGGTTTCTAGTTCTCGTGTTGGTTCTGCTAATGGATTGTAAACCTGTTTCACTTTGTCCGATTCACTTTGTCATTATCATAACTTGTTCAGAAAGTTGTAATGTCATCAATTTTCCCTTTTTTGATGATGTCAAATTATGCTTCCTCCATGACTCTTGTAACCTACATTGTATAATCCTACACAACACAGCCTGAAAACATATTCCTCCTTTTGACATGTCAAATAGATAGGTAGAATTAGGTGGAAGCATGCATAGACATAACTAGACTCATAGCCACACTGGGCGACACCACACATATGTAGAAACCAACAGAAACTCTCAATCTAAGGATATTATCCATCCAAACAAGTAACAATAGGAAGCAGTCACACATAAGCAAGACGGACAACAAAATCAGAAGACACACCATTTAAGCCCATATTGGGCACCAACATACTCTTTGCAAAATCACAATTAAGCATCCCAGAATATCAATATTTTAAACAAAAACAAAAGAACAAGAACTGGTTCCAGGATAGGTAGGCTAAGACAAATGGCTGAAAGGAGGATTGGAAAGAAAGAAGTTGGAGAAGTGTATATATTCTGGAATTGTTTTATTGCTATTGAAAAAACATTTGATCCTTAGCCTCGTGACCTCTCCTTGCGACTCTGCAAGAGCATTCCATAATGTATCAATCTCGATCTAAAGCCCAACATTCTACATCTAAGCAACATTCACATCATCAATCAGTTGTGCCATAGAACCAACAATACGGGGACCAGGTGCAAGAGATGGGTTGTCCACTGGTAAGAAATCACACTCTGCAAAAATGGTCCGAGTACTCATATCCTTCTCTGTCACTTGACTTCCGTCACCTAAGGGTACAACAGAAGCACTAGACACAATAGTGAACAAGTTACCATAAGCCAGCTAATGAGGACTTGGTACATGGTCTGTGACTATGGTCATATGTTTAATCATTAAAGTACTAGTTAATGGGTTCCTCTTGGTCAATCACGTTGGCTAATTCCATGTACATGAATGACACCTTTTCTCCCCTAGAAACTACACCATTGTGGACAATCTAAGGTCACTATAGTTTTTGAGGGGAAGCCTGTGGCAATCGATTTAGGGCTAGTTCCTCTAAGATTATGCATCGATGTCCTCATCGAAGTAATCGATCATGACTTGTGATGGTGGAATATTGGTTGGGAGGTTTGTGGGTAGTGGCGATGGTGGTGAGTTCATGATTGTCGATTTTGGTGAAGGTTCTTGTGAAAGTGGGGATGAGAGAAATGGTTTGAGGTGAAGACAAGAGGGTAAGGGAAGTGATTGATGTGATTGAAATGACAATGATGAGTGATCGAAGATAGGGATGATGGTTGGGATTCCAAGATAGATATAGACATTTGAGGTATTAGGAGAGATGATTTGATTTTCCTGCAAAAAAGAAAATTTTAAACAATGTGAAAAAAGGGTAAATCAGGTTCTTTTGTTTTAGATCATGCAGTTGACATCCCGAATGCTCTATTGTATTTTGTAAAGACATTAAGGGAGAGTGCAAACTTGATATGTCGAGAACCTGATACCTATGTGCAACCACTCTAGCACTGCGATGTCATAGGAAACTAATGGTAATATCATTTGACCTGAGCTTCGGAGTTTCCTGCAACGGAAAATGTATACCTGGTACAATACAAGAGTGAGTTAGTGGTTATGTTAAGCACGTAACACCTATCCAATCCCACTTTCCTAATTTGTCGAGAGCGAATATACTAGTCCAGTGAGAGTTGGTTTTTCTCAAACTACTCTTGACCCAAGGCTTTGGTGAATATGTCTGCCACTTGGTCCTTAGTTTTGCAAAATGTCATGACAATATAACCCTTTTCAACATTGTTTCTAATGACGTGATGATGCAAGTCAATATGATGATGTATCTGAGTTCTATTTTCTTGTAGCTGATTAATAACGTTTCAAAGACACTTCATCCAATTCTAAGCTTCAACAATCATTAATCAGTATAATAACCCAACTAAATGAGTTGGGGTCGAATCCTACAAGGAGTGGTACGTGTTTAAGATTCAAGAGTAAAGTGCAAATATGTTCATTAAGCCATAGGAATAGACATTTACGAATAAAAACATAATTCAAGTTAGGGTGTGACACGAATGTCAAATAAGGGGGTTTTGGTTTTCAATTATCAACTACAGCAACAACAAATAACATAAAGATTACAATAATGAGAGGGGTTATTGAGATGTGATTTGATTATAGACTAATGTAGACAAATGGGTAATTGCAACTGTTAGAAAATAGCTGTAAATTAGTGAATAGGCTAGACTATAGAGGAGGTAAACTTTCTCTCGAACAATTTAGCCCGAATCAAGTCAATTTCTCTTGAACATCGACAAACATGCAAAATAAGAGCAGTCTACGCCTTATTCCATTCACTCTCTCGAGCTGAATGTGTGGAAAATGGTTTAGAATTCACTCTCTCGAGCTGAACCCATGACAACCCAATACCCACAAACTATCAATCAATAATCTTGGTTTTAAAACCTCTCTCTCTCGCAAGCCAATAACACGAAGGTAAAACTGCATTTGCAACTACAATTCTTTAAATTAAACCACAATTACTGATTTAAATCACTTCTAAATAATATTTAATCTAACAATTAGTAATACCCATAAACTAAATCAGCCCATAATCACATAATCACACCCTAATAATTGGGGTTTTAGCTAGACATCAGAAAAAGATAAAAATTGTTACCAAATTATGTTTTCATCAACTGGGTAATATTAATTTCGTCTTTAAAAAGGTCAAAATTGAAGAATCTCAAAGACCCACTTCCAATTTCTCAAAAATGAAAAACTTCAATTCTTCAAAGCTAAGGAAAACTTGTCTCCAAACTCAGAGTTTCAAACTCAAAAATTCTAATTATGAATGTTCAGAATAAAATTTGATTCAAAGATAAATACTAAACTAAATGTTCAAAAACGTATTTATAGTCACCAAAAATATGTTGGGAAGGGCCATTTGACGCAGTAAGTCGGGCTCGTTGATCAACTCGGCAATCCGCCCTTTGGTCCATTCCATCGCCTTTTTGCATTGGCCTGCAACATCCTTTAACTCTGTAACTTTGGGTGATCTAACACTGCATCGTAGAACTACTCGGCGATCCGCCGACTGATCCTTTTCTCGCCAACTTGTCTTTATCCTTCAGGACTTGGCACACTGGAACTTTAGGCGGTCAACTGGCCATACGACGACTAGCCCAATGGACTTGGCGATCACTAGGCTCTTTTTTCTTCCTTCTTTCAGCTCGCTTCGTTCCTTTTTGAAATTAGTGTCCTTGCTTTGTTCCTCAATCCAAATACCTGGAAATCAAGGATTTTATATCAATTATTGGAACAAAATAAGCATTTGAGGACACTAAACCTATACTAATAAAGCCCTAAATGAGTCCAAATCTAGGACTCATCAACACCCCCAGCTTAAACTTTTGCTTGTCCTCAAGTAAAACTCAAGTTCAGCAGTTTAAAAAGGATGTCTCAAACAGTGCTACACAAGACTCAATCATGAATACACACAAAAAAATTCAATTTACTTATGTAAGGATCAATTGTGCACTCAAATATTCAAGTTGTGACTCACCATATTCAAAGAATCTCAAGTTCACAATACTTGCTTCAAATGCAAGTTTAAGCTCAACAAAGGTACTCAAATGCCCTCACACAAATATGATTCCATATTCACACACAATGGTTCAACAATTTATAGCTCCGTAATCACAAACAACTCTCAAACTCAAAAAGATGAGCACATGCATGACTCCACCCATAGGTTTGCCCTTATTTTCCAATCAACACTTGTTTCAGCTTACTCAAGATCAAAAAGGTCTTTTTAAGGCTTGTAACGGGCTGAGTGTAAAAGTGTGGTCATTTAGGCTCAGGGGCTGCTATCTTCATGAAATATGATATGAACAAAACTTTCTTTCCCTTTCTTCATCATTCTTATTCCTGCTCAAAAGTCACCCCATTATTCACTTTCCATGGAATACCGGACACCCCATTTCTTTTGCGCTTTCACAACTTTATTTCAAACTTTTTCATTCTTCTTCTTTTTTATTTTTCTTTTCTTTTTTTATTGTATGGAGGGGTTCCATCTCTTTCACAACCATGGATCAAAGAGGGACTTCTTTGCACTTCTTGATTTACCTTCTCTTTTCACCACACCCCCAACTTAGGCTTTTGACCTAAGTTGGTTGTTCAAATAAACCACATTTTATGAGGACTATGGGTGAAGGGATACAAAAAGGCTACAATTTCATCAAGTTTCTTCCAAGGAAAGGCTAAGACTCAAAAGGTGTTCAAGCAAAGATCACATACTCACAAGGTAGACCACAAAAGAGGTATAATGTCAAATTGTTTCACTCTTTAAAATTGTTGCCAAAGATTATTTCAAGAGCTCACATCACTTAGTCAACCGGACCAACGGGGCAAATTCTAGGTTTCATCAAACATGGCTCACGGTAAGCTCATCACACAAGGCATTGACACCAATGTCAAACAAGACTCCACACTTTTGCTAGTGTGCTATGATCATCATAAGAGATTCATTCGATAACTGGCTAGTCACAACGAGATGCAAAAAGTTCACATATTGGCTATGCAACTTCATTTGGCGTCATCGTAGCTGCACATTCATTTTTGTTTGATTATGAGCACTATTCAAGTCATTGGTATTGATCAAGACATATACTCAAATTTGCAAAAGAATAGCCACATTCAAATATACAAGAGGTGGAAATTTTTTTCGGAAGGGTCCAAAAATCATTTACATTCAAAATGAGGAGTCACAAACTCAAACATTCACAAAAATAGTGTCAAAACATAATATATAGCACAAAGCCCAATGTATAAATAAAACACTAATCACAAGAGGAAGGTATGGAAATACCTCACCCTACCACAAACAAAAAGCAATTTGTCCTCAAATGTAATAAAAACAACCAAAAAGTCAATAAAAGAAGACAGAGAGGGAGGTAAAAAGAAGTCTTGTCTACGCAGTTGCTCCATCTGTCGGGGCATCAGTGCCCGGAGTCACAGCAGTCTGATCATGGGCATCAGTGCCCAGAGTCACATCAACAGTACCAGATCCACTAGGGGCTGCCATGGACGTCTCTGTCAGCGATGTTTGGATCACCGAATGGACTATTGTCTCCTTCAGGTGCGGCAGGTCTCTATATATGCTCTCCTCCCTCACCCCTATCTACTCCTCGTTGGTCTCTGCCTCTGACTCATCAACTGCTATGTCATCCCAATATACGTCTCCAGTGGTGGTCGGAGCAGAAGTCGCTGGGGCATCCACATCATCCACTGTCTCCAATAGTGAAGTAAAGTTTGTGGACTTCAAGTAGTCCACATCTTTCCTCAAATCTGCAACCTTGGCTTTAAAAGTCGTCACCTCAGCAGACTCCCCCTGTCGACTCTCACAAGTCGCGACTCTCATAGTCAAATCATCAATAGAAGTTCGGAGAGGGGGGGTCAGGGCAGCAAGGATGACACTCTCAATCATCCATGGAACTGCAGCCTTTAGTTGGGTAGCCCTTACTTAAGCCAAATGGGCCAGATGCCCCATCTTTAGGATCATAGCCTGAGTAATCCTGGCGGGCTGGTAGAGGTAGAAGTACCAGGAGCCTGGGAGGAAGAAGTGAGAGCAGATGTACTTGATGGCCCGGAGGCCGGAGTAGGCAAAGATGCCTCTGCAGGTATAGAGCCAATATCCACCTCCGGAGATGTATCCACCGGAGCTGCTCTCCTCCTGTCGGCCTCTTTTTGAGCGTACTCGACCTCTATACACCTGATATCAGTGGAGGATGTAAGAGTGACCTCAAAATCTCTCATTCTATAACAAGTAACTCTAGTACGCCAACACAACTCTGTAATCAGCACCGGGAATGGTAGAGAGGTCTGGCTCTGCTTGGCCCTCATGGCCATCTCCTGCTTTATGAGGAGTCCCAAGTTAATGCTTCTTTTGGATATGATCGACCCAAGGCAGGCCGCCTTAGGGTGGTAGAGGATAGACTCATTCTGGACGACATGATGGTGCTATTGATAAATCCAAACCAGAATCAACAACAATATTCAGGTCCTTCTTCTCGATGGGGACCCCTACCTTGATCCACCTCGGGGTGGTATCGAAAATCAACGGTGCAAGCCAGCCCTTTAAGTCATCCAGGGACTGAGTAGTAGGCAAGCCCTCATATGCCAGTGTAGCACTTAGAGCCCTATGAAGTGCAGTGTTAATGTAATCACTATTGCACCCGAATTCCTTCCCTTGGACCATGACCGACTTCACCAGTTTGAAGGCACTAGCCTTCTTCTTGCCTTTTGGCACCAACCCTCTGTATGCTGTATAAAACTCCCGAACCCATGTAGGAATGTAGGGGCCTCGGGTCTTGGTGAACTGCTCGAACCGGTAGAAATGGAGGGTGTCCCTCACTGCAGAATATTTTCCCTCAAGGCCCTCTGTGGATAGCAGCTTCTCCTTTAAAATTGTCCGCAACCCATCAGCATTCAATCTATTAAGTAGCCTGGGAGGAGGGACCTGTACTGGTGGCACTAGGGCCACAGGAGGTGCCGAAGCTGGCACTGTATCTGCTAGAGAAGAGGTTGCTAGGGCTCTAGCTGAGTCAAGACGAGATCTAACACGAATCTCCGCTCTCTGGGATTGTAATGGCTGGTCATCCTCCAGCTCAGATAATACAACTTGGGAGTTAAAGGCCTCTCCCTCGCTGCTGGAGTTGTGCTCCGGAACCCTAGATGCTAGCCTCTTTCCTTTGCCCTTGCCTCTTCTTAGAGGCTCTGGTCTTCCCTTTTTAGGAGGGTTGATTCCTCCTTATAAATTATGCCCCGTGCTCTTTTACGGGGCGGCATGTCAATGTTGGTTCTAGCCATATATGCAAAAACATCAAAAAGAAGTTAGAAATAGTTCAAAGAAAGTTGCACAAAAACTGTTGCAGATAGACTCGCTGAATCACTTTGGCGAGCCATATCGGGCTCGCCGAAAGTATTGGCTCAAAATTTCTCAGAAAAATTGGCATGTCGGTGATGAGAAAGGCCTTTTGGCGAATCGCCAACAATATTTGACGAGCAAGGACTAGCCCGCCGAAAGTTACAGTATATTTTAGGGGTTAGGGGCATAGAAAAGACAATCAAGAAGGACTTTCGGCGAGTCGTCGAGTGCACTCGGCGAACTTAGGCTTCTTGCTGAAAGTTACAAAACCCAAACTCAAGAATTGCAAGAAATTAAAGGCGATCTAGGGGGATTCGGCGAACCGCTGATTGGTTCGGCGAGCTCGATCCAGCTCGCCAAATGGCCCAACGTGCCTACTTTCAACCCCGCCTTCCAAATTCAACCCTGCATCCCCCGAAAACAAAATCAAACTTTGCACTCATTCAATTAAACTAAGACCCATTACACCCATGCCCTTGGGATACTCATACATCTCACGATTTGGCCAAATTTGGCCATTTGACAAATTTTTCCCTTAAGAATGACGTCAACCGCTCAATCATTGGGCAAAGTATGTCATTTGGCACAAATGAGGGTTACTTAGACTTCACCTGACTAGACCCAATAACAAATAAACACAACCTGACAATTTTGATTAATTTTAAGCACGAAAATTTTGGGGAATTAATGGTATAGGCAATATAGGCAAGATATTTAAATTAAAATAGGCACACACATGCACACAAGCACAAAAACAATGAAATCAGAGGGGCCCAACACACATTACTAAGATAAAATCAATTGCAAATGAGTAAAATTGAATAATATGAATACGGAGTTTAGAAAACCAACCTTTTATGCTGAGTAAATCAGTTGAAATGCTAGGCAACAAATAGCTTTGAACACACAATCGATGACTAATACACGATAAAGACACAAAAATATGAGAAAACCTATTTCGGGTGTGAGTTTGGAAAGTTGAAAAGTGAGGAAATGTGAAAGATTTTGAACTTTTGAACTTTTGAACTTTTGGCCTTTAAAAACCGTCCAGTTCTCGCCCATTTAGCGACATAAGTTTTGCTCGCCGACCCACTCGATGACAAACCAAGTGGGCACTTACCTCGCCGAGTTTTATAGGACCTCCAGTTAATGTGGGGGCCCAAAATGGCGGATTAAGTCGCGATCGCCTACCCGTTCGGCGACACGCCGATTTGCTCCTAGGCTTGCCGAGTTTTACAGACTTCAATTTCAAAATTTCTT
Source organism: Solanum pinnatisectum (assembly GCA_035578085.1). Classification (NCBI taxonomy): domain Eukaryota; kingdom Viridiplantae; phylum Streptophyta; class Magnoliopsida; order Solanales; family Solanaceae; genus Solanum; species Solanum pinnatisectum. The sequence goes on from CM069080.1 coordinate 14,927,179, forward strand.
GAGTTCCATGGCGGTCCAAGTCGGGCTCGCTGAGCTCTTCAGTGAGTCGCTGACTGGACATTTTGCTATGCTATCTGCATTTTTCAAACACATCTTACACTTCAACCTACACAATTAACACACAATTATTTCTAACACAAAACCAAAGCGGTAAAGCTTGGGTTGCCTCCCAAGAAGCACCTTAGTTAACGTCGTGGCACGACACAAGTCCCCACTTAGGTTTCATTCTTTGGGTTTGCCGCAGTGTCACTAGGCAACCCTTTTTTTGGGTAGAGACAAGATAACACCTGACCCATTTGGGTCTCCAGCAGCTGAATGAATATGGAATGGGAGGTTGTCATCTGATTTAGTATCAAGACATTCTCTCTTATCTCTCTTAACACTCCATTGTATTATTCGACTTTGCGATGAATGAGTAAGAGTACCTCTTCTATCTGCCCAATCTTATGTTTCTTTGTCCTTCGATGCGCGTGAAGGGGGATGTACCTATCTTTTCTTTAGTACATCACTTCTAGCTCCATGACCTTTTTCGCCAAGAGATCCAGCTGATCCAACAGTGTGGCCACATCTTGGTCCTTCTCCGTCTCCTTATTGGTCTTAGCCATACAATCAAGGAGTTTGGCTACTGTTTCATAGGGTTGTTGTATCAAACAACCCGAAGAGATTTGATCAGCCACACTTTTATTTTCAGGACCAAGACCTCTATAGAAGCATTCCAGAAAAATCTTATATGGAATTCCATGAGTTGGGCACTGCTGGAAGAGAGCCTTAAACCGTTGCCATAACTCATAGATTGACTCACCCTCCAATTTAGTAAAATTTAGGATGTTATCCCTAAGCATCATCATTCTCAAAGAAGGGTGGTCCATTGGTTTGTCGTTGCTATAAGACATTCTCCTTTAGTCTGTTCTAAACAAGCAACACACAAACCAAAACTAAAAATAAGTAGATTCAACTATGACTAAAAAGAACAAAATTCAATTTAACCAAAGAATCCTAGCCATCACCACTCCCCGGCAGCAGCGCCATTTTGATTGATAACGTTTCAAAGACACGTCATCTAATTTTAAGCGTCAACAGTTGTTAATCAGTATAATAACCCAACTAAATGAGTTGGGGTCGAATCTCATAGGGAGTGGTACGTGTTTAAGATTCAAGAGTAAAGTGCGAATATGTTCATTTTAGCCATAACAATAGACATTTACAAATAAAAACATAATTCAAGTTAGGGGGTGACACAAATGTTAAATAAAGGGGTTTTGGTTTTAATTTATCAACTACAACAGCAACAAATAACACAAAGATAACAATAATGAGACGGGTTCTTGAGATGTGATTTGATTATAGACTAATGTAGACAAATGGGTAATTACAACTGTTAGAAAATAGCTGTAAATTAGTGAATAGGCTAGACTATAGAGGAGGTAAACTTTTTCTTGAATAATTTACCGCAAATCTAGTCAATTTCTCTCGAACATCGACAAACATGCAAAATATGAGCTACCTATGCCTTAGTCCATTCACTCTCTCAAGCTGAATGTGTGGAAAAGGGTTTAGGATTCACTCTCTCTAGCTGAACTCATGACAACGCAATACCCACAGACCATCAATCAATAATCTTGGTTTTAAAACCTCTCTCTCAAGCAAGCCAAAAACACGAAGGTAGAACTGCATTTGCAACTACAATTCTTTAAATTAAACCACAATTAATGATTGAAATCACTTCTAAACAACATTTAAACTAACAATTAGCAATACCCATAAACTAAATCAACCCATAATCACATAATCACACCCCAAGAATTGGGGTTTTAGCTAGACATCATAATAAGATAAAAATCGTTACCAAATTGTGTTTCCATCAACTGGGTAATATTAATTTCGTCTTTACAAAGGTCCAAATTGAAGAATCTCAAAGACCCACTTCCAATTTCTCAAAAATGGAAAACTTCAATTCTTCAAAGCTAAGGAAAACTTGTCTCCAAACTCAAAAATTCTAATTATGAATGTTCAGAATAAAATTTGATTCAAAGATAGATACTAAACTAAATATTCAAAAACATATTTATAGTCATCAAAAATATGTTATGAAGGGCCATTCGGCGCAGTAAGTCAGGCTCGCCGATCAACTCGGCGATCCGCCCTTTGGTCCATTCCATCACCTTCTTGCATTGGCCTTCAATATCCTTTGGGTCTGTAACTTTGGGTGATCTAACACTATATCGCGGAACCACTCGGTGATCCATCGACTGCTCCTTTCTCTCGCCAACTTGACTTTCTCCTTCAAGGCTTGGCACACTGAAACTTTAAGCGGTCAACTGGACACTCGACGACTTGCCCAATGGACTTGGTGATCACTAGGCTCTATTTTCTTCCTACTTTTAGCTCGCTTCGTTCCTTTTTGCAATTAGTGTCCTTGCTTTGTTCCTCAATCCAAACACCTCGAAATCAAGGATTTTACATCAGTTATTGGCACAAAATAAGCATTTGAGGACACTAAACCTGTACAAATAAAGCCTTAAATGAGTCAAAATCTAGGACTCATTAGTAGCCGCCTACATCGAGCAAGGTCTTAGAAAATGAGTTATTCTAGATGTGCTTATTTTTGTCTATCAAATAACCAGCATAATCTACATCTGCAAAGTTAACCAGTTCAAATAAGTCACCTAACGGTACCAGATAATGACCAGGTTTAAAGTTCCTTTCTGACATCGTAGAATCCTTTTGATAAACTTCAAGTGGGATTCCTTCAGACATGACTGTAGACATGCACATAGTCCAACACATTGACAAGGGTAAGATATAGTAGAGATCCAAACATTCCTCTATGCCTTGTATCATTGACAGGGGAACCAAGTTCATCCTTATCGAGTTTGGTAGTAGTTGCAATTAGGGTGTCCTTCATCTTAGCTTCATTCATGTCAAACTTCTTTAGTTGCTCATTGTTGTATTTTTGTTGATAAATTTATGTTTTAGATTGTGATTGTTTGATATGAAGCCCTCCAAAAATGATGTCATCGACATAGACCTAAACTATGAGCACATTGGAGCACATGTTCATGGAGCCTGATTCAATCCTTAACCATTCAAGAAGGCACCCTTGACATCCATTTGATAGAGTAGAATTCCATGTGAGTTGCAAAGGCTATTATAATCCGTATGGCTTCGATTCTGGCTACCGGGGAAAATGTCTCATCGTACTCTATCATTTTCTCTTGATTGTATCCTTGAACCACTAATCTGGCTTTGTACCTTCTTATTTTTGACAAAGTTAATCACTTGATTGAGAAAGATGTGCAAGTTAATTTAGACGAGATAGGTATGACACATCACTGAAGAGATGACACTGATGGATCCAACTAGAGGAACATGATCCTCAAACTGAGCGTGCACAAGTCATATAACCAACTTTTAGCTCCCCACCTTTAAACTCTCATTGGTTTGCATATATCTGGGTGGATTAGTTCAAGGGTTTTTGATGCGCTCACCATCCCATTTAGGTTTGAAAGTTGATCTAGTATGTTTGCCTCATGCACATGCACCACAAACTTGATCTTCTTCAAACCTTTGAGTTGGCAGTGACCAGGTCCTTGGATATTAGTTTGTTCATCAGTGAGAAGCTTGCATGTCCCAATATTTTGTGACATAGTAGTGAGCTATCAGTGATTGCACTTAAGCATTGGGGTGATTGTTCTTTGGGATCCAAAATGTCAACTTTGTATTTTGGAGCTCTTACCAAGGAGGACCAATTTCTTGGAGTTTGCACTAATCACTCGACACTCGATTGAGGTGAATAGTACATCGTTTCCCTTGTCACATAATTGGATACATTCAGGAGATTGTGTTGCAGTCCATTGCCATAATATACATTATCTATTGCTTGAAAGGGTGTGTGTCTCACTCTGCCAATTCCTAGAATTCCTCCTTTCTTTCATTTCCAAGTGCAACATTTTCGTCTTGGTTCAGTGAGAGGAAGTTCTTCTTGTTTTTGGGGATGTATTTGGAGCATGCACTATCTAGATACCACTACTTTTGTTTCCCTCTCACTGGTTCCTGCACATTCATTAGAGATTAGATTTGCATACTCAGATCCACTTGGGTCCTTGTTTATGAGTGAAAGGATGAATCAAGTTTCTTCTGGCCCATTTGGGTAAGGGTTTATGGTTGGGAATTAGTTTTAGAGTCCCTTCACCATTCCTTCTTTTCATAAAAATGAGATTGTTTTTAATGGCCAGATTTTTCTTTTTGCTCTTGTGGTTCTGATGACCAAGTTGATCACAATGAGTGTAGAACATGGCATAGTGATTTTCTTCAAATTTTACAGAATTCTTATTGAATCCTAAGTCTATGTCTAGTTGAGTGACTATTTTGGACATTATTGAGCATTATAGAGGATTTTGTCCATTTTGTATTGTGCTATAATTCCATGTGACATGGCGTATAAGACCCTGTTAGGCCCTACACAAGACACTTGATATACATTTAACACAATATAATAGACAAGGGTAAAGAATCTCATATAAAGGAGAAAGTTTGACATTTATAGCAAAAGTCTAACATAGTCTTGACAAACCATCTATTACATCAAAAAGAGTGGTTGGTACGTAACTTGTACACTGCATCCAACATCAAAAACATAAAGACATATGAAAGCAATAAAGGCAACATCGTCCTTGGTGTATGAGGACTCACCAAGTCTTCAACTATCTAAATGGTCAACTAGTCACGAACAGAGGGAGAAGTGTCATCAAGCCCTACATTAGTGAAACAATGTAGGCACAAATATGCATTAGTACATGGAATGTGATAAGTATGATAAAAAATGCATAAAAACATGAAAACATGATAACATGATCATAAGAGGACATAATCGAAAACATGATATGCATGACCAAGCTAAACATAATAAAAAAATTAAGAAGAATCGTAAGTCATAAGTACGGTCAATGCATTTTAAAATCATGAGTAAACGCTTCATAAAATCTTTAAGGAAAATCTAGTTCATTTTGTTGGATATTAGCTTTAATCGACAATAGACCATGAGAGCTATAACATGAAATCTGATGCAACTCCCACATCGAGAAGGGAGAGTGTAATTTCTAAGGTTGAACTTCATATCATATCATCTGATATATGTGGATCTGCTAGATAGGCTATTTAAGGCAAACCTACGAGGGCAAGTAGTGTAGAACTAGAGGTTGCTACTAGAGACTACCCTATTTGAGCCTCTATCTCAAAATTCTCTCGGTGCTAAGTTAAATCCCAACAGAATGGTCATTTTCTTAATGTTATCATCATACATGGAAAAGGATAATGCAACTATTAATCCAAGCTTAAACATCATAGAGTAGCTCATTAAATCTTGAATCAAGTCTAAGTGAGAAAACCTTTCACAAGGCCATGATTCCTTAATATGTGAGAAAATCCTTTCACAATTTCATTGATGCTCATCTCTAAAGCAACCTAGATCATAAAACTTTTCTTTTTAATAAATTATGGACAACTTCATAAATTCATCATTTATAGATTCAAGCTTCTTTATAAATTCATGTAAATTATCATAGTCAAAATCTTGATCAATGCATGGGTTCATGTGAAAACAATTGGAAAGCATGTAATTGAGTCAAAACAATCATAATAAGATCAAAATTGAACAATTCAAATCAAACAAATTGAACCCATGAAGAATTGAATGGAAACCTAATCAACTAAATTGAAATTTGACTTGGAGAATTGGGAAACCTTGGGGCTTTATGGGTGAATGAAACCCATTGATGAGGCCCTACATACCTTGAGAATCAAAGCCTAGAATCAATGGTGAAAAAGGAGACTTGACTTGGAAACCTTAGCTCCTTCTTTATTAATCAAGAGAGAGGATTTTGAAGAAAACGTTGGAGAGAATTTCGGAGATTTGATTGAGTGAGAGAGTTGGGGAAAATTTTGGGGTAGAAGGGTCGTTATAAGACTTAGAAATAGTGGTAAAACAACATAGTATAGGTATTAGATGCATAGGAAAATACCCAAATACCCTTTTAAAATAACTATCGGGCAGCGCTACGGTTGTGACATACAGTATGTAGGAATTTCTATGGCCCGTACTAGCGAATTGTATAAACAACTTCAGAAACCCAAAATTTAATCATTTCCTACAAGACCTTTCTATGTTCCTGTCACACCCCAGACTCAAAGGGCGCAATTGGCTCCTAATGCCAAACTCAGACCCGAGCCGACCATGCTGAACCATTTTCTACTAGCGCATGGCAGCCATACGCAATCAAGAAAACAAACAAGTATATCTTGGCTTAAAAATAAGCCCTCGGTCGGCAAGGCCCTTGTCAACAGATCTGTAAAAGAAATAACTACTCGCAAGAGTTCATATAAAGAAATCGCCAACTAACACAGAAGTCTTGATTGGGCCATTGGGGCCACCATGATCTCTATATCAACACTGAAAGTAGGTATGTATCAAGACAATACATCAAACAACTAACAAGCTTCATCAAACCAACAAACTAGGCCAACAAGCCATAACGTAGCTATACACTACACACACTTGTTTGCAAGCCTCTAAGAGTAGTAAAGATTGGCGGGACAGGCCCCAGCCTACCCATAAAAATATATACAACAAAATCTAATAAACCTCCTAACTCTGGCAGCTCCGAAGGAAAGGGGCTAGCCAATCGGATATAAGTCAATCCTGCTGCTGAGGAGGTCTACTGGTTATCTATCGGAACCTGTAGGCATGAATGCAGTACCCCTAAACAATGGGGCATCAATACAAAATAATGTACCGAGTATGAAAGGCAATAAACTATGAGCAGGTCTCCTAATATACTGGGAGTAATCTGATAAATAAATCAAGAATAAGATAAGTGTACTGACTTGCTCCTAAATCTAAACATATAAAAAATAATAAAACAACAACCTAACCAAGCCCCCATAAGTCTATAAGGTGCCAATCAGTCTATATACCCCTATCGGTAGTCCCCTAGACCCGTAGGTAGTCACATAGCCCTCTTAGGCAATAATATAGCCCCGTAGACAACACATAACTCTCTTAGGCATCAATATAGCTTATAGACAACTCATAGTCCTCTTAGGCAACAACATGGCCCTGTAGGCAGTACATAGCCTTCGTAGGCATCAATATAGTCCCGTACGAAACTCATAGCCCTTCTAGGCATCAATATAGCCTCGTAGGCAACTCATAGCCCTTCTAGGCATCAATATAGCCCCGTAGGCAGAACATAACCCTTCTAGGCATAGATTACATTACTATAATAACCACAATAGCCCCAAGGGCAACAATAACAATCCAATAGGCTAAAAGCGAGCATTTTAGCTATAAGCAACCTATACGAATAGGTTCTAAGTCGTGTCCAACATAGGGACGCTACTAACTGAATAAGAATCTAGACAAGGGAGGATTATATCCACTCGAGCAACCAACAATCAATAATAATGGCTACAAGTATAACAACGATAACAACCTAATTACATTGCTCCTAACCTTTAAGAAAACATGCCGTCAGAAGGGAATATCTTTAACATACGTTTTTCGCTGAATTCACGTGGACTAATGACTTTTAATCACAACCCCCCTCGATACTACAACAAGGCAGGACCATAATCAACACACAAGAAAAGAAGATACCACGATAATCAGATAAAAGATATGTATTTCCATCACAAATTGCTATTTGCGGCTTATCAAAGCTAGAGTCGATGAAAAAAGGGTCTTACCTTGATCTTAAGTTCCTAATATACTTCAAAACCTTAAAATATATCCAAACCCTTGCTTTCCCAACACTAAAGTAAGATATGCTACAAAATTGATAAAACAAATTATACCATGATGACGAGCTCAACGCGTAGAATAACTTTCGTTAAGGACTTAAGTCGAGAAAATCTATAATTTGGTTGATCCTAGAAATGGATTTTCTGAGCTTCAGGTTCTTAACTTAAAAAAATGAAGTAAAAGTTGGAGAAAAAGATATATAAAAAGTTCCACTGTAACACCTCGGAAAGCTAGAGCCTAACATGTAAACTAGTAGCCTTAATGGGGATTAAAACATAAAGATCAGAGTCGTAAAATAACCTCCCCTACCTAGTACTAATGTTTTAGGACCAAAATGTCAAGGCATGACCCCCGAGGACTCCCCTAAGGGTCCTTGAGGAGGTCCCAAAAAAAGACCCAAAAAGCTGTCAAAAACAGCAGGACCTACGGATGGGCACCCACAAACCATGGGTGGACCCACGCCCTGTAGGTGGGGGTTGTGGATCGAGGCTTGGCCTCCCCTGGTCCTCCCACTCTCTTAATAAAATGAGGGATTGCCAGAAGGAGGCGTGACCCTAGCCACGATCTGTGGGTGGGGGTTTCGTGAGTCACACCTGAAGATGCGTAGGTTCGGCCTAAGTGAGGGGTAGGTTAGTAAATTCCTAATTAATTAGTTAGTGTTAGGGGGTGGTTTTTATGGTTTTATTATGCATATTTAGGGCTTTTAGGACTATTAACTACCCTTACAACTCATTAGTTCCCCAAACTCAAAAAATAGAAACTACCTCCCATCTCCAAAAATTCTCTCTCTAAGACTCCATTGAAGAGCAAGAACAAGGTCAAGCTAGGGGTTCAAGAAGCAGCATTTCTTCTTCATTTTCATGTGTAAATATTCATAAGGTATGGAAGTTTTCATCCTTTAGTAGCTATCACCCAAGGAGTCCCTTCAAAAGCTTTTATCTCAAATCAAGAAATCTCCAAAAGCTAGGGTTTCAACTCAACCTCGTGGATTCCTTTCAAAGTTGCTTTTAAAGGTTGAATTATGTTTGTTTATGAAGGTATGACAGATTTTATATGATTTCAACTTGAATTCCTCAAGAATCCACGAGTTTCCCCAATCCTAGCTATGGTCCTTCTTTACATTAAGAATGCTATTGCAAGTTGGTCCAATTGATTGTATGTGAGTAGATTATGATGTGATTGCATGGTTTTAGTATGATTCTACATGTATACTTATTATCCTAAGATTCTAGGGTGAAATTAATGTGGCCTAGGGCTATGTCATGAAAGAGGCAAATTGAGGGTTTAGAGGTGACCTTCTAAGATTGATGAACTTCTTGATGAATTGCCTTAGATTAGATCACCTAGACATGAATTGCTTATGATCAAAGCTTGTAGACATGAACTAACTTGATTAGGTCTTACATGATGAATCATGGTTGAAGTAGTATTGAGATTTAGTTTACTAGATGCTATATACGTCTATGATTGAGTAAGAATGAAGCATGTGGTAAGTTTACCTTGAGAGTTAGGTTTACATGATGATTATGAGAGGTGTTACTTGAGACTAATGCTCATAATATGAAGATGACTCCTAGGGCTTTAATGGTAAACGCTAATATGAATAAGGTAATGATGTTAAAAGCTTAAAGAATGAAGCTATTATGTAGGTTGAATTGCATATGGCATTATTGTGAAAAGTCTTCATCCACATGATCTATAATATGAGAATATGAGTGTACACATGGAATGAATGTTGTAATTGACTTATGACCATATTTATGTCTCATGTGGTGAATGCTAGATGTGTTGACTTAGCATGATCCTTGAATGCAAGATATGAGGGGTATGCATGATTATTAACTTATGTGCATGTTTTCTGAACACTTAGAAAGTGAACTGTCTATAATGATAATGTTGTTGTTATGTCATTGAAAGGACAATCACACCCCCCCTCCCCCATGCATGTACATGACTATGATGTGACTAAGGTGTTGTTGAAAGGCTAATTCTCATATACACCCTTACACATGACTATGCATGAAGTATGTATGTTTATGATAAGCTTGTTGTGTTGATTGAAAGGCTATTTTCATAAACACACTATGAATATCATGTGAAAGGTTTACTCACATGTTGATGATTCTAAGGTTGCAAGGATATTCTCACCTAATGAATCTATGAGCTATTATGATATTATGTTGGTTGGAGTGCCTAGTGCATTCTTTCATGAACATGAACTTAAATAAAGACTTAATATGAATTGTAAATGGAATTATGCTTATCATCGAGTGGATATGAAAATGAGATGGAAGCTTTTACGCTAGTAGTACGACTTTCCAATGTAGTGATCCCATGAGATGGAAACCTTTTACGCTAGTAGTCTAGGTTTTTAGTAGCAATCTCCTTATCCTATAACTATGTGCCCACATAGGTATTTAGCTAGTGGATCCACCTAAAAGCTAAAATGAACGTTCTACCTTAGGCAAGTAGGACACATCGTTTTGGTGTGGGGGTAGAACACCGGATTCCATGTAGCTCAACATGGTCTATGTTGGTTAAGGCTATTTCCCTATATGATAAGAATATGAATTATGATAAGAACATGAGTTATGTATTATGGTTCCTCAAGAGGTGCTACTTAGTATGAGTGGGGGTATGGTACTTCATTCATGCATTGCACAAGTAGACTTTGAGAGTGGGCACGGTATGTCTCTCTTATGATATGATGATCGTAAGTTAAATGTATGCTTTATATGAATTATGAACATGAACTATACTTATGCCTTCTTAATGAGCTTTAATTAGTGTGAGTGGGGGTATGAGACTTCACTTATACATTGCACAAGTAGATTTATAAAGAGGTTATGATGTGTTTCCCTTATGCTATGAAGATATATGAATTTAGATATGCATTATGTGGATTGTTGCTATGAGTGACTTTACGTATTACAAGCTGTGTACATGAATGTCTCCTTGTCTATGAGTGTTGGCTATGGATAAGGTTAAGCTATATTATGCATGATCATGGTGGCCTAAAAGTGAGACTTCGTGTAGATGGGATTATGGGATCCTAGCTACGCATTGCACAAGTATGGCTAAGGGTTGCTTATACGATAGTTCTATTATGATGATATGATCTTGGTATGTAATTATGAATGTGAACTATGTCTTGTGAAGATTGGAGTATGCATTATGTTGTGTTGGAGACTATGCTTGTGATTATGATGATATCCTTTATGTTATGATGAATTGTTCATGGTTTGTCTTATGAGCTACATTCTCCAACTATTTCAAAGATGATGTTCAAAAGTGGCATATAGCATGGTTTCAAATAAAATTTTCCTTTTATGCATGTTTTAATGATTTTTTTAATGCATGGCTTCCATACTTAGTACATTTTGTGTTAACCCATATTTCTACATTTTCTATAAGTGTAGGGTTTGGTGATATTGGATTCTATCCTCATGGCTAGGACTATAGTAGATCAGAAAGAAGAAGATTGGTGAGTCCTTATAGTATTCGAGGGCTTTACCATATGTCATTTATGTCTTTCTTTTATGATTTAGATTTATGTAAGTTCTATGTCACTAAGATTGTATTCAAGACTTTTAATCCAAGTATTATAGATGGCTTGAGACATGGTGTTATAGACTCTCTCATTTTATAAAAGACTTTGATTGTAAAGAAAAGTTTTAAATTTTTTGCATTTTTCCCTATGTTTTTATGTCATGATATGCTAAGGGCTTGTAGGAGACCCCTTAGGGGTCAAGTACGCCGTGTTACGTTTAGGGGGTACCCCTGGGTCGTGACATACTTGGTATCATAGCATAAGATTTTGAGATGATTTTAGGATGTCTCAAACCACATCTTGTAGAGTCTTGCTCATAAATGTGAAGCGTGCCACATTTATGAATAGGAGGATATCAGATGTTAGGAAAACTTCACTTCTTCATTCTCTAAGTCGTGCCCTAGAGTTTAGCTTTAGTAGGTCTTTCTCCTAAGGTGTGCCCTATGGTTTTCAGGATATGACTACTTTAAGGGCTCATGTTGAAAGAAATGAGGAAGATATTGTGGAGCGAGAGGTTCCCCTCCAAGCTCCGCCCCAAGCTCCAATTGTCCCTATAGGGGAATATGTGTCTAAGGAGAAGCTTAGGTATGGTTTTCTATTGTTGACTCAAGTCGGGATAGAGATTTTAGAATTCTATGGGTCAAAGATGGATGAAGATCCTTTAGAGTTTATAGATAAGGTCTCTAGGGTGTTGAACCTCGTAGGAGTAACTCTGGTAGAGAAGGCGGAATGGGCCGCTTACCAATTGAAGAATGTTGCTCTAATGTGGTTTAGTCAATAAAAGGAGCGAGGCCGGTAGAAGCGGGCCCCATGGAATGGGAAAGATTTAAGAATGAGTTCATTGATAGGTTTTGCCCTTTAGAAATGAGTGGCTAAGATACTTGAGTTTATTAACCTTCGTCAAGGTAGGATGAGTGTTAAAGAGTATGCTCAGACGTTCACTAAGCTGTCAAGATATGCTCTATCCATTGTGGCCAACCCTAGGATGAAGATGAGTAAGATTGTGTTGGGTGTATCCGACTTGATAGCGAAATAATGTAGTATGGCTATGCTTAAGAAGAATGATATAAATATTGATTGTCTTGTGATCCATGCTCAATGGTTTGAAAGGGAGAAACTTGAAGAGAGGTCTAGAGGAACAAAGAGGTATAGGTTTGGTGATGATAATTCCTCTCAAGAGAAATTTTATGGGCCAAGCTCTTCTAAGGTTCTCCCAAAGTTTGACCAAAAGGAGGTGTCTACCCTAAAATCCCAAGGAGTGAGTGGTAGTGGATGCTCGGTGTGGTAAAAGGCATAATGGTAAGTGTCTAGCCGAACGAAGGGTTGTTATGGTTGTGGTGAAAATGACCATAAAATGAGAAATTGCCCAATACTCATGGCTAGGGAAAGAGAGAAGAAGAAATATAGGTTTGATTCTCTTCAAGCTAGAGGTGAACAAGAGTGTCCTCCTAATATTGCTCCCGATATGTGTTTTCATGCTTACCTCTATTCCGGTAGTACTTGTCTTTTATGACTTGATGAATTGGACATGACGAGCTTTTATGTTGTCCTTAGTATTCATGGGTTTAATTGTGGCTATAGGTGTTTGTTGGTAGAACCCAAATTGGCCATTATGAGTTTTGTGATGGGTTGGAGGATTTGATGAACAGTGGTGTATAAGTGATGCCTAGAGTTATTGAATGAGTAGACTCCTTTAAAAGAGGGAAAAAATGTAATTCTCCATGGTTTAGAATCCCCTTGTGTGATGGATATGAGAAGTTGAGTGTTCTAGATGTCCATGAATTGGATTTGGCTTGAAATTCTCACCTTAAGGGGTGTAGTGAGTTTGAAAGGTTTAGTCCCGGTTTGGTAGAATCATATGAAACCTTGAGTGGCGTTGATAAGGTTGCTTGTGAGAAAGAATTGCATGGGGACCTCTCTAATTTAGAAGTATCAATTGGGATCTTAGACCGGCAAGTCAAGAAATGAATGAGTAAGAAAGTGCTTCCATGAAAATGTTGAGGAATGATATTTTAGTAAGGGTTTTAGTTGAGGGTGCTATTTGGGAGGCCAAGGGCCAATGCGATATCCCAATATCCTTATGTTCCCTTCTATTTCTCCCCTAGCTTAAGATGATAAGTCCTCCTTGGCTCATTTCATGATTGTGGAGTCTTGGATGTTATATGTGTCCAAAATTTTCCTTGACCCATAGAGTTACTCTTGTTAACCTTGATAGGATTTAGATGCATGATTATTAAACCTCTATTGGTTTTAGAGCCCGGTAAGGTCATATTGATTTTTGGTGATGCTTTGGGATTGTTTGAAGGGAGTAGTATTTAAGGTCTTAGTAAGGGGGCTTACTCCCAAGGGGGAGATGATGTGCTTAGATAGCAATATTGATTGAGAGTCCCGACATCCTCATCCCTTCCTTCTATTTCTATTCAAGCTTGAAACCAAAAGTTCCATTTGGGCTTGTTTTATGTTTAGGAGTCATGAGTGTTTTAGAAACTTCCATGATCTCCTCATGTTATGCATGTTTTTGAAAGACTCTTATTTTGTATAAAATGAGTTTTCATAATTTATATGTTCCTTATGTTGTTATGCATTTTAGTATGATGATGGCATATTTGACTTCATGAGCTGATATGATGAACATGCTTAGTTATGTTTTTGATGAAATGGCATGTTGGCTCCATATTGTTGTGTTGAGCTTGCTTTGAGTTGGAGAAGACAGTTCCTCCCATGTTGATGTGAATTGATGAGTTTCATGCATATTAAGTTGGTAGATGTAGTTCCTACTTCCTTGTGTTGCATTGACTATGTTTTGAGATGGAGTTGAAGTTTCCTCCTTTTGAATAAGTGCATAAAGTGAATAGTGCATTTGTAAGTTTTGCATATTTTGATGTTTCATGCATGATGAGCTGCTAGTCTAGAGTTTCTAACTTAGTTTGGTGTCTAGATCATCATTCGAGGATGAATGTTCCCAAGGGGGAGATAATGCAACACCCCATAAATCTAATGACCTAAGCTAGAGCCTAACATGTAAACTAGTAGCCTTAATGGGGGTTAAAACGTAAAGATAAGAGTCGTAAAATAACCTCCCCTACTTAGTACTAATGTTTTAGGACCAAAAAGTCAAGGCATGAGCCTCGAGGACCCCCCAAGGGTCCTTGAGAAGGACCCAAGAGAAGGCCCAAAAAGCTATCAAAAACAGTAGAACCTATGGATGGGCACCCACGAACCGTTGGTGGACCTACGCCCCGTAGGTGGGGGTCGTGGGTTGAGGCTTGACCTCCCCTAGTCCTCCCAATCTCTGAAGAAAATGATGGATTACTAGCATGAGGCGTGGCCCCACCCATGGTCCGTGGATGGGGGTGTCGTGAGTCACACCTGAAGCTGCCTAGGTTCGGCCAAAGTGAGGGGTAGGTTAGTAAATTCCTAATTAATTAGTTAGTGTTAGGGGGCGGTTTTTATGGGTTTATTATACATATTTAGGGCTTTAGGACTATTAACTACCCATACAACTCATTAGTTCCCCAAACTCAAAAATTAGAAACTACCTCCCCTCTCCAAAAATTCTCTCTCTAAGACTCCATTGAAGAGCAAGAACAAGGTCAAGCTAGGGGTTCAAGAAGCAGCCTTTCTTCTTCAATTTCGTGTGGAAATCTTCATAAGGTATGGAAGTTTTCATCCTTGGTAGCTATCACCCAAGGAGTCCCTTCAAAAGCTTTTATCTCAAATCTAGAAATCTCCAAAAGCTAGGGTTTCAACTCAACCCCATGGATTCCTTTAAAAGTTGCTTTTAAAGGTTGAATTATGTTTTTTTATGAAGGTATGAATGATTTTATATGATTTCAACTTGAATTCATCAAGAATCCATGACTTTCCACAATCCTAGCTATGGTCCTTCTTTACATTAAGAATGTTGTTGCAAGTTGGTACAATTGATTGGATGTGAGTTTATTATGATGTGATTGCATGGTTTTAATATGATTCTACATATATACTTGATTAACCTAAGATTCTAGGGTGAAATTGATATGGCCTAAGGCTATGTCATGAAAGAGGCAAATTGAGGGTTTAGAGGTGACCTTCTAAGATTGATAAACTTCTTGATGAATTGCCTTAGATTAGATCACCTAGACATGAATTTCTTATGATCAAAGCTTGTAGACATGAACTAACTTGATTATGTCTTACATGATGAATCATGGTTGAAGTAGGATTGAGATTTAGTTTACTTGATGCTATATATGTCTATGATTGAGTAAGAATGAAGCATGTGGTAAGTTTACCTTGAGAGTTAGGTTTACATGATGACCATGTAAGGTGTTGATTGAGAGTAATGCTCATAATATGAAGATGACTCCTAGGGCTTTAATGGTAAAAGCTAATATGAATAAGTTAAGGATGTTAAAAGCTTAAAAAATGAAGATATTATGTAGGTTGAATTGTATATGGCATTATTGTGAAAGGACTTCATCCACATAATCTATAATATGAGTATATAAGTGTACACATGGAATGAATATTGTAATTGAGTTATGACCGTATCTATGTCTCATGTGGTGAATGCTAGATGTGTTGACTTAACATGATCCTTGAATGCAAGATATAAGGGGTATGCATGATTATGATGTTATGTGCATGTTTTCTGAACACTTAGAAAGTGAAGTGTTTGTGATGATAATGTTGTTGTTGTGTCATTGAAAGGACAATCACACACACACACCCCATGCATGACCATGACTATGATGTGACTAAGGTGTTATTGAAAATCTAATTCTCATATGCACCCTTACACATGACTATGCATGAAGTATGTATATTTATGATAAGCTTGTTTTGTTGATTGAAAGACTATTCTTATGAACACACTATGAATATCATGTGAAAGGTTTACTCACATGTTGATGATTCTAAGGTTGAAAGGACATTCTCACCTAATGAATCTATGATCTATTATGATGTTATGTTGGTTGGAATGGCTAGTGCATTCTTTCATGAACATGAACTTAAATAAATACTTAATATGAATTGTAAAGGGAATTATGCTTAGCACCGAGTGGATATGAAAATGAGATGGAGGCTTTTACGCTAGTAGTCCGGCTTCCCAATGTAAGTGATCCCATGAGATGGAAACCTTTTACGCTAGTAGTCTAGGTTTCTAGTAGCAATCTCCTTATCCTATAACTATGTGCCCACATAGGTCTTTAGCTAGTGGATCCACCTAAAAGCTAAAATGAACATTCTACCTTGGGCAAGTAGGACACATCTTTTCGGTGTGGGGGTAGAACACCGGATTCCATGTAGCTCAACATGGTCTATGTTGGTTAAGGATATTTCCCTATATGATAAGAATATGAATTATGATAAGAACATGAGTTATGTATTATGGTTCCTCAAGAGGTGATACTTAGTATGAGTGGGGGTATGGGACTTCATTCATGCATTGCACAAGTAGACTTTGAGAGTGGGCATGGTATGTCTCTCTTATGATATGATGATTTTGAGTTAAATGTATGCTTTATATGAATTATGAACATGAACTATACTTATGAGTTCTTAATGAGTTTTACTTAGTGTGAGTGGGGGTATGGAACTTCACTTATACATTGCACAAGTAGACTTATAAAGGGGTTATGATGTGGTTCCCTTATGCTATGAAGATATATGAATTTATGTATGCATGATGTGGATTGTTGCTATGAGTGACTTTAATTATTACAAGTTATGCACATAAATGTCTCCTTGTCTATGAGTGTTGGCTATGGATAAGGTTAAGGTATATTATGCATGATCATGGTGGCCTAAAAGTGAGACTTAGTGTAGATGAGATTATGGGATCCTATCTATGCATTGTACATGTATGGCTTAGGGTTTCTTATGCGATAGTTCTATTATAATGATATGATCTTGGTATGTAATTATGAATGTGAACTATGTCTTGTGAAGATTGGAGTATGCATTATGTTGTGTTGGAGACTATGCTTGTGATTATGATGATATCCTTTATGTTATGATGAATTGTTCATGGTTTGTCTTATGAGCTACATTCTCCAACTATTTCAAAGATGATGTTCAAAAGTGGCATATATCATAGTTTTAAATAAAATGTCCCTTTTATGTATTTTTTATGGATTTTTTTATGCATGGCTTCCATATTTAGTACATTTTGTGCTAACCCATATTTCTACATATTCTATAAGTGTAGGGTTTGGTGATATCAGATTCTACCCTCATGGCTAGGACTATAGTAGATCAAGAAGAAGAAGATTGTTGAGTCCTTATAGTATTCGAGGGCTTGACCATATGTTCTTTATGTCTTTCTTTTATGTTTTAGATTTATGTAAGGGTCGTGTCCCTAAGATTGTATTCAAGACTTTTAATCCAAGTATTATAGATAGTTTGAGACATGGTGTTATAGACTCTCTCATTTTATAAAAGACTTCGATTGTAAAGAAAAGTTTTAAATTTTCCACATTTTTACCTATGTTCTTATGCCATGATATGCTAAGGGCTTGTATGAGACTCCTTTGGGGTCAAGTACGCCATGTTATGTCTAGGGGGTACCCCTGGGTCGGGACATCCATCGACCTAGGGGACCCTCTTCACGTGCCTGCTTACATAGTCTTGGAAAAACGCAAATATCTCTATATTCTAATGTCTTATGAATAAACGGTTTGATGCGTTGGAAATTAGACTCGTAGGCCTTTGATTTGATGGGTCATGGGCCTCATAACTCATTATAGATTAGGTGAAAACCTCCGAGACATATGACCCAAATTTCAGAGAAATCTTTAAAAATGAACTTATGGTAACTTTCGCCAACTTTTATTATGCGACTTACCTAACTTCAAAACTTGAGATACAACCATTGAACACTTAAACTATGACATACCACATCATTAATAATTTATTACTTACCCTCTTTGTCTTTCCACGAAGGTACTAGTAATTTAGACATTTTGAAAACTCGGGGTGATACATCCTTCCCCCCTTAGAAACATTCATCCTTGAATGAAAAATCTAAGTCACGTGGTTAAGTCCTTAGGAGTTGCCAAAATTTAGGCAGAGTATCCTTTGTAAATGTGACTATCTAGGAACCTGAAATGTTGAAATTCTAACCTAGGCATCTCACAGGACGCATAAATAGCTAAGCAGTATAGCTCCGCAATAACAGTGCGAGCAAAAATACAACAACAACCACAATAATAAGCAATAATATAAAAAATCAGATGGGTATCTTACCTCACTGCACTAATATAAACTGATATTCCATCACCCTGGGGTATGAAACAAGTGAGGATATTTGGACCTCATGCCATCCTCAGCTTCCCAGGTCACCTCTTCTCTATTATTGTTTCTCCACAATACTTTAACCGAAGCCACCTCTTTGGTCGTCAATTTACGGACCTGTCGATCTAATATGGAAACTGGAGTTTCCTTGTAGGACAACTCCTCTGTGATCTGAACATCCTCAACTAGGACAACCCGAGAAGGGGCTCCTACGCACTTCAATAACATCTATACATGTAAAACTGGATGAACAGATTCTAGCCCTGAAGGCAATTCTGACTCATAAGCCACTCGTCCTACCCTCCGAAAGATCTGGTATGGCCCAATAAATCTTGGACTAAGCTTGCCTTTTTTGCCAAATCTCATAACACCTTTCATAGGCGAGGCTTTTAAGAATACCCAGTCATCGACACAAAACTCCCTTCGTTGCACATTTGAGTATGACTTCTATTGGCTTTGAGCTGTTAGCAACCTCTTCCAAATGAGCTTAACCCACTCCACTGTCTGTTGTACTAAGTTGGGTCCAATTAACCCTGACTCACCAACCTCGAACCATCCAATGGGGGATCTACATTTTAGTATTTTGTGCATTTTCTGCATTTTCTGCATTTTCTACATTTTCTTTCCCTTTTGACTTTCCAACTTCTGAGGTGTTTCAATATCTCCCTCTTGGGAACATTCATCCTCGAATGGGACTCAAACTAGCATGAATAGAGTAGGAGAGAAACTAGGCCCCAAATACGGGGCATGACCTAGACACCCGACCTAAAACCTAGCCCTAACTTTCAAATTGGGATCCAACCTTGACACCCGATCCCAATTGTAACACCTCGGATCTCAAAACGAAGAAAATCCTAGTTTTTAGAAAATTTGGTGCTAGTACCAATGGAACCACCCACAGACCATAGGTGGGGTTCCGTGGTTAAGGGCCAAATCTTTATAGTCTCTGATCCTACCAACGGTCGACCAGTACGGTCCGTGGTTGGACCTATGGACCGTAGGTGAGGGTCAACAACCAGTTAGAGGGAAATTGATGTTGGGCAAACTTCAAACAGCCATAACTTTTATCATAAAAGGAATTAGGTGGCCCATGACCTACCAAATTATAGATAATTGAATTCTCTTTCCAATGCCACCAAGTTTGCTACCATTTATGAGTAAAAAGTTATGCTGGGTTTAGTGAAGCCCTGTCGGGCAGACTTGACTGACAATCCCTACCTACGGTTGGTAGGTCAACCCATTGACCATAGGTCCCTCCGTGTGTGGCCTTCGTCAAAATTAAGTTAGGGCCGTTTTGGTCCTTTCCCCTATGCATTGGTCACAGAAACTACGTCATTTGATCCCTAAACTATGTAGGTTTGGTTGGTTTAAGCCTAGAAACTTAGTCAGATCTTTCCTTAAGTGATTCATTCACTAAAAATTCATCAAACTTGGAACAAAAGTAGAGAAAAGAGGTGACCCAAAGCCTTCCAAGAACGCAACAAGTTTTCTTCAGTTCCATCCCCAAAATTGAAGGATTTCTCCATAGATTTCATCACCAGGTATGTGGGATTTCACTGGTGGATTCCTTTCATCCACTAGGTCCCTAGAATCAGTCAAATTCTTGATTCGTATATCTTGCTTAGACCTAGGGTTTCTAAAACCTTAGATATTGGTTGTGATTTAGCTGTTAGAGTATTCCTAATCAGATATCATATTTTTGTGGAATCGTTGCTTAGTTCTTTGCATGAAACTCAGAACCCTAGTAGTGTAGATTCTCTTAGTTCATGAATTACACATGCTAGGTCAGTTAAACAGATATACATGCTTCAGTTTAGAATATCACATTATTGGTATATAATTATTACACTCTCAAATTTGCATGTCTGTATTTTGAGCTATTCAGTATTTCAGTTATAATGTATCACATACATATTCAGTTAGGAGTAGGCTTAGCATCGAATGGGCAAGGGTTTTAGCGTATCCTCATAGTCCCAGAACTACGTTCCCCCATTGGTTAAGTACCCTCTGTGGGCATCAATTTTAGTGATCATGCTAGTCATACCTTTATACCCTTGGCAATATATTAGGTCCTCTCGATGGGGCGTATACATCAGACTCCATATTTAGCTGACGTAGTTTTATGTCGATTAATAGTAGCTCCCACAGTTAAACTGTAGTGCATTCGACCAGGTTTTCAGTTATACTTCAGTATTCAGTCTGAGCATGTTATGTACTTGGTCATTGCATTTAGTTTAGTTCTATTCAGTATATATCAGTATTTCCATTATGTTCAGATTGTCTCATTACTCAGTTATACTTTGTTCAGCTTATATGTTTGTTCAACTTTTATCCTATCCTACATGCACAATACCTTCCATGTACTGACGCATACTCTACACTACATCTTTTCATGACGTAGGTTCAATTCCTCAACATTCAGATCACGTGTAGATCGGTTCCTAATCCACAATTAGCTTTAATGGTGAGTCCTCATACTTCGAGTACAATAGATATGTTTTCAGATTTAGTCTTTCATTTCAGTTTCAATTTTGCTAGGGTTAGCTGAGACATGTCCCAACAACTCTAGTCAATTAGAGGATTTTAGAGACATAGTATTAGGTTCACCTTTAGCTTTTGAGTGATTTTTTAGTATCACTAAACTCTTAGAAATTATTTATATATTCAGATCAGTATTGGTATTCCCCACTTTAAGTTATCTACTATTTTAGGCTTCCGCATGGTATCTCTTTATTCAGTTGTGGTAGTATGCTTATGATATGCCAACTCTAGGGTTAGCTTGGGGTCACTCGTGATTCTAGGTCCCGTGTTTATGCCCAGGGGGTAGCCTCGGGGCGTGACACCAATGATCAATCTAGGACCTGAACTTGACTCCCAATTTGGGATTCAAATTTTGAATCGTGACCCTGATATCTGATTTCCAAACTAGAATTTGATCCCAACACTCGACCTCAACGATCTATTTGGGACCCAAACCTGACACCTAACTCGAAACCTGATTTTGATACCTAACTTAGAATCTCACCTCGATACTTGACTTTAGACTCGAATCTGATATCTAACCTAGGATCTGACCTCAAATTCTAACTCGAGACTCATATTCAAATTAGGATCTACCCTGACCCCACCCAAGACTCAAGAGTTGGGTCCCAAATTGAGAATCATAAGTCGGATCCCAAATTAATATAAAAAATCAGTACTTGAGTCTAGATTTAGGGTGAAAAGTTAAGGTGTGAGGTTGAAAAAGAGTTTTGAAAAATATTTTCCTTACTTTTTGGAGGTAAATTATTTTTCTTAAATTAGAGGAAAATAGGTTGATTTGGAATTCAACCAAAGAAGAGTGTGAGTGTGGGATCTCTGTAGAATAAATCATGATTAAAGCTCTTATATGGAACATAAGATATGTGAAGTCTCATAGGGTTTTTCAGAGGGTTCAGATGCTTAAAAATTTTCATGAATTTGGTTTTATTGCTCTCCTTGAACCATTCCAACAAATTAGGATTATTAATAGATACAGAAGGAGATTGAGTGCTCCGGAAACTTTTCATAATACAAATGGAAAAAATTAGGTGTTTGTAAATAATGGCTTTAATGCCACAATAATCAGCAATTTAGATCAACAATTGTCATTAATGGTACAAAATCTTGGTAAGGATTTCAAGTTCACTGTCACTATTGCAAAATGCGATAAGGAGCAGAGGATGAATTTATGGGATAAGTTGTACTCATTATCCTCTAGCATGACTACACCTTAGATAGTTGGAGGAGATTTTAATGTGGTGCTTAATGGGGAAGAAAATATTTGGTGTATACCAGTGACTGCTGCATATATTGAAGACTTTCAAAAGTGTATAAAATCTTTTGATCTATTACAAATCTCTTTCAAAGGGTGTCTATTTACTTGGTGCAATGGGAGAGCCGGAGATGACTGTATATTTGAGAGGCTGGACAAAATATTACAAAGTGTAGAATTTCAGAATCTCTTCTCTCATAATGAGGTGGAGCACCTTCAAAGGACTAGCTCAGATCACGTACCTATATTACTTTGTTGTGATAACAAAATTAACAAAGTTAGTAAGCCTTTCAAATGTTTAATGTTTTGGGTGGAGCATAAGTCATTTCTGGATGTAGTACAGAAGAATTGGGACTTATTTTATTCTGATAACCTTTTTCTAGACTTCAAGAGAAAGAATAAACTATGTGGATCAAAGAAACATTTTGTGATATATTCAAATAGTTGCTGATTAGAGAAGAGGTTATTAGAATTAAGGAGAAGCTCTTTGAAGAATCTCCTAATTAGGAGAATAGAACAGTGATGCACTAGGCAAGGACAGAATATACTAAGTATCTTCGGTTAGAGGAAATGTATTGGCAGCAAAAGGTTGGGTATGATTGGTTTGAAAGTAGGGATAGAAATACTAGATTTTTTCATATTCTAGTAAAGGAAGGAGAAATAAGTTGAAGGTGAGTAAGATAATGAACGACCATGTGTGATGGCTTGGTCAGGTGGTTGACATTGCTGAGGAGGCTATTAAGTTCTGTCAGAAACAATTCATTCAAGAGAGAGATTCTACTGACCTTTCACTACTAAGTCACGTTCCAAAGATGATTGCAGAAGAAGACAATGTCTTGCTGGGGAAATGCCAGGAGAAGATGAAGTGAAAAAGACTGCTTAATCTAAATGGAGATAGTGCATATAGGCTTAATGGTCTTTCTGGGATCTTTTATCAAACATGTTGGGAGATAATTAAGAGGGATGTGGTAAGGATAGTTCAATCCTTCTTTGAAGGTAGTACTCTTTCAAAATCTATCACTCATTCTAATCTAGTGCTTATTCCTAAGAAAGAAAATATCCAATCTTTCTCAGATATGAGACCTATTAGCCTGAGTAATTTTATAAACAAGATTCTTTCTAGAATTTTTCATGATAGATTGATGATATTTTACCTAGGGTGGTATCTATTAATCAATCAGGCTTTGCTCAAGGCTGAAACATAAAATAAAATTATGTTAACTCAGGAGATTGTTTTAGATATTGGCAAGAGAGGAAAACCTTCATATGTGATAATAAAGCTAGACATGACTAAAGCATATGACAGGGTTTCTTGGTTTTTCCTGATGAAAGTGCTAAGGAAGATGGTGTTCTCTAATATGATAATAGATGTGATATGGAGATTGGTTGCTAATAATTATTATTCTATCTTGCTCAATGGGCAGAACTTTGGGTTCTTTCACTCGACTAGGGGAATTAAACAAGGAGACCCTTTATCACCAGCTCTCTTTATCCTGGATGCAAATGTGTTGTCTAGAGCATTAAATCATTTGTTTGAGGATGAGTTATTTGTTGGATATGGATTGTCTAAGTGGAGTACTAAGTTGAATCATTTTACATACACTAACGAGACCATTATTTTTGCCTCTTCTAATGGATATTCTCTGAGGAAAATTATGCAGGTCTTACAACAATAGGAATCCTAATCAATACAGAAGGTGAACAAAGAAAAAAGCTTTGTCTACATGCATCAAAATACTTCTAGGGTTATCATAGAAAATGTAGGTGAAATCGCTGGTATAATCATAGGTATTTTTCCTTTTAAGTACTTAGGGTGCCTTGTGTCTCATACTAGAAAAAGAAATGAGCATTTTGCTGAATTAATTGAGAAAGTAAGGAGCAAAATTCAAGCTTGGAAGGGGAGGATGCTGCCATTTGAAGGAAAATAGGTGTTATTAACCAATGTACTACAAAGTATCCCTATTTATATTTTATCATTATTCCTCCACAGTATGTCATTAAAGAGGTTCATAGATTGTTGTCTAGATTTTCCTAGAACTCTAAGGAATTAGAAAGGAGAAAACATTGGTCAACATAGGAAAAAGTGTGTATACCCAAACTAGAAGGTGGTTTAGGGTTTAAATCTTTAATTTGTTTGACATTTCAAATGTAATGTGTGCAAAGTTGTGGTGGAAATTTAGATCAAAAAACTCTTTGTGGTCTAACTTTCTTTGGAATAAATATTGTAAAAAGTAGATCCCAACCTTGGTTCAATGGAGAGGTGGGTCTCAACAGTGAAAAGCTACGTTGATGCAAAGGGAAAAAGTGGAACAACACTTGTGGTGGGAACCTAAGGGTGGTACATCTACTATTTGGTATGATAGCTGGACCAAGTTGGGACCTTTGTTTTGTATGCCTTCAGAGGTAGTATCTTGTCATCCTTTAAAAGATATATCTAAATTTTTTAATAAAGATGGATGGAATCTGATAGTAATGAATGAGATGTTGCCTAAGTATGTGGTGGATCATGTAGAAAAAGAGCTGAGGTATGTTCATTGGGAGAATACTGGGGACTTTCCTTGGTGGACAAAAATCATTAATGGAAAGTTTTCATTAAAAAGTGCTTTGGAACTATTGAGACAAGAACATGTGGTGGATGAAGATTTACAAAGAATTTGGGTTAGAGGCGTACCTTTTAAAATCTCCTTTCTGAATTGGAGAATTTGGTTGGGTAAAATTCCATTTGCGGCAATTATGAATACTTGGAATTCACAAATCTCTGAAGATTGCGGATGCTGTCAAGTACCAAACAGAGAAATGACTGAGCATCTACTTTTGAAAAGGGATGTAGCAAATAAGGTGTGGAGTCATTATTGTAAGATTGTTGGATTCATAGACAACAGATTGAACTTAAAGCAAAATATAATATTGTGGAGGGATATGGAAGGAAATAGTAGATCAAATACGGTATTTCATATTGTTCCATTTGTTATGATATGGAGTATTTGGAAAAGAAGGAATATGTGCTTTATGGGGGTCAATATCATGCTGGAAAAATATTTTGGGAAATAGATACCATCTTGGGCAGATTCAGGAAGGTAAGGTGGAAAATGGAGAGTTTAGGAAAAAAAAGTGGTTAGAGCTGGTAGATTTGTTACAAGGCCATAAAGTGGAGTACTTCTCTAAAGTGGTCAGGTGGTCCCCCCAATCAGGTGGTTAAAATATAATACTTCTGGGCTTCGACAGGAAATCATGGATTGAGCTCAATTTCATTCAGTATAAGAGATCATGCCGGTGATTTGGTGGTGGCTATTGGAAAAAGAATTCAGGATGTTCCTAGATTAAAGGTTGAAGCCATTAGCTATTAAGGAATGTCTAGAATACTATCAAAAACTGAACTACCAGCAGATTATCTTGGAGACTGATTCGTGGAACTTAGTTCAGATTTTACAAGGGACGTGAGGGAGTCCTTGGAATGTGATTTTAGAGATTAAATTAATTAGATCTCTTTTTAGAGGTTTAACAGTAAGAGTAGTGCACTCCCTTAGGGATGTCAATACTCTTATATATATATATATATATATATATATATATATATATATATATATATATATATATATATATAGTATATATATATATATATATATTCTAAACTTGGACAAATTAGGGAGTCCTAACATCAGAAGAATTATGAGAAAGTAATAGTCTACATCTACTGTATAATAAGTTCAGGCTCAGCAACAATCTGTCAAACCAAATGCTAATCAACCTACAACAGAAAAGGAAAGATTGTATGGAGTTATTTTGTGGGTTTTTTGGATTTATCACCTGGTGAGAGCTTGGGGTGAGATAGAATCCAAATTCCGCTCAAGTTTTCCTTGACTCATGTTGTCTTGAATAACGTCTGATTTTTAGATTGGTAGCCTAAATTTTTTTATCATAGTTAGAGATACACAAACAAATCATTTTTTCGTTCTTTTAGACCTGATGGTGGTATAAACTTCTTGCAAGTTCAACCTATTGATCTGGAGTAATGAGAAAAAGGATTTGTAAGGTGAGAACTTGAAGGTACTTAGCTTAGGAGAATGCTGATGGTCAACTCTTGTCGGTGGGAGTAACAATTGGTTTGAGTATTTGCACCTATGCAAGAGTGCACATGCTTCTCTCCTTGTACCAAATACTTTAATAATGGTGTCTCTTCCTTAATATTTGTTAAAATGGTTTTGCTTCCAACCCCTCTTCTTCTACCTTCCTTCTCTACACCTTTCTCCCCGCCTTTCTCAATCTCATCTCAAAAATGATCAAAATAATTTTATACATCAATCTTCTTGTCGACTGTTGATCAAAAAGAAATTCTCTTGCAATCTCCTTTATATCAATGGAGAAATGTCTAGTTAGTTGGGAAGAAGTTGGAACATAACTTTGCTGCGATTTTGAATTTATTTTGGGAAAACTATATTGTCGTAGGTAAGGATAAGAGAAGGTTTATTCTTCACAAATTTACTTCTCTCCACTGAGGTAAATATTTTCTATCCTCTTTATGAGATTTATAGTTTTTTTCATGTTTATTTGATGTTCATGTATCTTTATCTTTTACATTCTTGATTTTCTTGCTCTATTTAAGTTTATTGTTGAATAAAAATGGCACCTTTCTATTGTATATGTTCATTTAGTTTTGAACGGAACATGTAAAATTACTAATTAATGTTTTAGGGAAGAAAAAATGGCACATTTTGAGATACAACCACCATTTTATTTTAAAGCAATTCCGCTAGGCAATGTGTGCCTAGGTCTAGTTTTATTAATAAAGAGAAAAGGATCTCAATGAGAAAAGTACAAGCAAAGGGGGCTAGGCCTTACCTTACTAATCTTAATGAGGTAACGAACCTCTACTAAATAACAAGCATAAAAAAATAAGAGCTAGAGAAAACTAGATATTCTATGATCATCATAAAGTTTATAATACACTCTATGATGATACTACAAATGAGGATGTTTAAGCAATGAAAAAATACAAAATCTAAGAAGAAAGCTGAGTTATCAACCTCAAAATTCATTTTATATATGTAAAAATTAAAAGAGATGGGTTGCCCGTGTAGAGTAACCTAAAGTATTTCCCTCTTCTCTTCTTCGTCAAATATGTCCAACAAAACTTGATAGTTCTTTACTTCTTTTTGGATTTACTGGATAGTGTTCTTGTTGAAACTGTCATATGATTTTTCTTTGCAAGTTGCATTGGTAGGTTCCTTGGAATAAATTCCCCAGTCACCTTACCATCCCAACTATGTTGTCTTTCACGTGTCTTCTTTTTGTTTTTGTTGCTTCCACTTCTTTGTTGCCTAGGCGAGAGATCTCCATCCTTGGCTACCTTATGAAATAATATGTCTAGCATCTCATCCTCATCATCATCATCAAACTTTTCACTGCCCAAGTCACTATCATAAGTTGTAGTTGGACTAAGTCCTGAAACTCCAGCTTCTGGCTCATGGCTCTTTCCCAATACCTTAGTAGTAATGGTTAAGATCTTTTTGGAGTTATCAATTGTCACTACCATAGATGGATTTCCCTTACTTGAAGGCACAAATATGGGTGCTTGAGGACTTAACTTACTCTTTGCAGGTCTAGAAATATGTTCTTCTTCCTCTACCAAATCTGCCCATCTAGAATCACTTGTTTCCTTCCCCAAACTCTTGTCATTCCTTTTGGAGATTAACTGTGGTCCAAATATTTGCTCTCCAAGCGACTCCAATGATGGATAATTAGGAGCATCATGATTCGAGGTGTTGATTGTTGCCATAGGTGGTTTGACCATTGGGTTTTCTTTATTCAACATTGTGGCATGTGACTTCTTGATTATTCTAGTAGTTTCTGGATTAGAAACTTGAAGAATTGGAGTGGACAATGCATGGACCTCTTGATCAGAATTGATCATTAAGGCATCAAAGGTGTTAGAGCACACAACCTTCCTTAATACTTTATCTTCACAATTTATCGTTTTCTCCTTGCGTGTTGGGTTAGTGCAATCAAGTTGTTGTAGTTTGGTGTTACCTGGAGAAAATGTTTTGCTTGGTGCTTCAGTCCAACCTCCCTTATCATTGTCCTTCAAAGTGAAGTCATGATCACATGTACCACTAGATTCCGATCCAAATTCTCTTTACACTGCTGCACCTTATTAGCCTGGCAAGAATCTTCAATCGTGGCCAAACTAGAATCTTTCCTACATAAAACACCAGCAGTAGGTAGTTTAGGATTCGAAACTAGATCAGACTCCAAAATAATCACATGAATGACCAAATAACTAGTAACACCATCCTTTGCACCAAAAATCAAAGTCTGCGAGACCATAGCTAAGGGGCAATTTAGTGTAACTGTAGTATTAAGAGTATCATCTCTTTAACACAAGTATCTACAACTCAATCTCCATTATTTTTAATGGCTTCCACCATTGCTATTTCATTATTATTTACATCTGCAACTCGAGTATTATCATCAATACTTTGATCTATGTTTGTTAGTCCCCTCTTCTCATTTAAAATTTGTCGCAAATCACTCTGAAATTTCTCACCATTGAATTGTTCATCTCCAAACACTCCATTATCTTTGCGATTGTTATCTTGATTCTTTTTAAAAATCAATCGACAACCGTTTTCATTGTGACCTTGATGCTTACAATGGTTACAATAAAGGTAAATTATCATAAACAAATTCCTGAAAAACCTCTTGAATCTTACCGGTCTGCTCTTCCAAATACTAGAGACACATCCTCTTAGGTAGCTTGTCCATAAGATCGAGTATCACCTTCACCCTAGCAGTGCTAGGCCTTGTCTTATCTTGTGTTGCCTTGTCAATAGCTATTGGCCTTCCTACCGCTGATGCCATCGACAACAAGGATCTCTTGGCAAATAAATCTGGTGATAATCGAGGCAACAAAATCCACACCGCGGCCATTGAAGTTTCTTCTCTTGAATTGAAATCTATTGTCCAAGGAAATACCCTATAAAGATGTTGCTGTCCATGGAATGGAAAAAAGCTTACTGATTTTGATAGAGCAACCACATAATCTTCATATTGGTCTATCTATAGCAGAATATGTCTACGAGCAAGTAAGCCAACTATACCGTTTCCTTTGATGCCCAAGTGTTTAGGTAAAACTGGTCGCAAATCCTTCACTTCTAGTGTATCGGATGAGAACTTAATAATTACAGCTTGATGTAATCCTTCTTCCTGTGTGAAAACCTGTCGCTCTCCCTTTGTGAATTGAATTGTAGGCTCTCCATGTACATATTGAATATGTTTCAATTGGATTTTTGTCAAATTTTGGGCAGCTTGATTTGTAGTTAATCGAGTAGCAAAGGATGTTTGTTGATTAAGATTATCATTTGTCTCTCCCACAACCAGAGTCCAGGGAGAGATGTGCGCAAACATGGTTGCTGCTACGGTTTAGGGTCCGCTGCTCTTGTAGCAGCCTGATCACATTGAGATACAACCACTAAAAACTCAGGAATTGTATTTGTCTTTTTTATCAGAAATTTGCAATTTTTCCATTTTCTTTTTTATTTTATTTGATTAATGCAAAAAAAATTGTTTCCCCCTTAAAATGTTGGGATGTTGCCATAATCCTTTTCTTTTTTTTTTTTTTTTTTTTTTTTTTACTATTATGACAAATATGGCAAATGAGGAAAACATTAGTATGGTGGTCCAAGAAATGATTTAGTTTATATTTTATGTTTGGACATCTATAATTGATATACATTTATAAGTATTGTGTTTTACGTTTTATTTGTGAATTATATTAGAAAGTATATTAAAGAAATCTAATATTATTACTCCTTCTTGTATATATGCATTATATTTTTTTCAAATTGCAAATATAACTTTGATTTGATTTCTAATTATTGACAAAACTAAATAACCAAACCAAAAAGAGAAAAATCAAACCAAACAAAATTTATTTCGATTTGGATTGGGTTACACTTCTTCAAAACCAAAAATCAAGAAACTCAAATCGAATAGTACAAAACCAAACCAAAAAAACGACTGCACACCTCTAATGTTGCCTAAGATGCTCAAGTTTGTGGCTTATATATAAAAGATAATTACTTTAAAACTGATCGAAACTATCTCCATTTTTAATAAAAAATGAATTGGCTAAAAAGATTAGGTCAAAGTTGAGTGGGCCACGATTAGTGGTGGCAAATGGGCGGGTTGGGTTAAATTTGGGCGGATTGAAAATGGGTTAACATAAAATGGGTAATAATTCAACCCATCTATATTTCATATGGGTAAAAATGGGTTGGGTAACAAATGAGCTGGGTAAAATACAAGTTTACCCATATTTTCATGAGTAAATAGTGTTTTACTTAAGAATTAAACATTGATAAAATATTTTAGTCTTTTTTTGATGAAAAATATTGAAAATGCTTTATTTAGTTTTATTGTGTCATCAAAGTCAAATTAAATTCCTATAAGTTTTCAATATGAAATAAATTATGTAATAACAAGGAAAAAAATATTTTTAATTTTAAATTAAATGAATATTTGCATTTTTGGAGTAAAACGTTCTTAAGACACTTTACGCAATATCAATATCGATACATGATTTGCTTATTTTACACTATTATTTGTTATCCAATATAAATTAAAAAAATAAAAAATATAATTATAATGAGTAAATTGACTAAATGACATATTTAAGATTATATATTACTAGTTTTAATAGTACTTTCTAGTTTTCCATACGTAGCAGTAGAATTCTAACTCTACCTAACAAACTATCTAAACCTATCATATAAAAAATAAAAACGAAAATAAATAATTATGGTTAATATCGTGCCATTAAAGTAGGAAAATACCTCTTCCATAAATATAGGTTTTGTATAACTGACATTGAAAATGAATCCCTTAATAACTCTCTATCCATTATTTGGTTGTTATCACAAAATCTTAATTCTCTCTCTCTTTCATCGGCACAATATGCTATCTTATACATCTAATTGACAATTATTAACCCAGTTTAATTTATTGGCACAATATGACACTTATACACTTACTGAGCTTTTTTGGCATCATCAAACCCAAAACATTTGCCAAAAATAGGGAATAATTGAATGCTCTTTTACAATTTTTTTCACGATATTGTTTAACTCCCACTCTTGTTTACCTCTTTCAAGTTTTAGGATTTCTATCTTCTTCTCTAAAACATTTCCACTAGAGATCAATTACAAAAGTAACTCAAATCACACCAAATCTTATATATATATATATATATATATATATATATATATATATATATATATATTAATGGCTCCAACTTTTTTTAAAAAAAACCGAGGGTTTCTACATTCCTTAGCTTGTACTTGGATGCAAGGATTTTTACAATTTTTCGTGTTTTCTATTGTATTTCAATGGGTAAGAGTAGTTCATTCTCAGAAGAGAAAATATGTAGAAAGTGGAGAAAACTACAGCGACGATGTGAAACCCTCGAATGAAATAGATGAATTGAAAAACAACGATGAGTTTGAAAATTGTCAATTATAGGTATTAGTGGGTAATAATTTTGATTTTGACAATTTTCACCTACAATTTTGATTTCAACACATGCAAACTCACTTCAATATTCAAGTTGAAGAAACATTTGGTTCTTAATAATGTGAAACATGAATTCGGATACATTAAGGCAGGACTCTATAGCAGTCTATTGTATATGTCTTCAAATTAAATGAATGTATACGCAATATGTATCGTGTATATGCAGTTGACAATATGCATACAAACCTGATTTGATGTATCAAAATATTTTATCAAAAGATAATATATCTTTTTAACTGCAAAATATACTTATGTATATTAATAATGTATACAAATAAAATATAAGCAATGTATATATTATTGTGTCAAATGTATACTAAATAAACATATACTTAATTAAACGTATTCAACTGAAACATGCTTATTTGCAGTAGATTTCAAAGTTCAGCACATACAAAATGTATATATAAATATAGGGGTAACCCATCGGTGGCCCCCTAAATTTGGCACAATGTTTCACTTAGACACCTCAACTGAATGATTTTCATTTTAAACACCTAACGTAGGGTCCCGATGTATCACTTTGACACTTTTTGCACAACTGGAGTGTCACGTGGTTTTCATTGATTCAAGGCGCATAAACATCAATATTTCGTCTGATGTGGCGTCCCCAATGGTAATATTACCCCCACCTCATTTATTATATTATTTTTTCTCCAATTGTACCTTAATTAAGACCCCAATTTCTCTCTTCTTTTCCAATTTCTCCCCTCTTTTCCAATTTTTCTATTCTTCAGCCTTTCTTTAATTCTTGGCCCTTAATTCTTTCATGTCGAGCTTCTCCAATTTTTCCATGGCATCTGTGGATGAAGGTCGATATTGTAGATATGGTAATGAAGCACTATTATAAACTTCATGGACCCAATTAAATCCAGGGCGTATATTTTTTACTTGTAGAATTTCAATGGTAAAATTCTCTATTTATTTTTTTTAAGTCAATTAGATGATTAATGTTGGCATCTAATTCTTTTTGATTGGTTTTTATAGAAAATGGGTGGCTATGACTATTTTCTTTGGTATGAAGATCGACACCCTCCTTAAGCAAATAGGGTAATGTGGGGATTGTTGAAGAAAGTCAATATTTTTGATGAAACAATAAAGCGAGCAAGAAATATATATTTATTGTTGGTGTCATAGCTACTGGGTTGGTGATGTTTGGAATATAGACATTGAAGCCTAATTGTTAGTGTTCTTGAGGTGTAGTAGTATTTGGTGTTTAGTCTAGTAGTATTTTGATGTTGATGTTGTTGTTGCTGTAAATTTTTGATGTAAATGTGCATTTTGGATGCAATGAAATTCTATGTTATTGTTGAAGTAAAATTGGTTGTTTTTTGGCTACATACAAATCTCAAATTCGTTCTCACAATGTAACACCAAAAACAAATAGCAACCAATTCATCACAATATTCTCAAAACGTATTCATATTCGTCTCAATGTAACACCCAAATTACACAAAACGTAGACAGTTATATTGCATGCTCCATAATGAGCTCAAAGTTAGCATTATGCTACATACCATTCAAGGCTACAACCTTCAAAAAAGTGTATACCAGTACCAAAATAAGGCCCCAAAATAAAGCTAGAATAATCAAAAGCTACATACAACCTTCATAAAAGTGTTTACTAGTACCAAAATAAAGCTAGCATAATCCAAAAAAATTAGACAGCAAAATAAGGGCCCAAAATCAACCTATTCTAAGTTGGTGTTACTTCTTCTTTTTGTTTGCCATTTGCTACAATTGGGAAGTGGTGACAACATCTTTGTTTTTCCATCTCAAGCCTCTAGGCTTAAAGCCAAGGTCTATACCCATTGAACTTGTATCCTTATAACTTGAACCTGTTGGTAGAATTCTATGACTTGAAGTTCCAGACTGTTTTTTTGAAGAAAAAACCAAAATTAATATATAAACTTGCATTTATTTAAGAGATAAAGTATGTGAAAAACTTACGTTTAGTATTTGGGTTCCACTTGCACTAGTGTAGAGGCCAAATCCAACATTACTTGATCCACCATTAGTTGGCCTCTTTGGTCCCCCTCTTGCAGAATCTTCTCCAGTTGCAACTCTTCCTCTCTTTTGCCCAGTAGTTTGCCTTGTCCTTGGAGGTAGTTGACTGGTTATTCCTCTTGTAACAGGAA
This sequence comes from Solanum pinnatisectum, assembly GCA_035578085.1. NCBI lineage: Eukaryota > Viridiplantae > Streptophyta > Magnoliopsida > Solanales > Solanaceae > Solanum > Solanum pinnatisectum. The sequence continues at coordinate 14,961,303 of CM069080.1, forward strand.
TACTTGTATCAACAAATAGTGGTGGTTGGCTTGTTTTTGTAGTTACCCTTACCCTCTTAACTCTACTTGTATCACTAGTCACCACAAACTGTTGTTGAAGAAGCATGATTGCTTGATGTTGTTGATGCAGGTTGGTAGCAGCTTGTTGGTTCAGGATGGCTATTTCTTTTTGAATTGTGAACTATGGCTAGCTTGTTGTGAAGTATGGACACCAACCTAAATATTAAACATAAAGTTTGTTCATTACATTCAACAAGAATTTAAAAGTCACAAACAAATAATAAATTATTTTACCTTGCAATATTTCTTGTTGTGGCCTTGTTGTTTACACTTGGAATAAGTAATTTTCACCCCTTGTTTGGACATCTTTCCATACTTCTTTCTTGGTTCATCTTTACTCTTTCTTCTATTTCTTGGAGGTCTACCAGGCATTGGTTTAGGTTTAGGAGGCTCAATCCTTGGACTGTTAGTTTCAGGCCACATCTTTATATTTAGAATTGGTTGAATGAAATGACTATAAGCCTTTAAGAAGGTGTCCTACCTATACCAATGTTCCACAAGTGGTTCAGGTTCCTATTCTATGTGGCACAAAGCAGAAATATCATATTGACATGGAATGCCTCTCAATTGCCAAGTTCTACAACTACAAACTCTATTAGTCAAGTTGACTGTATGCCTATATTGCCCTTCTCCAATCTCAAACCCAACATCAGCATTCCAAAGCACCTTGCATGCCTTAGACTTGTCCTTATTCTCCTTTAATATAAGTCTAGCCATATGTGCAATATCAGATATCCAGGTGTCAACAAACTTAAACATATCCATAGTTCTAGTCATTAATTTTCTCCTAATTTCCTCCAACATGGTTATTATAGATTTGTGTCTACATGATAAGATCAATGTGTTAAAGGTTTCACACATGTTATTTTCAACTGCATCACATTTGGAATGCTCTTGAAAGAATGCTCTAACACATGAAACTTGTGGATAATGCAATAAATCATCATTAATTTTCTTACGAAGTCTGCTCATTTTATGAAGCTCCTCCCTGAACTTCACTTCAAAAAGTTGCCTTGGAACATCTCCAGAATTGTTTTCTCCTTTCCTCTCCCTTCCATATTTTACTCCAATTAGACCAGATATGTCTAGCACACCTTCTAACTTCAGAATTTGGTAGCGGTTCATCAACAGCTGCTTGAAGACCCTACAATAAAATACAGTTCAATACAATTCAAGAAAGAAAATACATTTCTGCATATCTAAAATTATCAAAGTAATAGACAATTACCTTCTGCATATCTGACATTACAGTAAGACCATGCCCAGTACCCAACTGCAGGTCCTCTTTCAAGTAGTTGATAAAGAAACTCTAACTATTTTTAGTCTCATTGTCCACAACTGTCTAGGCTATAAGAAACATCTGATTGTTTCCATTCCTTCCAACTGCTACTAGAAGTTCACCCTTACAATCACCCTTTAAGAAACATCCATCAAATCCTATTATTCTTTTACATCCTTCATTCCACCCCTTCTTCAATGCATCCAAGCATACATAGAAGTACACAAACAAATTCTTTCCTAGTACAGTTTCTCTATCCATCCTTACCCAAATAGAACTACTAGGATTGGTTTGTTTTATCACTCTAGCATAATCACATAACCTTGCAATTTCCATATTCCAGTCACCCATGGTCTCTCTAAGAATCATCATCTTTGCCTTGTAACAAATTGTTCTACCAGGACTCCTCCCTGCAAAATTCTTGTATTTCCCAAATCCTCAAAGATGGTTGTTTAGTTATTTCATCCTTGATTCTACTTGCTAGGAACTTAGCTGTACATATTTTGTTCTTATTTGATGGAGAACACTTGTGTATAGGATGGTAATTCTAAATCATAAAGTTACCAGAATCCCTATCAATAGCACCATAGCACAACCATTTGTATTTTTCTTCGAATCTACATTTAGCTCTCACTCTATGAGCTTCATTAGGCCTTAACTTAATATGATAATTTTTTTCAACAGCATATTTTGCCAAAGCCTTTCTAAATTCCTTAGCATTCTCAAAAATCATTCCAAGTTCAAAAATAGCAACAGTACAATCATCATCATACCTAAACTTTTTGCTCTTTCTTCTAGATGGTAGATCAACACCCCTAACAACTTCTGCATCTAGCATATCAATGTTATCATCACTATCACATTCTGAGCTGTCAATATACTGCTCATCTCCTCCTAATCTACCAACATATCTATCCTTCTTATTTATTCTAATATCTTCAAAGCCTCTGTCCATATCAGCCTTACCTATTGGTACTTCTTCAAGTATTGTTTTATTCTTCCTAGGATTAGGATTTGTTTTCTTACTAAGATTAGGATATCTTTTGTTTCTCCTTTCAGCCATAAGGGATCTCAATTCTTCATCAACATTTGAATCATCTTCATCTAGAATAGCATATACATCTGTGTCACAACTAGGCAGATCTTCTGCTTCATTCTGATTTGTATCACCTCTAGGCATTTTTGTATCAACTCCATTCAGATCTAAATCATTCTCCACAGTTTCCTCAGTATTTATACCCACAAATTCATCAACAAGATAAGACCATGCTAAAAAACCATGTAGAGCACACAATTCTTCCAACTCATCAATTTCATGGACCACATACACATGAAACTCATCACCATCTATCAAGTATTTCACAAATTCTAACAATTGAGTATCAGAAGTAACTTGAACTAATTCATTGTTATCTTCACAGTAAAATCCCTTCACATTTGTATACCCAAGGTCTTTAGTGTAGGAAAGAAACTCAACAACAGTAAAATGATCTTTATCTATGCCAACACCAAATACATCTACTTTTCGTTGGTAAGTAGGGTTAGAGTTTCCAACAACACACCCCCATGATGAAAACAAGTTAAAATATAATCGTCCATATCCCTAAAAGAAGACCCCCAACAAAAGGAAATACCCAAAAAGCCCCTTACTTTATGAGCATTAGTTAGGCCAAAACCTAAATTAAAAATGAAAATAAAGAAAGCGGAATCAACAACAAAATACACCTTCTTCAAGAATAAGCATACAAACACAAGAAAACAAAGGTAGAACCTTCAATTTCTCCAATGTCGCACAACCTGATACCTCGTCAATACTTAATTTTCAATCTTAAACCTGAAAAATGGCGACATAAAATACAACAATGGTTATTACTAGCAACGAATTGAAGGGAAAACAAAGCAATACATGTGAAGTGAAGTGGGTTTAGGGAATTGGAAGATTTACCTAGGGTTTTCATTAGAGAATAGAGAAAATCATACAAAAGAAGTTGAAAGATCACTCTTTTAATTTGAAGAAAAATGACGTGTAAAGAGGCTTAAGAGTTGGCATCATATAATTGATCAGTTAATCCACGTAGATACAGTTGTGTTGCACGTGCCTATGGCCTACATAAGTCTGTATACAAATTGTTAAAGTGACACATCGGGACCCTACGTTAGGTGTTTAAAATGAAAATTGTTCAGTTGAGGTGTTTAAGTGAAATATTGTGCCAACTTTAGGGGGCCACTGATGGGTTACCACATAAATATATATTGGACACCTAATACTAAGTTTAGATCATTGCCACTCAATACCACAAAATATTAAAATGAATTTTGTATACATTATAGTGCGAACATATACTTGATCAAATATATTTAACTAAATACAAAACAAACCTATAGGTGTGTATACACTAACCAGAAGTATATCATAATCTACAATTAATATAATATATTACATTCTTAAAAGTGGTTCTAGCCTTTGTTTTAATGGGTAAATTAAGGATTTTTTTTTCATTCCTTAAAAGTAACAATAGTTTTTTTAAGAGTAAATTTTAGGAATAGCAAAGATTAAAAATATCATATTAGCGCTCTATAGCTACAGTTTTATTATTTGTGCTCCATTGCCAAATTATGTTTGCTATGGAGTATCTGATTTGTATAAATCATGGTGATTTGTATAAATCATGGGCTAATTTGTTTGTGTCAATGAATATTGTGTTTGTATATGTATATGTTCTCTATGTTAGGCTAGACTGATAAGTGAAATTAGGAAAGAGAGGAGGGAGGTGAACGAGAGAGTGAAAAGAGTGGAGAGAGGTGAGGACAACAAAAGGCCGAAAACTCGAACCAGTTATCTGTTCATAAAATTCCAACTGAACCTGCACCATCATTTGCTAGTGCACTTGCACGAAAGAACAGAGGTGAATTCAGGAATCAGAATTTGCAGTACTTCAAAGCTCGACCTGCTTAATCTCAAGGTACTTTGGCACAAGGTGTCGCGCCCGAAGGTTATCCCCTTAACGTAACATGAGACCTAGGACCATGAGTGACCCCAAGCTAACCCTGTTTCTGGCATATCATAAGCATACTGAAAATAGGCTAAGTAAAACATGAACTACGCGAAAGCTAAAACAATGAATAACTGAAAGTGGGAAATTCCCAGCTAGTCTGAATGTATAAAACATACTAAGAGCTTAGAGTTACTGAACAATCAATCAAAAACTGAAGCTAAACCTACTACTATATATGAAAATCCTCTAACTAATTAGATTTGCTAGGACATGCCCCCAGCTAACCTTAACAAAACTGAAAACTGAATAAAAGACTAAAATAGAAAGCATGTCTATTGTCCTCGAAGTATAAGGACTCACCACTGGAGCTGCTAAATACAGATCGAGAATCGATCTATGCATGATTTGGATGCTGAGTACGTGAACCTACATCATCAAAGGATGTAGCGCATAGTATGCCTCAGTACTTTTGGAATGTACTGAGCATGCAAGATATAGATATAGGCTGAATAAATATATATGAATTGAACAAAGCATAACTGAGCAATGATATAATCTGAACATAATATAATGCTGAAATATAACTGAAAATTGAGCTAAATGCAATGACCAAGTACTAATCATGAACATAACATGCTGAGATTGATTATTGAAGTATAACCTGCAAACCTGGTAGCATTTAACTGTGGGAGCTACTATTGATCGAGATAAAATCATGTAAGCTAAATACGAAGTTCGATGTATACGCCCTATCGAGAGGACCCAATATACCTTGCCAGTGGTATAAAGACATAACTGACGTGATCACTAAATATGATGCCCAACAGAGGGGACTTATAAACCTACGAGGGCACGTAGTTCGGGGACTATGAGGGTATGCTGAACCCTAGTCCAATTCGGTGCTAAGTCTTATCCCAATTGAATATGTATATGACTGAAATGTAACTAAAATACTTAATAGCTCAAAATACTGACATGCAAATCTGAGAATGTAACATTTATAAAACTGGTAGTGTAACATTTGAATGAATCATGTTTATCTGTTTAAATGACCTAGCAAGTGTTCGTATAAGGAACTAAGCAGATTTTCCAAGAAAATAAGTTATTTCGATTTGGGATACTACAACAATTAAATCACAACAAATATGTAAGGTTTTAGAAACCTTAGGTCTAAATAAGATATAGAGAATCAAGAATCTGAATGAATTCTAGGGACCTAGTGGATGAAAGGAACCCATTGGTGAAATCCCACATACATAGTGACGAAATCTACAAAGAAATCCTTCGATTTCGGGGCTGGAACTTGAAGAAATCCTTTTGCTTGTTCTTGAGGAGCTGGTCGACTCTCATTTTTTTTTGGTTCAAATTTCGATGAATTTTGATGAATAATCATTTAGGGTAGGTTCTGACTAGAATATTAGGCCTAGACTGATTAAAATGACGTAGTTTAGGGATAAAATAATTAGGAAAAGACCCAACTACCCCTAAGCTAAAATTTGACCACGACCTACGAACCCTGATCGATGGATCGTGGTCTGACCGATGATCCGTCCTGTAGGTCCTTTGTCTGGCTTCAGAGAAGTGGAATTGGGGCCTTGAACCACGGACTGTAGTCAGATCAACGGTCCATAGGTTAGGCCGTGGTTCTGAACTTTTCTAGGAATTACTGAGGTGATCAACCACAGACCACACCTATAGTCCGTGGTCCCATCCACGGGCCGTGGATGGCCACCGTGGGTCAACACCTGTACCTTTTGAAAATTATCATTTTGCCCTTTTTCGAATACGGGGTGTTACATTATTTCCCCCTTGGGAACATTCATCCTCGAATGAAGTCTAAACAAGCTGAGTATGGAGGGAAAGAGCTGAAATCCCTACCACTAAGTACTAGAAACTAAAATCTAACTGAACTGAGTTCCAAGAACATGCAAATATGCTGAAATGCAAGAACAACTGGGGGAACAAGATACTGAGATTGAATTTACGCATGAGTAAACTGAGAGACTGGGGAGGAACTATTACCTGAAGCTGAAACGTAATCGAAAGGAAAGAGATGAGGATACTTGGCCTTCATGACTGCTTCTGTTTCCCAAGTAGCTCCCTATACGGACTGACTCCCCCACAAAACCTTCACTGAAGAGACTTTCTTGTTTCTCAACCTACGAACCTAACGATCAAGAATATCAATTGGCACCTCTTCATAAGTAAGACTATCCTTCACATCCACACTTTCTAATGGTACTATCGATGCCGGATCACCCACACAATTCTTCAACAAGGAAATGTGAAAGAATGGATGAACTCCTGCTAGTTCTGCTTACAACTCCAACTCATAAGCCACATTACCAACCCTTTTCAGGATTTTGTAAGGACCTACATATCTCGGACTGAGCTTTCCTTTCTTGCCAAAGATCATCACCCCCTTCATAGGTGACACTTCCAGGAAAACCCAATCATCGATCTCAAACTCTAAGTCCATTCTCTGCACATCTGCATAGGACTTCTGATGACTTTGTGCTGTCTTAAGTCCATCTCTAATGAGCTTATCTTTTTCCATAGCTTCATGAACCAAATCTAGCCCAATCAATATTGCTTCACCTACTTCAAACCAAACGACTAGAGATCTACATCTACACCCATATAGTGCCTCATATGGGGCCATCTGAATGCTGAAGTGATATCTATTATTATAGTCCAACTCTATGAGAGGTAGGTGATCATCCCAACTACCCTTGAAATTGATCACACAAGCTCTCAACATGTACTCTAAGGTCTGAATGGTATGCTCTGCCTGACTATTCGTTTGTGGATGAAATGTTGTGCTGAGATTTACCTGAGTACCAAGACCTTTATGAAATGATTTCCAGAAATGAGAGGTAAAAAGAGGACCTTTATCTGAGATGATAGACAAGGGAACCCCATGCAACCTTACTATCTCCTTAATGTAGAGTTTAGTGTAATCCCCCACTGAATCTGTAATCTTGACAGCCAAGAAGTGAGCGGACACTAACTCTGTCCACTATCACCCAAATGGAGTCATGCTGTCTGCGAGTATAAGGTAAACCCGTAATGAAGTCTATGTTTATCATTTCTCACTTCCAGGTAGGAATGTTAATCTCTTGAGTCATACCTCCATGGTTTCTGATGTTCTACCTCAACTTTTTTACAATTAGGACACTTAGCCATAAAATCTGCTATGTCCCTCTCCATGTCGTTCCACCAAAAGACTTTTCATAGGTCACAGTACATCTTAGTGGCACCTAGATGAATGGAATACCTGGAGTTATGGGCTTATGTAAGGATTTTCTGCCTCAACTCACCCACATTAGGAACACATAAGCGATCCTGGTAACGAAGCATACCATCTCCCCCTTGGAAGAAAATCTCAACTTTATGCTGATGAACTGCACCTTTTAACTAAAGTAATATAGGATCACTATCTTGTTTTTCCTTAACCTCCACTACCAATGAAGATTCTGACCCATTTTGAACTATCACACCACCATCTGATATATTCGTAAGGCAAAATCCTAAGCGACCAAGCCGGTGAACATCTTTTGCTAATTCATTCTTTTCTTTCTCAACATGTGCTACACTACCCATAGACAATCTGTTGAGAGCATCATCCACTATATTGGCCTTACCAGGATGGTAAAGCACACACATGTCATAGTCTTTGAGGAATTCAAGTTATTTCCTCTGATGAAGATTCAACTCTTTTTGGGTGAACACATACTAGAGGCTCTTATGATCGGTCAACACATCAACATGAAAAACATACAAGTAATATCTCCAAATCTTTAGGGCACATACTATGGCTGTAAGTTCGAGGTAATGAGTTGGATAGTTCTTCTCATGGACCTTAAGTTGTCTAGAAGCATACGCTATAACCTTACCTCGCTGCATCAACACACAACCTAGGCCGACTATGGATGCATCACAATAAATTACATAACTGTCTGAACCATCTGGTAGAGTCAAGACAAAAGATGTAGTCAACCTAGTCTTCAGTTCTGAGAAGCTTTTCTCACACTCATCTGACCACTAAAATTTGACCTTCTTCTGAGTCAATTTGATCAATGGGGAAGCTATTAATGAAAATCCTTTAATAAATCTTTTGTAATAACCAGCCAAACCCAAGAAACTTCTAATATATGTTGGAGAGGTTGGTCTCGAACATTGCTTCACTGCCTTTAGTTTCTGAGAATCCACTCGTATTCTTTCACTAGACACCACATGTCCAAGGAAAGCGACCGACTATAACCAAAATTCACATTTGCTGAACTTAGCAAATAACTGGAAATTCTTGAGGGGCTGCAGAACAACTCTCAGTTGAGTCGCATGCTTCTACTCATTCTGAGAATAAATGAGGATATCATCAATAAAGACAATAATGAACAAATCCAAATACTATTTGAACACACTGTTCATTAAGTCCATGAAATCTGTAGGAGTATTGTTAGTCCAAAAGACATAACTACAAATTCATAATGACCATATCGAGTTTTGAAGGCTAGAATGTCACTATCCCTGACTTTAAGCTGATGATAGCTAAATCTGAGGTCTATCTTCAAAAAATAACTAGCACCCTGAAGTTGGTCAAACAAGTCATCAATCCTGGGGATATGGTATTTGTTCATGATTGTGACTTTGTTCAAATGGCGATAATCAATGCACATTCTGAGAGAACCATCCTTCTTTTTCACTAACAACACTAGAGCACCCCATGGAGAGATACTAAGTCTGATGAAACCCTTATCTAGAAGGTCTTTCAACTGTTCATTCAATTCCTTAAGCTCTGTTGGAGCCATTCGATAAGGAGGAATCAAGATAGGCTGGGTATCTAGAAGGAGATCAATACTGAAGTTGATTTCCCTTTCGGGATGAACTCCAGTAAGATCTTCTGGAAACACTTCTGGAAACTCATTTACTACTGGGACTAACTCAAGAGTTGGGGTTTCAGATTTTGAATCCTTGATCCGTATAAGATGATAGATATACCCTTTAGATATCATTTTAATGGCCTTAAGGTAAGAGATAAATCGACCCATAGGCACTGAACTACTACCCTTCCATTCTAAGACTGACTCATTTGGAAATTGAAACCGAACGATTCCAGAGCTACAATCGACTGAGGCATAACAAGAATGTAACCAATCCATGCCTAGAATGATATCAAAATCTACCATTTCTAACTCTACAAGATTTGCTGAGGTGAATTTCTGAGAGACTATGATAGGGTAATTTATGTATACCGTCTAGCTATAACTGGGTCACCAACTGGAGTACAGATTGAGAAAGGTTCTGAGAGAGTTTATAGACTGACACCAAAGTTTACTGTTATATACAAAGTTACAAAAGACAGTGTAGCCCTTAGATCTAACAATGCATAACATCTAAATGAAAGAATCATAACGTATCAGTGACCTCATCAGGAGAATCTTCCTGGTCCTAGTGAGCCTGGACAACATAAAACCTGTTCTGGCGCGACCGCCACCTGTACCAGATGACACAACCTACTTAGTTGGGCGACCTACTGGTGCTACTAGAGCTGTAGACTGAGCCCTATTATTATTACCTCCTTGCCCCTGCCTAGCAGAAGGGCAATCCTTCAACCTATGGCCAGACTGACCACACCCAAAGCACCCTTCCTTGCATGCAAGACACTCATCCAGATAGTTCTTACCACACTTTGGACAAGTTGGGAAAGACTTGTTACCTGAAGTACTCTCTTAAGACTTAGAGCCTGTGACCCTAGAAACCCAGGCGGATTTATCTGAACAAAATCTCAAACCCTAGCTGTAACTGATCCACCATTTGGGTTAGTATGTACTGGGACCTGCTGATTGTTCTGGTTGGTCACACTCTAAGCCAAAAGTTGGATCACATTATGAAACTCTACATTCGTAACCTTATGGTTCGGGACTGGGGAAACTACATTAGCATTGTGTGCATTAGCATTTTGTGCATAAGCTCTATGAGGAGGCATGAATAGAAACGCATAATGACATATTAGAACTGAGAAATTGGATCATACCTCACGCACGATAAGAGTAGCAAAGAAAGTGAAGTTTTTCTTAAAACACTTTGTAGCCTCTTTCTCCTAGATGTGGTGCACTTCACACCCATGAAAGAGACTCTACTTAGTGCGGCTTTTAGACATCCGAGGACTTTTAAACCTAATGCTATAATACCAAATTTATCACATCCCGAGGCTACCTGCTTAACATTACGTGGGACCTAGGAGCACGAGTAACCCCAAGCTAACCCTGTTTCTGGCATATCATAAGCATACTGAAAAAAGACTAAGTAAAACATGAACTACGCGGAAGCAAAAACAATGAATAACTGAAAGTGGGGAATGCCTAGCTAGTTTGAATGTATAAAACATACTAAGAGTTTAGAGTTACTCAATAATCAATCAAAAATTAAAGCTCAATCTACTACTATGTCTGAAAAGCCTCTAACTGATTAGAGTTGCTGGGACATGCCCCTAAAAAATCCTAACAAAACTGAAAAACTAAATAAAAGACTGAAATGGAAAGCATGTCTATTGTCCTCAAAGTATGATTACTCACCACTGAAGCTATTGAATACGGATCGAGAATCAATCTATGCATGATCTGGATGCTGAGTACCTGAACTTACATCATCAAAGGATGTGGCGCAGAGTATGTGTCAGTACTTTTGGAATGTACTGAGCATGCAGTATATAGATATAAGCTGAACAAATATGTATGAACTGAACAAAGCATAACTGAGCAATGATATAATCTGAACAAAATATAAATGCTGAAATATAACTGAAAACTAAGTTAAATTCAATGACCAAGTACTAATCATGAGCATAACATGCTGAGACTGATTATTGAAGTATAAACTAAAAACCTAGTCAAATGCGCTAGAATATGACTATGGGGGCTACTATTGATCGACATAAAACCATGTGAGCTAAATGTGGAGTCGGATATATACACCTCATCGAGAGGACCCAATATACCTTGAGAAGGGTATAAAGGCACGGATGGCATGATCAGTAAATCTAATGCCCAATAGAGAGGAATTATAAACCTACGGGGCACGTATTTCTGGGACTATGAGAGTACATTGAACCCTAGTACAAATCGGTGCTAAGTCTACTCCCAGATGAATATTATATGATAGAAATGTAATTAAAATACGGAATAACTTGAAATACTGACATGCAAATCTGAGAATGCAACATTTATAAAACTGGTAGTGTAACATTTGAAGTTTGGAGCATGTTTATCTATTTAACTGACCTAGCAAGTGTAATTCATGACTTAAGAGAATCAACACAACTAGGGTTCTGAGTTTTGTATAAGGAACTAAGCAGAATTTCCAAGAAAATAAGCTATTTCAATTTGGAATACTATAATAGCTAAATCACAATAAATATATAAGGTTTTAGAAACCCTAGGTATAAACAAGATATAGAGAACCAAGAATCTGAATGAATTCTAGGGACCAAATGGATGAAAGGAACACATTAGTGAAATCACATATACCTAGTGAAGAAATCTATGGAGAAATCCTTCGATTTTGGGGTTGGAACTTGAAGAAAACCTTCTGCTTTTTATTGAGAAGCTAGTCGACTTTCCTCTTCTTTTTGGCTCTAATTTCGATGAATTTTGGTGAATAATCATTTAGGGTAGGTTCTGACTAGAATATTAGGCCTAAACTGAGTAAAACGACGTAGTTTAGGGATAAAATAATTAGAAAAAGACCCAGCTACCCCTAAGCTAAAAGTTGACCATGACCTCCGGACCTTGACCTCCGGACCGTGGTCTAACCGACGGACCATAGTCTGATTGACGAACCGTGGTCTGACCGACGGTCCATCTTGTAGGTTCGTCGTTTGGCGTCAGAGAGGTAGAACTGGGGCCATGAACCACGGACCGTGGTTTGACCGACGGTCCGTAGGTCAGGCCGTGGTACTTGACTTTTCTAGGCATTGTTGAGGTGATCAACCACCGACCACGCTTACGATCCGTGGTCCCATCCAAGGTCCATGAGTAGCAACTATGGTCTACACCTACAATTTCTAAAAATTAGCATTTTTCCCTTTTTTGAATCCAGGGTGTTACACAAGGGACCAACTGGACCCTACATGTGCTAAGTGTGGTAGAAACAAACTAGAGGCATATCGGGATGGCTTTAATGGATACTTCAAGTGTAGTCAGACAGGTCACTTTATGAGAGAGTGTCCTAAGAACTGGCAGAGTAATAGTAATGGGGGCAATAGAACCCAATCTTCTTTAGCAGCTCCGATAGATAGAGATGCACCTAAAGGAGCTACTTAAGGGACAGGCAGAGGAGCAAACCATCTATATGCTATCACCAGTCGCCAAGAGCAAGATAATTCACTAGATGTTGTCACTGTATGATCAAAGTCTTTAGTTTGGATGTATATGAAATACTTGATTCGGGTGCTAGTCTATCTTTTATGACTCCATATATTGCTATGAGATTTGATATTCTTCCCAAACGACTTCTTAAGCCCTTTAGTGTTTCCACACCTATTGGTGAGTTTACTAGCTGAGAGAGTTTATCGTGATTGTACCATATTTGTCAATCACAAAGACACCATGGCTGACTTAGTTGAGTTAGACATAGTGGACTTTGATGTTATTCTAGGTATGGACTGGCTTCATGCTTGTTATGCCTCAGTTGATTGTACAACTAGAGTAGTAAAGTTCCAGTTTCCTAATGAGCCAGTTGTAGAGTAAAGGAATAGTTCAGAGTTTCATTTCATACCTTAAGGCCAGAAAGTTAATTTCTAAAGGGTGCATCTATCACTTAGTCCGAGTTAATGACTCAAGTGTTGAGACACTGCCTATTCAGTCAATTCCAGTTGTGAGTAAGTTTCCAGAGATCTTTTCAGTTGATCTTCCTAGAGTCCCTCCTGAAAGAGAAATTGACTTCGGCATAGATTGAGTATCTCACCATAGGGTGTTCTGATATTATTTTTTTGAAATAAGGATGGTTCCCTCCAAATGTGCACTAATTATTGACAATTGAACAAGGTCACAATAAGAAATAAGTATCATATTCCAATGATAGATGACTTGTTTAACAAACTCCAAAGAGCGAGTTACTTCTCCAAGATTGACCTTCAGTCGAGTTATCACCAATTGAGGGTGAAGGAAAATGACATTTTGAAAATGAATTTTCAAACTCAGTATGGTCATTACAAGTTTTTAGTGATGTATTTTGATTTGACTAATGCTCTGGTGACGCTCATGGATTTGATGAATAGGCTTTTCAAGAAATATATTTACATGTTTGTGACAATATTTATTGATGATATTTTTATTTACTCATAGAGCGAGGATGAACACGTTGAGCATTTGAGGATTGTTTTGCAAGTTCTCAAGGATTGTGAATTATATGCTAATTTTGGCATGTGTGGGTTTTTGTTGAGGTATGCTGCTTTCATTTGCCATATTATCTCTGGTAAAGGTATTCAAGTCGATCCTAAGAAATCTTAAGCGATTAAGAATTAATCTACACCTTTGTCTGATTTAGACATATGAAGTTTCTTTGGTTTTGTTGGTTACTATAGAAGGTTGTGGAAGGTTTTTTCCCTATCGCTTAGCCTTTGGCGATATTGACTCAAAAAAAGGATTTATGGTCGGAAGCTTGATAGAAGAATTTCCAAGAATTGAAATATAGACTTACTCCAGCCCCTATATTGATAATACTAGAAGGATCGAATGGCTTTGTGGTGTATTGTGATACTTCTCAAATTGGTCTTGGTTGTGTTTTGATGCAACATGGGAATGTCATTGCTTATGTTTCAAGGTAATTGAAGGTGTATGAAAAGAATTATCCAACTCATAATTTGAAGTTAGTTGCGGTAGTGTTTGCTCTAAAGATTTGAAGACATTACCTATATGGTGTCCATGAAGATGTGTGTACCGACCACAAGAGTTTGAAGTATATGTTCACTCAAAATGATTTGAATCTTCACCAAAGGAGATGTCTTGAGTTATTGACGGATTATGACATAATTGTCCTCTATCATCTAGGTAAAGTGAATATGGTGGCAGATGCTTTTAGTCGATTGTTGATGGGTAGTATTTCTCATGTTGAGGATGATAAGAAAGAATTATTTCATGATGTTCATAGATTGGCCTGAATGGGTGTTTGTTTTGTTGATTCCAATAAAGGTGGAGTCATTGTTAAAATAACTCAGAATCTTTTCTTGTATCGGATGTGAAAGGTAAGCAAGATCTTGATCCGATTATGGTTAATTTGAAGAAGTCAGTTTCCGAAAAAGCTATTGAGGCTTTCTTCCGAGGGGGAGATGGTGTCCTTCAATATCAAGGTCAGTTATGTGTTCCCAATGTTAATGAGTTGAGAAATTAGATTTTGACAAAAGCTAATAGTTCTCGGTATTATATTCACCCAAGGGTCACCAAGATGTACCGCGACTTACAGGAGGTCTCATGGTGGAATGTGATGAAGAGGAATATTGCAGAATTTGTGGATAAATGTCCAAATTGTCAACAAGTGAAAGTTAAGCATCAGAAACCGTGTGATTTAGCTTAAAACATTAGCATTCCTACATAGAAGTTGGAAGATTTTAATATGTACTTCATTACGAGTTTACCTCATACTCGCCGTTAGTTTGACTTGATTTGGGTTATTGTGGACTGAATGACGAAATTGGCTCACTTCCTTCCCGTAAAGACTTCATTTTCAGTGGAAGAGGACACCAAGCTTTATATTCAGAAAATGGTAAGGTTGTATGAAGTGCCCTATTCTATTATCTTTGATTATGGTACTCAATTACATCTTAGTTTTGGAAGTTATTTCAGAAGGGTCTTGGTACTCAGGTGAAATTTAGCACAACTTTTAACCTTCAAATTGATGGACAAGTCAAGCATACCATCCAGACCTTAGAAAATATTTTAAGAGCTTGTATGATTGATTTCAAGGGTAGTTAGTGATAAGTACGAGATTTTGACTCATTTAGGGCTTTGTTTTGATAGTTTAAGTATCCTCAAATGCCTAATTTATGCTCTAAACTAATGTTAAAGTGTTGATTTCCAGTTATGAAGGCTAAGGAGTAAGGCAAGGACACTATCGGGCAAAAAGGAGCAAACAAGTTGAAGAAGTGAAAAAAGCAATCCTGGTGATCGCCAAGACCACTCTGTGGTTCGCCGAGAGGCTCTTTAGCTCGCCCAAAGTTCCAGCGTGCCAACCCTAGGGAAGAACCAATTTGGCGACAAGAATTGGCAGTCGGCGGATCGCCGAACGACTCCGCGACAACAACTTTGATCGCCTACAATCACAGGACCCTGAAGAAAAATGGCTAATGCAAACCAGCGATGGATTGAAGCAAAGGGAGAATCACCGACTGGGTTGGTGAGGAGCGACTTACTTCGCCTAATGGCCTTTTAGGCCAAAAATTAGGAAACTGTAAATTGAAATTTAAACAGAAGAAAAGAAGTTTCACATAAGTTCCAATTCCCAGAGTTTGAGATTTTAAGTTTTCTGTGAGTTCTTGAGTTTCCATTGAAGACTTTGAAGCTTTTGAGACTTAATTTTGAGGATTTACAAGTGGGTTTTTAAATTAACTCAATTTGGAGCATTGTAAAGACTTGGGAACTTTTACCCAACTCATGGTTAATATAGTTGGTAATTGTTTTTCTCTTTTTATGATGTGTAGCTAAAACCCCAATTCTTGGGGTGTGATCATGTGATTATTGGCTTAATTAGCTTATTGGTATTGTTTTTTAATGATTTAAATGTTGTTTTAATGTGGGTTTGATTGATAGCTGAGTAGTAATTCATGTATTGTAGTTGCAAATACAATTGTAGCTTAGTATTTTGGGCTTGCTCGAGAGAGAGGTTCGAAAGCCAAGGTTATCGATTGATAATTGTAGCGTGTGGGTCATTATGGGTTCAGCTCAAAAGAGTGAATCTTGACTCATTCCTAGTTATCTAGCTCGAGAGAGTAGGTAAATTAAGGTTTTAGGCTATTTTGTAGTGTAAGCTTGTCGAGGTTCGAGAGAACTTGCCTGAACCATGATAGTTGTTCGAGAGAAAACTATTGCCCTTATAGTCTAGCCTACCCACAGTGATTTAGCAAATTATTAATAAATTTCAATTACCCATATAACATAATTAGCCTATAATCGATCACATCCTGAGAATTCCTCTTAACATTGTTGAAACCCTTTTTTTCCTAATTGCTTTAGTTGTTAATTGACAAACCAATTCCCCCATCTGAAATTTGTTGTCAACCCTTTCAATTTAACTAAATGTTTTCGACAATTTATATTCCTACCGTCAATTAGATTACATCTGTAACTTTGTAACTGAATTCAAACTTGTACTGTTCCCTGTGGGTTCGACCCCAACTCTTCATTGGGTTTTATACTAGACTACGATCACCCACACCTAGTATTAGATGAGGTGTGGTTGATAGTTTATAAAAAGTGGCACCACTACTAGGGAGTGGTGTTTCGAATTCTATTATTGAATTTTAAATTGTAATCTTTTTGTGTTGTAGTTAAATCGATTTACTTATTTTGTGTTCGTGTTGACTTGTTTGAAAATATGAAGAAATGAGCGTGAACGGGAGTAATGGTAGCAGAGTTGGCCACCAAGATGATATTGGAAATTTGAACGATGTTAATGACCCAATTCAATTAGGTGATTTTGGTGCAATACATCTACCTCTTGTTAAGGGGAATAATGTCTTCCATGTCACTAGCACAATGCTATAGCTCTTGCAAATGAAAGGGCTATATGGAGGGCTGGCCCATGAGGATCCCTATGAGCATATTCAAAACTTCGTGAACGTATATGGTCCATTCTCATTCAAGAACATATCATAAGAATCAGCTCGTCTTCGGTAGTTCCCATTCTCTTTAATGGGTGCAGCTACAAAATGGTCAAATTTCATCTCATTTGAGCCCAAGGCCAAAAGAAGGTCTACCAAGTGATACCTTGGCTAACCCCAAAAATGAAGTTTGAATTGGTATCTCCATTGTGCCACGACATTAAATAAGGCACTTCTTGGGAGGCAATCCAAGTTTTTAATGTTTTTAAATGTTGCTTTTGAATAACGGGTGTTGATTTTGCAGGTTGGAAAGTTGAAATTATTGAAAAAAGAGTAGTAGGAGAGCTAAAATTCCATTCAGCGACACGCTGAACAGGTCGGCATGCCCGATTTGGACCGCCGTTTGAACTACCCAACTTGATGAAGGATTCTGTAAAACTTGGTGAGCCAAAATAACACTCGACGCATCGTCAAGTGGGTCGGCGGACTCGACTTACTTAGACGACTGGCGCGCGAAGTGAAGGTTTTAAAAGGGCCAAACTGTTTTAAATTAAAAAATCCTTCACTTTCTCAATTTTTCAACTTTCGCACTTTCACTCCGATATTATATTATTTGTACTCTTGCATTTTTACTCTCGTTTCGTTTGGAATCTTTGCTCGGGACGGATTTTGGAATTACTTTGCCTCCTAGCTTTACAAATTTCGGCATAAAAGGTTGGTTTTCTGAACCCCAAACTTAATTTTTGGTTGAAATCAAATGCTTTTTATACTTTGTTGTTGATATATATGGGTAATGTCATTTTGTTCATCGTGTGATCGTTGATTTGCCTGTCTTTAATTGAATTCGTAATTAATTGGCCTCAAAATCATAATTCCCGTGTCGTTGCTTGTTATAATTGAGTTTAAATTTGTTGGGTTGTGTTGTTAATGTCATGGGTCTAGGGGAGTGAAGTCTGCGTAACCCCAAATTGTGCTAATTGTCAAATTTTGCCCGATGATAGAGCGGTTGACGTCATTCTTAAGGGCAAAAGACGTCAATTGGCCAATTTTAGCCAAATCGGGGGAAGTCTGAGTACCTCAAGAGCATGGGTCATATGGATCTTGCTTTAATTTCATAATGTGAGTGTTTAATTTTGATTTTGTGGGCTGAGGACTTGATTTTGAAGTACGAGGTGAAAAATCGGCACATTGGACCATTTGGCGAGTTGGGTCGAGCTCGCCAGTTCGCAAAACATCCTTTGGTTTGCCCTTAATTTCACTCAATGTAGAGTTTTTGTTCTGTAACTTTTGGCGATATGCCTGAGCTCGCCAAGTTCACTCAGCGACTCATCGAAAGTGCTTCTTGATCGCCTTTCTGCGCCCTTAATTCCCATAATTGTTCTCTAATTTTCTGCAAGCTACTTCTAGTTTGCCGATTGGTGTCGGCAATCCACTGAATAACCCAGGACATCACCAAACAACTTTGATTTTTGAAATTTTTTGGTTTTAGAACTTTCGATGAGCCCGACCTGGCTCACCAAAATGGTTCGATGACTCACCGATCGGTTCAGCGAGTCTTCCTTTAACAATTTTTCTGAAATTTTTCTAACGTTTTTCACATGGTTTTGTAGGCATGGCTAGAACCAAGGTAGCAGGTAGATAAATACTGCCCTGGAAGCGGGCATGTGGAATTACGATAAATGAGGAAGCGGCTGCTTCCTGGGCACTGGCTATAAAACTACCTCCAAAGGGAGGTAAAGGTAAGGGCAAGACGCCCATTGATGTTAGACCTGCAGAGGAGAGCTCCAACAGTGATGGATTTATGCCACACACATCACCTCCTCAGGCAGTGAGGATGGGTCCTAGAATGACTCTCAGGCTTTTATCTCTGAGCTTCAGGATGATCAGCTATTACAGGCCAGGTTAGCGGAGCTATGCTCCAAAGTGATGAATGATCCATCTAGGATCTCGTTGCCTCCGACTCCTCCTACTCCTCCAACTGCAGCTCCAGCACAGACAGTGGTCTTGGCACCACTATTGCATGGTCCTTCTCCCCAGTCACTTAATCAATTAAAGATCGAGGGTTTGAGGACTATGTTAGAGGAAAAGACATTGTCTACCGACAGTGTGGTGGATAGATACCCAGAGGTGTGGAACACTATCAAGTTCCATAAGTTTGAGATACTTACAAAACCCTGGGGCCCCTACATTCCTAATTGGGTCCACGAGTTTTATTCAGCCTATGGTGAGCTAGTGCCGAAGGGGAAGAAGAAGATTAGTGCCTTCAAACAGGTGGACTTCATGATGGTTTGCAGCAAGAAAGTTAAATGCCACTGCTCAGATATCAATGTTGTCCTAGGGTACTCATTGGAAAGCATGCACACTTACATTGATTTGGTCCAGAAGAAGAACTTGGAGGACCTTAAGGGGTGGCTGGCACCCCTTATCTCCGATGCCACCCCGAGGTGGATAGAGGCAGGTGCACCGATGGAGAAAAAGGACTGATCATTGCTACCAAATATTGGTTCGGGTTCATCAGCAACACTATTATGCCGTCCCAAAATAAGTCCATCCTCAGACAGCCGTTCTAGGGTCTATCATTGCTCGTCAGAAGCTAAATTTAGGGTTGTTGGTCGAGCAGGAGATAGGCATGAGGGCCAAACAGAGCCAGACCTCACTCCCATTTCTGGTGCTGATCATCGAGTGTGCAGATGGGCCTGTGCTCCGAGAGACAAGAAGAAGGATGTAGAGGTGACACGTACCTTTTTTATTGACATCTGGCATATAGAGGCCGAGTATATGCAGGATGAGGCTCACAAAAGGAGGGCAGCACCGGTGGATACATCCCCTAAGGTTGATGTTGAGATGTTTTTAACACAGAAAATCATGCCCTCTCAAGCTAGTGGGCCCTCAGGTACTTCTGGCCCTTCTGTTTCTGATACTCCTGGTTCCTGTACTGCACCCTCTCCCCCTACTTCTATTGTTGTTGCTGCTTCCCGACCCCTATCACCTAGGCCATGTTGTACAAGATGGGCCACCTGGCTCATTCAGCCGATGTGCGTGCCTCTCGAGTTGAGACCGCTATGTCTGGGATGATAGAGCGGGCGATAGCTGCTACCTTGGCCCCACTTAGGGCTGAGATGAGGGATAATAAGTTGGCACTCGATGCCCTTACTATTATAGTCGCAGCTTGTGGGCATATCCGAGGTGCTACAGATTAGGTGATGACCTTGAAGGCCGATATTACTGGTTTGAGAAAGGATGTGGACCAGCTGAAGTCCACTGATTTGACTATGCTATTTGGGATGGTGGAGATTCCCGACATGCCGAGCACTAATATTCCAGCAAGTTCTGAGGTTTCTTCGGCTCCTACGATTATAGATGATACTAGGGCCGCTGCCGAGTTCGAGGCTGAGACAGATGAAGAGCAGCTTGGTATTCGAGATGAGACTTTGTATGAGGATTTGGCTGACTTAAAAGGTGCTATGTTTGAGACTAATAGGCAGGCATCACTCCAGGACACTGCTATGATGGGCTCCAGTGGAGCCAAAGAGGCTGAGACACCTAGCACTGATGCCCAGACAGAGTGAGTGACTGATATGCAGACTTCACCCCAGGCCTAGCCTGGTAGGATGATCTTCTTACCTACTTCTTTGTTACTTTTTAGACTATTTTTGTTTTTAGTTGCATTTGAGGACAACTGCGTATTTTGTTGGTGGGGTGAGGTATTCCCATACCTACCGCTTTTGGGCTGTTTTGTGAATATTGGTTTGATTTTGATTGTGTTTTTGTGAATATTGGAGCTTATTGGTTTATATATATCATGGTTATTGATAAATTATGGCCCATTGTTTTAATATGAAAATGGTGTTTAAGTGGTTTTGAAGCAAGTTTAAAATTTTTGCCACCTCTTTTGTGTGTGATTGTGCTTGTTCTTGTGCAAATTTCAGTGTCGGTTGTGGTCAATATCAATGACTTGAATAGTGCTCTTAATTGAACAAAATGAATGTACGGCGACGATAAGGCAAACTAAGTTACATAGGCAATAGTGAACGTTTAGCATCTCGTTGTGACTATTCGATTGTCGATTACATCTCTTGTGATGAACATTGCACACTAGCTAGAAAGTGTGAAGTCTTGTTTGATAATTGTATCAATGTCTTGTGTGGTGAGGTTGTCTTGAACATTGTGCTTGATGACACCTAGAATTTGCCCTGTTGGTCCTATTGATTGAGTGAAGCAAGCAATTGAAATGATCTTAGGCAAAAGTTCAGAAGAGTGAACCAACTTGAAAATATACCTCTTTGTGGCCAACCTTGTGAGAAGTGTGAACCTTGCTTGGAACCTTTTGAGTCTATCCTTTTCTTTGGAAGAAACTTGAACAACTTTGACTTATTTATCCCATCACTCATAACCTTCATGAAGTATTGGTTCGTTTGAATAGCCAACTTAGGCCAAAAGCCTAAGTTGGGGTGTGGTGAAAAAGAAGGAAAGTCAAGAAGTGTAAAAAACCCTCCTTTTGATAGAGAGAACGCAGACTCCACTATTTCAAAAATTATTTCGCGACCAAATATTATAATTCATCTTCGCATCGCAGACTTGCTCTCCAGACAGTGTTTTCGACTGTTTCTCGTGATTAACTATCTAAAACACTTTTAATCATCATGATATCCTTCATATCAAAAATAATAACTCTTGAATTCATAATTCAAATTCAAGATAGAGTTAAGAGTCAAGTTTGAGAGAATCTTTCAAGTCTATTTGAGAAGTCTTTTACATTGTTTTTAAACTTGTTTTAAGACTTGAGTACTTGAGTATGAGGATGAGTAAAGTTGAGTTCATTTCTTTCAAAATGAATATATGGGAACTAAGTATTCCCAAGTGTAAATATTTTCACATTTAAAAAGAGGAGGAAACTGAGATTTTCAAATGAGTTTAGAGGAGTTTTGAGCATTATCTCTTTTAAGAGAATATTTTGAGTAATAATCTCAATGTTAAGGATGAGGAAATGTTTTCTTTAAAACATATGAGCTGAGTTATATTTTTGGGAGTAGTATTGAGCACCAATATGGGGGAGAGTTCAAACAACTCACAGCCCCCATAAACCATGTAGCCAACATGGGTAGAAAGGGTCATACTTTGTAGATGAGTCCTTATTGATTTTAAGCATAGACTAGTGGATCCACTTAGTTGAGGAGTTCTATACCCCGGCTAGGTATAGGATAGTTCTGGCAGCTTAGACGAGACGATGTATCATCACATAACGCATAGTGATGGTTGTCGGTTAGAGAATCTCCCAAACAGAGTTTACTTTGTTTGTTTACATACAAACTGAGTTACTATTGTATTTTTAAATACATTGAGTTATTATCTACTGTTTTTAAATGCTTTATATAAATTATACTTTTATCGTCGTTTTATATTGCATTGAGTTGAGTATCTATGAGTTGAGGTTGAGTTTAGTAGAGTCGAGGTGAGTATGTTTCCTTTTATCAGTTCAAGCTTGCAGGTTATGTTCAGTGCTCCCCTTATATGCTTGTACATTCCATGTTCTGATGCTATTTGGCATGCATCTTTCACGATGCAGATACAGGTAACCAGGATCATCAATCAGCTCTTTGTTGATCCAATCGAGTTCCAGAGTTGTTGGTGAGCCTTCTTGCTTTTGGAGGATCCCTTATTTTTTTTCTTTTAGTCAATTGGTTAGGATGATAGGGGGTCTTGTACCGACATCCCTCATAGTATTAGAGGCTTCATAGATAGTTGTCATCCAGAATTCTATGTTTTCTACTCAAGGTTGGAATATAAATTAAAACCTAATTTTACTATTATAAATAAAGTATTACCGCCTCTCTTTTTTCAGCTATCCTTCCAACAATTTCTTCAATGTCTCATCAAACGCCTTTGCTTAGCCTTAAGAATACATTCTTTTACAATTTTTTCCTATCAAAAGCTGAAGAAGAAGCTTGCAAACTTAACAACACTCCACATGTAGTGACTCGAGAACTAATTGAGATAAGGGACATATACCCTCCCCTGAAAATCAATTCGAAAAACCCCTGGCAGATCAAGAAAAAGATTACCCGTGATGAGATCATTTTAGGAAAGCTAGTGAGTACATTTTGCAAGACATTTGAGTACATTCTTCGATACTGGACATTGGATGCAGCTAAAAGTTTGGAGAACGGGTATGATGTGCCTATTGGCGTGTGGGATTTAACTGGGGAGAATGTCCCTAAGAAGTATGAAGGTGAAAGTGTTTGCTTAAAGAAGTTGTACAATGCTAACTTTTCTCTTTCATACATCAAATTGTTCAACGACCGCGGATTAGGTGATGGTGATGAAATTGGGCTATATTGGGATCCTAGATCTTCAAGTTTAATGTTCAAATTACTTTCTCATATTTGTGCTCAGTGAAAGTTCCAAGTCTTTTTGTTACCTCATTAGGATTGGTAATGTAAGGTCTAACCCGTTGCTTGTACTTATCCCTATTGAGATTTTTTTTAATTTCTAATAAAAGTCTGTTAGATACTCTGACTAGTGGTAAATTTACCCAAACAATAAAAATATAGTTGTAATAGTTGCAGATTGGAATATTTGCACTATGATGATTCTTCAAATTCCCAATTTAGTTTGCGTAATCCCCTTTTTGTACCTGCTGTTTCATTCCTTTTTTATTTAGATATGCCATTTCACAAAACACTAATTTATTTCTCCTCTAAGTTGCAAACAAGAATGGATACCTTCCCAATAAGTATCTATTAGAAATAGGTACACACATTGATGGGTTGACTCCACTAAATAACTCCCTATACTAAATTACAAACTCCATGAAATAACTCCCTATAGTAAGTTACAAATTTATAGACCATTGCCCTGATTTATTGCTTATCTCAAAGAAGTTGGATAAGTACTCATTCCAAAAGTCTTAGTCCAAATCCTATAATATATTTCATACTATATTTATTTATATTATAAAATATATCAAAAAGCAGATACCTTTTTACATTGAAGGATTGTGACTTTTCTGATGGGTTGTGACTTTTTCAAAGAGTTGTGACTTTTTTTGAAGGATTGTGACTTTTCAATGTCGGCCAAACTTCACAAAATTTTGGAGGTATGATTAATATAAAAATATTTCAACTCTCAATAAAATATATTAATAGGTACAAGTATCTTATCAAGTTGCATCAAAATTTATCCTCTCTTTGTTGTCTCTTCTTCAATTTTGATTCCATCAAGAATCTTAAAAAGTTTTCATGCCAAAAACAAAAAAGTAATTCAATATAAAGTCATTAAAGATAAAATTTTACAAATCATTAAATAACACTAGCGTAAGTTGCCGGACAATGTGATGATAGAAGGAAAAAGCCCCCAAAAAGAAGTAGGTGTAACACATAAAAAAATTAGAACTAAGATTGAACAAGAGAGAAAAGAAAACCATGGAGGGGGTCCACGGGCCGTGAAGAGGACCACGACCCGTCACCCTGCTCGTGGTTGTGCACCCAGAAGAGGATGGGAAACCACGGACCATTAGACGGTCCCTGGAACCTCACACGGGCCATGGAGTGGCCCGTGAAAGGGGCACAGGATCACCCAATCTCCTATGAAGGACCACAGACCACTAGATGGTCCATGGAACTTCACACGGGTCGTGTAGTGGCCTGTCAAAGTGACACATAAACCCACAAGCCACTGTGAAGAACCACGGTTTCCTAAACAGCCCGTGGAGCTTCACACGAGCCGTGAAGTGGCTCGTGAAAGAGGCTTGTCAGACTTTGAGGTTTGAGTCAACTTCAAATGATGCAAAAATGAATTTGGTGGCCCATGACCTATCAAATTAAAGATCTCAGAATCCTTTTTCCAATGCCACTTCATTTGCCCAACTTCAAGCTTGGAGTAAAAAGTTATGCCCGAAATAGTGAAGCCCTGTCGGGCAGAGCATCTTCACGACCCACTTGATGGGTCGTGGTTCTCTAGATGGCCCATGAAGCCTGTCTTGAAGTCACTTCGTCAGCTTTTAAGTCAGTGTTGCATTGGTCTTTCCCCTATGTGTTTGGTACTTAAACTATATTGTTTTACTCAGTCTAAGCCTAATAATCTAATCAGAAACTACATAGAGCCCTCATTCTCCTAAAATCATCTAACTTAGAACAAAAAGAATAGAAAAGAGGCGATATTTCTCACAAGCACAGGCACAGGTCATCTTCAAGTTCAGCCCCAAAATCTGAAGGATTTCTCCCTAGTTTTGTCACCAAGTATGTGGGATTTCACTAGTGGGTTTCTTTCACCCATTAGGTCTCTAGAATTCAGTTAGTTCTTAAATTTTTCATAAATTGCTCAACCTAGGGTTTCCAAAATCTTGGAGATTCATTATGATTTTAGCTGCTATAAATCCACGATTTTAAATAACATGTTTTCTTGGAAAATTTGTATAGTTTCATGTATAGAATTCAGAACCCTAGCTTGTGTTAATTATCAGTACTCATGAATTATACCTGCTAGGCAAATCAGTCAGAAAATCATGCTTCAGAATTCGAGTGCCATATCTTTTAGTATATTTATGTTGCATTTTCAGATAGTATGTCAGTATTTTGAGCTACTCAGTATTTCAATTGCATTTTAGCTATATACATATTTATTTGGGAGTAGACTTAGCACCGAGTTGGACTAAGGTTCAGCGTACCCTCACAATCATAGAACTACGTGCCAACATAGGTTCAGAAGTCCCCTCTGTTGGCCATCAATTTTAGTGATCACGCCACAGTCATGTCTTTATACCCTTGGCAAGGTATATTGGGTCCTCTCGATGAGGCGTATACATCAGACTCCACGTTTAGCTCACGTGGTTTATGTCAGTTAATAGTAGCTCCCACAGTCATACTCTTATTGCATTGACCATGTTATCAACATGTACTTCAGTATTGAGTTCAACATGTTATCTTCATGATTAGTATTTGGTCATTGTGTCTAGTTCAGTTTTTATTTATACTTAAGTACAGCCTATTGCCATGCTCAGTCTATATTGTCAATATTATATTGTTCTGTTTATATCGTTCATCTTAGTATCTATATCATGCATGCTTAGTACATTCAAAGTAGTGATGCATACTTTGTGCTACATCGTTTTATGATGTAGGTTCAGGCGCTCAGCATCCAGATCAAGCTTAGTATAATTTCCAATCCATACTCAGCAACTTCAGTGGTGAGTCCTCATAGTTCGAGGGAGTTTCTTTATACTTGATCTAGTTAGCTTACTTTCAGCCTTTCAGTATCTTTTTGAGTTAGATGGGGACTTGTCCCAGCAGCTCATAAGTAGTAGAGATTTTCAGACATAGATTCAGTGTTAAGTGTTTTGGGGTTGTTTCCCCCAGATATTCAAATATATTTTCATTTGGAGTCCTTTAGTTTTGACTCATTTATTAGTTATGCTTACGCTTATCTTAGTTATATATTCAGTATGCTTGGGGTATTCCAGACTCATAGTTAGCTAGGGGTCACTTGTGATCCTAGGTCTCGTGTTACGTCTAGGGGATAGCCTTAGGACGTGACAGTAGGTATGAACCAAAAAATTGTTATGGTTGTGATAAATTGTTTAACAATTGAGCAGTTGAATAGTTTTTCTTTTAACTTGTTGAATGGAGGAAAAAACAACAAGGAGATTAAAGTGTTGTTTCATTATTTCTTTTTGTGAAGATCCAAAGTAGACTTCCAAGAAATTGATGAAGTTCGATGAAATTTGTCACGAAGAAGAAGATACAACAATGGGTATGATTTGCCTATTTTTTATAGGTCATTCCTGAAAAACGCATCTAAAGGGATACATTAGTTGATGAAGCGGGTTTAAAGGTAAAAATAAAATAGGGGTAAAAAACCTAAAAATATGCAGAAAAATATAAAAATAAATTCCTGAACTCTAAGGGTGCCGTGTAGGTGGGCTTATGATTCTCTTTATATATATATATATATATATATATATATATATATATGATTTTGACTTACATAAACAATATAATTTTCCGATGAAAGGTGTTCACTTGCACACTCTTAATAGGTTGTAGCTCCGCCCCTGTGAAGAATAGTCAAGTCTCCCATTTGCTCCCCCCCCCCCCCCGGCCTCCTTTTTTGTTGTTGGTTTCTTTGTTTTGTTGTTTTCCTCATGTAAATGTAATGTTACATTAGTTTTTGGATCAAAATAATGGATCCTTCATTTCCTCTATTTACTTTTGTTTGATATGAAATATTTTTCAATCTTTTTACTATAGATATGGTAAGAAAATAAGTTCCTTGAAATTAAAAAAAAAAATTAATTATTTTGAGGCAGATGACTAACCTTAATCATGGCTCCACTTTAGATCAACACCTATATAAGAAGAACAATGACATAACAAAACACAACTTTTTCCTTTTCTTTTTTTGTGGGTCAGTCAATTAATGATTTTTTGGGTGAAAAAAATGTGGTTTTTAAAAAGATAACAAGTACGTCGGTTATAGTTTGCTCTTCAATAATATTCTCTACTACATGAAAAAATACGTAATGAGTTGCAAAAACTAATTGTAAAGGTGCTCGGCTAACTCCCTTGAATTATGTAATTTTATATTTAATTGGATTTGTGTTTAGATATTTACATATGATTTTTTGGGTGAAAAAAATGTGATTTTTAAAAAGATGAAAAGTACGTTGGTTATAGTTTGCTCTTCAATAATACTCTCTACTACATGAAAAAATACATAATGAGTTGCAAAAACTTATTGTAAAGGTGCTCGGCTGACTCCCTTGAATTATATAATTTTAAATTTAATTGGACTTGTGTTTAGATATTTACATACATAATATTCATATGAAAACACTTATAATCAAGTATACAAAATGAATTTGATGTAAGTTTAATGCAATTTCGCCTATGGTGACGTATTTCAACAATATTACGCAAAAAAAAAGTATTTTCTCATTTTGAAATTAAAAAATAAATAAAATTGAATTAAGTTAAATAAACCAATAAAACTCCATCTCTATAAATCCTCATTCGGAATATCACGTGGATAATAATTACGTTGAATGAAAACTCTGTGAAATAGATCACCTTCAGAAAGAAGAACAATCATATTAAACACGTACTTTTTTTATAAAAAAAAACTATACCTTCAAAACATAGATTGGTGTAGATATTTTTGGGGATAACTTTTACGATAATTTTTCTTTTGTAAGAAGAGAAGTTCAATAACATGTTTGAATAAGCCACGTGTAAAATTGTTTTTAAAATAAACAAAAAGTGCATCATTTAAAGAATTTTTTATCCAAAATATATGCAAAATTGGATTGACCCAAATAGAAGTCTTTTAAAAAATATATCTCAGTTTAAATGGATGATTATATTATGTTAACCGCTTTTGATTCAAAATTTAAAATATATAATTATTATAATGACACTTTATTGTCTTAATAATGTGGTTAACTACGTTAACCACTTTCAAATAAAGAAATAAAGAAAGTTGTTTTTCTTGCAAAAGTGACTTTCAAATAAAGTAGTTATTAGATTTTATATTGCTGAGTTGTCATAATTTAAATAAGGGTGTGCATCGATCGGTTCAGTTCAGTTTGACGTATTATTGGGTCAGTTTATCAGTTTTCAATTTTTAAATACGTCAAATCAATAACCAAACCAGTAAGATATTGTTTATCGGTTTTCAATCTATCAAATTTTGGTCATTAACAGTTCGATTTTCAGTTTTCAGTTTAACCAATAAGAAAATGTTCATTTAACAATTGTATGGCTTCTCCAACATTTGGCGCGACAAGACAATAATGTAACTTTACAGAATTCTAAAAAATAGAAATAATAGTAATTAACATTAAAAGAATTGTACTATTGTAACAAAAATAAAAGAACTAGGACAATAATGTGAATTGAATGCTAAAGGGAAAACGTAGTAACCAATAAGGTATTCATATTAATATTCAATATTTATATAGGGGCAAAGTAGTAAATTACTACTATATTAATGAGTTATCGATTTACCCAATGGCCAAAAACCCAATAGTAGAAAATCAATATCGAACCAACAACTCCATATTTTTTTAATAAAACCAATAAGAATCCATTAACAAAATAACCCAATAACAATAACTGAATAGCATTTTGTTGGTTCGATTTATTGGCCAACTAGATTTTTGTACACCCCTATATACAATTACCGATGGAGTTAGCCTCCAGCTTAGTTTTGATACATTGTTTGTGACCATTAGCTGGTCATTGATGTTCAAATTACATTTAGGAATCTTCCTAACAAAGCATTTGGACATGTCACTTTTCTTATTGTTGAACAAATTGTCATTTCTGTTAATCCAAAGCTCCCATAGGAAAAAAGGGATGATTTCTACCAATGAGATCCATTTGTTAAAGCTCTTGCCTTTGATAGCATCCCAAGTGTTTTTCCAATTCTCAGCATTTATATTGGTTAATTCTAAACTTGCAATTGAGTTGCTAGCATTGACCATTCTATGCCATAAGGGTGTGGCCCTTTGGCAATGACAAAAGATATGGTCAATATTTTCAATTCCACTCATAGAATTTACAAATTTGGTCCACATTAATACCACTGTTATGGAGGTGTTGGCTGGTAGGTAATCGACCATGAGTAAGTGTTACAATCAAAAATCACAAGTCGTGATGGCACCTAAGTTCCCAACCGATAGGTAAGCCAATCCAAATAAGTTAACCAATTCAACTTAGAATATGGAAACGTAAATATCAAGTAAATACCTTACATACTAAGTCTTTTAAATAAAAATGCGGAAAAACTAAAATATCACCCCAAGATTTAGTGTCATAAGTACAAGAGCTTCTAAACTACCATACAAGTCTGGAACTAAATGAAAAACCTAGACGTAAGGAATATCCTGTCTAAATACTAAAATAAAATAATAACATAAGACACAGAGGGAGGTGTGGGTCACGGAATAGCCAAGAAGCTCACCGCAACTCCAAGATAACTCAACTCAACTCTGAAGGCTCCACGAAATGCGCTCGAATTCAAAATCCAATCTGCACCACAAAAGAGTGCAGCAAGTGTAGTATGAGTACGAAATTGTGTATCCAGTATATCTCATAGACCGACAATGAAGAAGTAGTGACATGAGTATATAAGAAAATACTCCTTTAATTTTACAAGTCCACATTATACTTATCAACCAAGATTTCATCAATAGTGATAATCAGATGTCACGTAATGTCCAAACACCCATAAAACACATAATCAAACAAGAACGAAGGATGCAATGAGATGTAATGCAATGTGATACTATGAAATGATATGCCTCATATGCCAAGTACTCTCTCAACCATATATACATGATACTTCTCAGAAATACATCGAGAGTTTATGACCCATGGGGGACTCGCGAGGTCCTTATACCGGTAGATGTTCTCAACGTGTCTGTACGAACGTCCTCAACGCACTGTCATAAAATCAAACAATCTCCGGCACGGACGATCTCTACGCGCCCAACTTATAATCATAACATCTCACAATCCCAGCACGGACGGTCTTCACGTGCTCAACTTATACTCAATTTCATGTCAATGCATGTGTACTATACGATTTCAATAAAAGGAGATGATGATGCATCTCAATCAATCAAATATCGGTATGATATATAATCACCTACACTATCATAAATAAATGGGTTTAATAAAGAAACACAATCACACAAAAGAAATCAAGTCAATAATACATCAGCTAATGTCATATGCTTTGGTATTCTCGATTACAATATGTCATTCTGTAGTAATAAACTTTCCCTTTATAACACTGGTACTCGTACCAATTCCCGTCACATCATTGGTACAAAACCCCCATCTCCCACCCGTACCCATTGTCTATTCCCATTTTAATCTTTAATTAGAAAAATATTCTTCAACAAAGTCTGAAAGTCTTAACATACCACGAATGTTGAACACATATCACGAGTCCTCAAGATCTTATCTTTCTCTTTCATAAAGCTTCAAAGTGCTTCCAATCTATCAAATATATAATCCTCATAAGAATACAAATCCAATGGCACCCATATTACTATATTTAATTCCGGCTTGAAAATCGAGTCAAAAAGTCATCCCGAACCACCAAATTCAAATCTGAAATTTTCTTTTAGATTATGTTCATCCATGATAAAACAAATTCGTATTCAAAATTTCAGTTAAAACGGATCATTATTCGACCCCCAAATCAAGAGTTTGTTCTAAGAACCCTATGACTATATTTTCCTAATTCAGTAAAAATCCTACACGCTTCTACCCTAAAAATCTGTTCATAATCACATAAAAATTTTATGAAAAGAATGAGATTCATTACCTTGGTGTTTTGGAATGAATTTCCTATTTTCCTCTTCTCTTTTTCTTTTTCTTTTCCCCCTTTCTTTTCTTTTCTTGCACTACGTTTCCTCGTTTTCTGCATGCTGCTTCAGCCGCATTCCTCATCGTTCTTTTCTTCTTTTCAATTTGGGCATTCAGCCCTTTTTCTCTTCTTTGTTTTAAGTTTAATTTTATTAAACTTTTCTTTATCTTTTTATTTTATTTTATTTACTAGCAACAAAATACTCTTTTTTTAATCTGAAAATATTGTCACTTATTCCCACAAGTCATAAATTATTTATAAAAGCTACTAAAAGGGTTAAAATCAGAAAAATAAGTAAAATTCATAAAAAAGACTAAGATGGTCGTTACCGTAAGCAACAAAATGAAGATCTTAATTTTGTTGGGTACTTCAATCCTCCAAATTCCAGGAGAATTCAGTGTTTTAGTCTGTGCTGTTATGAGCTCTGGTACTAGGGATGTTCATAGCATCGATGAGGTTGTAAGCACATCTAGTTGTGAACACGCCATTGTTAGAAAGATTCTAGATGAGATATCCTCCTTGGTTGAACATGAAGGGATAAAGCTATCAGTGATTTTATTGAGGAGATCCTCAGGGAAGGTCATAGAAAGCTTGTTGAAGGTCATGGTAAGCTTGTTGAAGGTCATGGTTTGGTGGTGAGTTTTAGAGATTTTCCATTCCATAGTAGAAGTGGGATCGCATCACTATGGATTCTTTTGTGGGTTTGCCTCAGCATTCTAGAGGTATTAACAGCATTTGGGTCATTGTTGATCGATTGATCAAGTCAACACACTTCCTCTCTATTCAGTCTTCATTCAACACTGAAAGGTTGGCTTGTATCTATATTCAGGAGGTGGTCCGTCTTCATGGTATGTCTATGTCTATCATCTCTGATCGGGGTTATCGGGGTTATCAGTTCACTTCCAACTTTTGGAGGACCTTCACTAATCAACCAACACAAACATAGAAAATTCATAACTGACTAACAAGCATATTCGATAAAATGATTTAGATTGAAAGCAAACCATAAAGATATAATGTTCAAATTTATAAATGTAAAATAACAAGTATGTAAAGGTTCTTTAATAACACTAGCAAAAAATATATGTTATAATAACCACCGATCATTCTGGATCACTTTCATTTTCAATATCATTTTCTCCCTCGAGATTAGCTTCACCATCATTAAGAGAAGCTTGAGTATGAACTTCTGTATCAATTACTATTCCATCGACTCCACTTCTTACCCAATCATTATTTTCATACTCAAGAATGTGAGAATTTTCTAAGATAGCCAAGTCAGTGGAATCACTTAGCATTGATGACTCAAACTGCACACTATTTTCCTCTCCCATATCAAAAACGTCTCGAGGTTTAATTAACCTAGGAACAAACCATTCACAATCTTGAGGATCTTGTACAAATATTACTTGTTGAGCTTGTTCTGCAAATATAAAGGGCTTATGACGTTCTCGATCTCCAGAATCAGCCAGGGGTGAAAAATTCACAACTGTGAAATCCAAGTCATCTTCCATAATTCCTCTACCTTTGGTTACATCAAACCAATCACACTTAAATAAGGCAACCTTAAATTCTTCATAGTAGTTTAACTCCACAATTTCATTCAATCTACCATAATATGTGATATTTGAAGACTTCGAAGCATTATCACTTGAACTTGCATAACTTTTAGTCTTTGAAACGACCATAACACCACTATTTTGTGTCTCTAGGTGCTCTTCACTTTGTTTTGTTTGAAATCGATATCCATTATTTCCATCATAGGCATTGAATCTTTTTGCAATGTAACTCGGCCCTCTTGCAAGAACTATTACATTCTTTAAGATGTCAGATGTGGCTTCTAACTCTTTTACCTAACCAAATAGAACAATATAACTATAAATTTCGATATAAGGATGAATACAATAATTAAGGTAACCAATAACTTAGTCCTACTACTTACTTTCTCCTTGAACCACTCACTAAATGTATCGAAATGCATACAGTCAAGTTGATGTTGTGTCAAACGACGCTTGCGATGTGATCTCTTTATTTTAGCAATTTGTTCTCTATTCATGTATTTCATATGTATCAATTTGCAACAGTGTTTTCTCATCCATTTCATATACATCTACTACACCATATGACTCTCCGGTAAAAGGAAAAAGACATTCTTCTTTACTAGTCTCATGCTCAATCTCATCATCACATTTTCGTGAATAATAAGATCTTGAATCTCCACCCTCCAAATATCGTGAGCAAAATGCCAAACATTCATTTGCTATGTATGCTTCTGCTATTGAACCTTCTGGACATGCACGATTACGGACATATGATTTTAAAGTACCCAAGTATCTATGTAATAAATTGATGTTATTAGCTTGATATTATAATATTTAAAACCTAAAGATATATATAATAATGATTTAGTGATATTCTACATACCTCTCAATTGGATACATCAAGTGATAATGTACTGGACCCGCAAGTTTAGCCAGTTGCCAAGTGAGTAACTAAGTGTACCATAATAGTAAAGAATCCTTGGGAGGGGGGGGGCGAGATTTTCTCCATAGTAGACAATGTTTCTGGAATTTTTTCTTTAAGTAATTTTAACTCTTCTACATTCAGCACTTTGCTACACAAAACATGAAAGAATGTGCATAGTTCAATTAAAACATATTTGACTCTTTTATCTGTTGATTTCCTCAAGGCAAGAGGATGAAGTTTTTGCATTATAACATGGCAATCATGAGTTTTTAGCCCAGATATCTTTCGTTTGCTAATACAAGTGAGATATTAGACGCATAGCCATGTGGAAACTTGGCATTTTGTAGTACTTCATAAAACATCTCTTTTTCTTTTGAAGACATTGTGAAACAAGTAGGAGGAAGATATGCCCGCCCACTAGCTTGATATTGATGCCATAAGCTTGGTCTTATTTTCATCTCCTTTAAGTCCAATCGTGCTTCTATATTGTCTTTTGACTTTTGACCAAGACTCAGTAGTGTATAAATTATGTTATCACAAACATTTTTTTCTATGTGCATTACATCAAGATTATGGCGCACCAAGTTATACTCCCAATAAGGAAGATCGAAAAATATGCTCTTCTTTTTCCATGTATTTTTCAGCACCCCACTTACCTCTTCACTTGATTGTCCTAGAGTAAACTTTATATCTTTAACTTGATCCAACACTTGTGACCCAGATATGGCACAAGGTGCAGGTCTTGTTTCTTTAGTACCATCAAATGATTTTGCATCATTTCGATATTTTGGCCAGACTTCAAGAAACATCGATGCCCCATGAAACAAAATTTCGTTCCATGGTTGAGCCTTTTAAAGTGAGTGTTTATATTGCAAGAAGGGCATGCAAATCGACCATAAGTGCGCCATCCAGAAAGTGTACCATACGCTGGAAAATTATTTATAGTCCACATAAGAGTTGCTCTCATTTGAAATGTCTCCTTTCTAGAAGCATCATATGTTTCTACCCCGACACTCCACAATTCATTTAACTCTTCTATTAACGGTTGCAAAAAGACATCAATATTATTGCCAGGTGATTTTGGTCCAGGAATAAGTAAGGACAAAATAAAGAACTCTTCTTTCATGCACATCCACGGTGGAAGATTATATGGCATTAAAATCACTGGCCAAGTACTATGAACATTTCGCATTGTGCCAAATGGATTAAACCCATCAGAAGCTAATCCCAGACAGACATTACAAAGATCTCCAGCAAATTCAGGATACTTGTTATCAAAACTTTTTTCCCAGCTTCAGAATCAGTAGGATGTCGTAGAACACCGTCTTTGTTGCCCTCTTCATGATGCCATCGCATTTCTTTAGAAGTTTTTGAAGACATAAATAATCTTTGTAGTCTTGGTTTTAAAGGAAAATACCTTAGGACCTTGGCTAGAATTTTCTTTGTATTATTTTTCCATCTAGAAGCTCCACAAATTTTGCATTCATTGACATCCTTACTGACAGACTCTTTTCTGAAAAGCATGCAATCATTGGGACAAGCATGAATTTTTTCATACTTTAAGCCCAAACCTTCAACTATCTTTTTAGTCACATAGAAAGGAGGAGGTAATTTTTCCCCTTCTGGCAGCACATCCTTTAATAGTCCAAGCAAAGAATCAAAAGATTCATTTGACCATTTGAACATGCATTTGGTACGATAGATATGTAGCAAAAAGGACAATTTGCTAAACTTCTTACATCCAGGATAAAGTTCTTCATTTGCCTCCTTCATGAGTTGTTCAAACCTATCCATCTCTTGATGAGTTTGATTTCCAGATGTACAAGTACTATTTTCTGTTAGGTTTGGCTCCACCTCACCCCTTTCATTGACATCACTATCCATAAGTTGTGTACATCCTCCAAAGGCATCATGTATCATTCCGGTCACATCATCGCCCCTTACAGTTGACTGGCTACAATTAGTTACTTGAGTATTGTTTTATTTTTTTTAAAGACTCCCCGTGACAAAACCAAGTATCATAAGATGACAAAATGCCATTAACCACAAGATGGTCATATGTTGTGGCCCGATTTACTTGATGGAAAAGCGCACATTCTGTGCAGGGACATGCAATTTTGTCTCCATCTTGTTTTTGAGAAATGGCATGATTTAAAAAGTCATTTACTCCATCCAAGTATTATTTACTAACTCTGTCACAAGACATCCACTTTTTATTACTGGACCTTCCATAAAGTTCAAGATATTCTTTTTTTCAGCAATTACTGTAAAAATTAAAGATGCGTTAGTAAAAAAGGTGAAATTTATTAATTTGTATGTAATTCTATAACTCAAAGATGTCATTTCAATAATTCAAACTATCAAACAAAGATCTGATTCTAATGATATTCTTATATTGAATTATCTCAAAACCAATGAACAACTTAGAATGCTTTATTAAAAATTTCCTTTCAAAGACACACTCAACTTCAAGATTGTATAATTAAAAGAAGCATAATTTAAACAAAGAACAATTTTTAAAAAGTTAACTAAGAATTCTTCAAGCAGTAATATATTTCATATCTGAAGAAAAACAAAATGCACAGGACAAAACAAATGTTCTATTGGAATCAAGTTATGATAATGTTAGCACAAAAGCTTCATGGCCTGCTATGAAGATTTTGGAGGCCAAAGACTACTCTACTGTTGCTAGATTTACTTATAAGGAAGTGGTGCATATTGAGAACTTCTCTATCTGGGGGAGGGGGCGAACAACAATAACTTTTCTACCTAGTTACGAGCAACAAGCAGAAAACTTTTCAAAGGCAAGAATCTGGGCTCATGTGCATTAATCTTGAAAGAAAATGTATTTCATTGTCGTCACAATGCCAACTTTTATGGCCTTACTTTGACAAATATTGATGTAAACAAACAATAGGAGGTAGTTTCCTTAGCATGCGAGAAAATTTGTGTCCATTCAAAATTTTACAGAAAGTAAGTTTCCATGACCTATGGGACGATTGCATATGGGTAAGGTAGGTAACCTGATAACTTTCCATTCATTTGGACTGTATATCAAATGTAAATTGGTGAAAGAAAGTAAAAATGGGAGTACAAACTTTCCACATCCAGGCTTTCCTAGACTTGTTTGGTATGTCCAACTATTGAGAGTTTGTCTTCATAGTAGTCTCTTGTAGAATAATAAAATCTAATGGTCCATTAGTGTCGATTTACATGAGAATGAGAGAATCCATCCAAAGGTAACTTGGTGGAAACTCTTTTGTACCAATCTTGAATGTCCTAACTAGTTATTTATACTAACGTTAGCTATACGCTTAAGGCTTACATAGACGACTAAAATTGGGTGTACTAACTGGCCCTGGTTGTAAGTTAAGTACTAGGAACCTAAGACAATTGAGCACCTTTTCTATAATTATCTATTTACTGATATCGTTTGGTTTAGAAAGTTAAGATCGCTAAGGGTGTGCCAAATGTCTATTGGCTGGTCTGTTGAGGTTAGCTGGCTACACAAAATGATTGAAGTGGTTCTAGTAAAGCTGAAGTCTTTAGAATGTTACAAGGATATTGTATCTACCACATAAGTTAGAAAGGAACTAACCAATATTTCAAGGCAATGCTTGCACAATTGAGAATATTCTAAGAATGGTTGCTTGAGTTATTCATGTTGATAGAGGAATTACATAAAATAAATCTGATTTTGTATCTTCAATTTACAGATTTTAGCTATTCATGTTGGAAGAGAAGTTACAGAAACTAAATCTCATTTTGTATCTTAAATTTACAGATTTTAGCTTTTGACAGTTTAGGTATATAGAGCTTCTGATTTATCTGAATAATATTAGGTTGACGATGAAATAACTTTATTCAACTCACAATTTAAGTGAACAAGCTGATTGATAACAACTCAGTTCTAGAGTAGCACAACGTCACCGAAATGGTATTAACTCACTCAACTTGATCATTTTATTCAAATTAGTACTAGAACTATCCAAACACTTAAAAATTACAGAACGGAACCTCCTCTAGAGAAGTGTTTTTCAAAGCGAGAAATGAAAAAAGGGATAGGGGCTCGCTTGACCAAAGTGAGAAGCATGATGCAGAAAAGCACATGGTTATAATTGGGAGACTTGGTAAGCTGAAAAACAGAAGAGATTTAAGTGCTTAAAAGCTTTCAAAGTTTTGCAATTTCTAACAACAGAGCAATAGTGAGTTTTTTATCATCATGAACAAATAAGAAAATCAGCAACTACTGAGAGACAACAAATCATGGTGACAAATTCTTCAAAGCAGTAGGAAAACAGGGGTTCAATTCGAGATTCAATTCTTTGGAAACTGACACAAAAAATGTGACACCTATAAAGCATGATATCATGATGGTGGGATTTAGTATTCTATTCATTGCAGTTCCATAGAATGAATATGCCTACTAACAGACAGCAGGGCCAATACCCCATCAAAATCGTTAAAACAATTCAAGCATAATAGGAAATTGACTGACCCTCAAGATATGTTAAACTAACCAATTTTAATCCGATATTAACTTAAGTTACCAAAGAATGAGAACCCAAACTAATGAATATTTAGATGGAACAGGTCTAAATGAAACAGAATGGATTGTTTATATAGAGAATGCGAACTTAACTGTTGTTATAACTTTACATATTTATAGTTTCTTCCATGTTTAATATCAAAACACACACAAACTAACAACTACAAAAAGTAAGTAAGCTAGATTAACTGTTTCTTATATCAAAACTATATAACAACCTGCTTTCTACAGGTCATTTGTGATTAAAAAAAACTACAAAATGCAATTCAAAAACCAAAAAACAATCTGAGGAATTCCTGAGTAAATGAGTATAAAGGAAAATGATAAAACAAAGTAAAAATAACACAACATCAATTTTGGATTAGCACAACATAACCAAAATGGTATTTATTCACTCAACTTGATGGTTTAGTTCAAATTAATACCAAAACTTCTCGAAAACACCTAACACGACTTTCTCAAGAGTAGTACATTGGAGAGCGAGAAACAGAAAATAATTCTATAGAGCAGTGAAAAATAGAGACAGATGCTGAAAACATTATAAAACAAAAGGAAAATTTCGGAATATGAAAAAAAACAGAGCATAACATATAACATAGTGCTAACAGTTAGCTTAGCTTCTCGCTTTAAGTGACAAACACTCGCTTTTACGAACACTACTCAAGAGTTGGCCAAAAACTTGTTATAGTTGAGCTTATGAAAAAACAGAGCATAAAAGAAAAATTTGTCCTACAGGTTAACTTAGCTTCTCGCTTTAAGAGACAAAACACTCGCTTAAGAACACTGCTCAAGCGTTAGCTAAACAACTAACTATCAGAGATATTCGATAACATAATTTATCAACTCAAGTAAAAATATAGATATTCATCTAATACAATCGAAAACATTCGAACAATCACGAATAGTTGAATATAATAAAATCAACCTTAAAAATAGAGTAATCAATTCAATCAGTTGCCCATCAAATTAATAGAACACATAAATCACAAAACAGAGTTAAAAAATACAGAAAACTTACTTTTACAAAATCACAAATTCCCTAACTAATTTGAGTACCTGGCAGTAGGATTTTGTCCGATGAAAAGTGAAGGGCAAGATGACTGTTGTAAAACCTTCCAGAAAACATAAAATAAGAAAAAAAAAAAAAACAATTAAGAAACCTTCAAACTTCAAACGATTTGAAAAACCAGTTCTTGTTCAATAAGTAAACAGACTTGATCGAAAAGTATAACCCACTAGAGCAAACTCGCAGCAGTCTCTTTGTGATGATGGGTCGTTTCAGTAAGACCATGAATCTGAAATTGAATTGTGAAGGTGGAGAATTTGAAGGCTTACCTGAATCGTTTCTCTTGGAGCAGACGCATTGAGCTGTTTGAGAGACGAGAATTAGGGCCTGTTTGGATTGGCTTTTGGCTTATGACTTATAAGTCAAAAGCCATAAGTTAAGATTTCTAACTTATGGCTTTTGGCTTATTTTTGTTATTTTAACTTAAAAATAAGTGTTCATTTTTTAATTTTACTCAAACACTTTAAAATTATTTAAAAGTTATTTTGACTTAAAAACACCTAAAATAAATCAATCCAAATGAGCACTTATTGTGGAAGCAGTGGGAATAGGGTTTTGTTTTTAATTTCTCTTATTAGAATGGGAGGGAATAAAATTGGAGGGAAACCTAAAAAATAAAGAAAGCTATGTTTATTAGTATCTTTTACTGACTAATTATTTTAATTGTCACTAAAAAATACCTTTTCTTGGCTAATTATTTTAATAGTCACTAAAATAATACTTTTTACCGGCCATTGTTCATATGCCACTAATATTTCAGCTTAAAGAATTAATTAACAGCAAGTCATTAATTGCTGCTAAACAATTGCCGCCAATACCCCATTTTGTAGTAGTGTTGGCGGAGTTTGCGTACAACAATAGCTACTATTCTAGTATATTTAGATGGACCCTCTCAAGGCCGTATATGGTAGGCATTGTCGCTCTCCGGTTGGTTGGTTTTAGTCTACAGAGTCTAGGCCGCGTGGTACTACTTTACTTCAGGAGGCTTTTGATCAGGCGCAAGTGATTCAGAATATACTCAAGACAACTTACAGTAGGCACTAGAGTTATGCTAATCGTAGGCGTCGACCCTTGAGATTTTTAGTTAGTGATTGGGTTTTCCTTCATGTGTCACCTATGAAGTGCGTGATCAGATTTTTTAAATTATTTTACAAAAAGCGACGAACGGCATCTCTTAGTCCGTTGCTTTTTTTCGCGGATTTTTGCGCCAAATATATAAATAATTAATAATTATTTATTTAATATATATGGCAACGCCATCCGTCACTATTATTAAAAATAATTATATATAAATTAAAAATTAACGACGATGTCCGTCGCTTTTAATTTATTTTATTTTATTAATAATTTTTTTATTATAGCAACGGACGGCATCTTTATGTCTGTCGCTTGTCGATCAAAATATATGGTTAACTATTTTTAAAAAGCGACGGACAGTGTCTCTTAGTCCGTCGCTTTTGGTCAAAATGTT
The DNA here is from genome assembly GCA_035578085.1 of Solanum pinnatisectum. Lineage (NCBI taxonomy): Eukaryota > Viridiplantae > Streptophyta > Magnoliopsida > Solanales > Solanaceae > Solanum > Solanum pinnatisectum. Next base: position 15,002,380 of record CM069080.1, read on the forward strand.
GGTCAACTATATTTAAAAAAAGCGACGGACTTAGATACGCTGTCCATCACTTTTTATTAAATATCTAAAAGACAGATCGCAATTTTCTTATTTTCCTCTCTCTCTCTCTTCACTCTTATTCTCTCCCTTCTCTCTTTATCGATCTCCCTCCCCGTCGCCATCGCCGGTCGTCGTCCTCTCCTAGTGCTGCCCTTCCCCGTCGCCTGCTACCTTCGCCGTCGCTGCAGTACTGCTGCCTCTCCTTGTTAAGGTTAGGGTTAAATTTTAGTTTTTTTTTTCAATTCTAGTGATTATAATTGATTGTTTGTTAGTATATTATTGTTTTTGTTTGTTGGGTTGTGTTATTCAATTGTTAATTTGATTTGATTATTGTTAGTTAGGTATAAATAATTGAAGATTTTTATTTTAGGGTTTTTAAAAAAAAAAATTGGGTATTTTTAAATTGGGCATTGTTAGTTAGTGAAGAATTAGCATTTTTGTATTTTAGGACTAGTTTAAACTTGAGAATATGTAATTTGAGGTTGAATTGAGATTTTTTTGGATTTTATTTTAGGACTAGTTAGTAAAGTGTTAATTTGACGTTAGAAATTATTAATTGAAGTGTTATGAGTAGATGATGAATGTTTGAATGTCATGAATTTAGATGATGAATGTTTGAATGTCATGAACTTAGAATTTGAACTTGAACTTGAACTTTGAACTTGAACTTGAAATTAGAACTTGAACGTGAATTTAGAACTTGAACTTGAACTAAGAATTTGAAGTTGAACTTAGAATTTGAAGTTGAACTTAGAATTTGAAGTTGAACTTAGAATTTGAACGTGAACTTAGAACTTGAACTTGAAATTAGAACTTGAACTTGAACTTGAACTTGAACTTAGAATTTGAACTTGAACTTGAAATTAGAACTTGACCTTGAACTTGAACTTAGAACTTGAACTTGAACTTGAACTTGAACTTAGAACTTGAACTTGAACTTAGAACTTGAACTTGAACTTAGAACTTGAACTTGAAATTAGAACTTGAACTTGAATTTAGAACTTGAACTTGAACTTAGAATTTGAACTTGAACTTGAAATTAGAACTTGAACTTGAACTTGAACTTGAACTTGAACTTAGAATTTGAACTTAAACTTAGAACTTGAACTTGAAATTAGAACTTGAACGTAGAATTTGAACTTGAACTTAGAACTTGAACTTGAAATTAGAATTTGAACTTGAACTTAGAACTTGAACTTGAAATTAGAACTTGAACTTAGAATTTGAACTTGAACTTAGAACTTGAACTTGAAATTAGAATTTGAACTTGAACTTAGAACTTGAACTTGAAATTAGAACTTGAACTTGAACTTAGAACATGAACTTAGAATTTGAAGTTGAACTTAGACTGAACTTGAAATTAGAACTTGAAGTTGGAATTAATTACCTTGAATATATAACTAATTAAGTTTAGAAATTAGATATGAACTTGAATTGAAATTTGAACTTATTAAAACTTGTATATATATATATATATATATATATAGACATATATATATATATATATATATATATATATATATATATATATAAAACTAATATTCTTGGATTTGAAGTTTATATTTAACTAATTTTAGAACATTTTTCGTGCTAGGCAACTGAGGAAGCTCAACATCTAAAAAAGTTGATACAAGACTATATTGCTTCTTTCATCAAAGTAGGAGATAAGGTTGGCGCTTTTAAATTTCTAAAGTTCAAGTACAATTGTTTTCAATAATGTGTTTGTGTCCATCTAGTATTGATACTTAGCTTTAATTTTGTGATAATTTTTTTGTGTCCATCGAGTATTTGTTAAGCATAAGTACCAACACTAGTTGATCCTATTGATGACAAAATTGATTTTCTTGCAAGATCGATTTGTGTCCATCTAGTGTTGACACTTAGCTTTAAATTTAGAAATAATATATTTGTTAAGCATAAGTACCAATACTATTTGATCCTATTGATTTAGTTAATTGGTGGATTTAGTTAAAGTTGTTATGTTGTTTAAATAAGTTAAAATAAATAATGTGACTTAGTTAATTGGTGGATTTAGTTGTTTGAATTAAGTCAATACTAAACTAGTTAAAGTTATAAAGTTGTTAAGTTGTTTAAATAAGTAAATTAAATAATGTGATTTTGTTGATGGATTTAGTTGTTGGAATTAAGTCAAAACTAAACTAGTTCAAATTAAAAAGTTGTTAAGTTGTTTAAATAAGTTAAAATAAATAATGTGGCTCAGTTGGTGGATTTAGTTGTTGTATTAAGTCAAAACTAAACTAGTTAAAGTTGTTAAGTTGTTTAAATAAGTTAACATAAATAATGTGGTTTTGTTGATGAATTTAGTTGTTGGAATTAAGTCAAAACTAAACTAGTTCAAGTTAAAAAGTTAAGTTGTTTAAATAAGTTAAAATAAATAATGTGGTTTTGTTGATGGATTTAGTTGTTGGAATTAAATCAAAACTAAACTAGTTCAAGTTAAAAAGTTGTTAAGTTGTTTAAATAAATTATAATAAATAATGTGGTTTAGTTGGTGGATTTAGTTGTTGAAATTAAGTCAATACTAAACTAGTTAAAGTTATAAAGTTGTTAAGTTTTTTAAATAAGTTAAATTAAATAATGTGGTTTTGTTGATGGATTTAGTTGTTGGAATTAAATCAAAACTAAACTAGCTCAAGTTAAAAAGTTGTTAAGTTGTTTAAATAAGTTAAACTAAATAATGTGGTTTAGTCCGTGGATTTAATTGTTGTATTAAGTCGAAACTAAACTAGTTAAAGTTGTTAAGTTGTTTAAATAAGTTAAAATAAATAATGTGGTTAAGTCAATACTAAACTAGTTTTAGGACTACTACTAGTAAAATTATTATTAAATTTTATTTATAATATAATTGAATATCTATATTTTTGTAGATGGATCATCATTTGTGAATGTATAATATGCATTATGAAACTGGTGTTGGTTTGAAACCTGAGTTTATTGACAGTGTTAGAAATTTTATTGAACATGCAATGACACTTGATATTTTCAAGAATAATGGATTGGTTAGGTGTCCTTGTAGTGCATGTAAGTGCTTAAAATTTTTTAAACTAGATAGAGTTATGGTTCATTTGTACCATAATGGATTTAAGCCTAGATATTTTGTATGGATTGATCATGGAGAAAGTGATGGATTGGATGGTATGTTTTATAATTCGATGCATGTGGATGTATATAATATGGTTGCACCACATGGCCAAATTAGGGTTGAACATGTTAGGGTTGAACATGATAGGGTTCATGAAATGATCAATGATGCTTTCGGGGTTCAAGGTGGGATGGAACCGGAACAATATTTTGATGAAGCTCCTAATGAAGAAGAAAGACGCTTTTATGATCAATTAGAAGAGTCTAGTCGTCCACTATGTGAAGGGAATCTGCATTCTGCCTTGTCAGTTGCGGTTAGATTAATGAATATTAAATCAGATTGGAATGTTCCTAATGCTACTATGGACTCAATGGTTGATCTTTTGGGTGAACTAGTTAATTCAGAGTTTAACAAACCAAAGAACTTCTATCAGGCAAAGCGTTTGGTGTCCAAGTTTGGATTGACGTATGATAGAATTCATTGTTGTGTTAATGGTTGCATGTTGTTTTACAAGACTGATAGTGAATTAGAAAATTGTAAGTTTTGTGGACATGCTTGTTATAAGAGAACTCCGGCTGGAAAGATGGTCCCAGTTCAGGCGATGCATTATCTACCTCTCATTCCTAGGTTAAAGAGGTTGTATGCATCGATGAGGTCTGCCCCACATATGAATGACATTGTGAATATAGAAGGCAGCCAGGTGTCTTGTCTCATCCATCTAATGGTGAAGCATGGAAGCATTTTGATAATATATATCTTGATTTTGCTAGTGAACCAAGAAATGTTAGATTGTGGTTGTGTTCAGATGGCTTCACACCATTCTCTAATAATGCTTTGCCTTATTCATGTTGGCCGGTATTTCTTACTCCGTATAATCTTCCTCCTGAAATGTGCATGACCAGTCCCTACATCTTTCTAAGTTGTGTTATTCCAGGTCCCCGTAAACCAAAAAGTTTAATTGATGTCTATCTACAACCATTGATAGATGAGCTCAAACAATTATGGTTTGAAGGCGTTTGACTTATGATAATCAACTAAGTAGAATTTCGTTATGCGTGCTTCTTTAATATGGACTATTAATGATTTTCCTGCATACGGGATGTTGTCTGGTTGGATGACAGCTGGAAAGCAAGCATGTCCGTATTGCATGGAAAATAGTAAGGCATTCACTTTAAAGCATGGCAAAAAAAATGCATGGTTTGACTGTCATCGTCAGTTCTTGCCAATGGACTATGAGTTTAGAAAGATGAAAAATGCATTTAGGAAAAATAAGGTTGAAAGTGACCCCCCACCTCCATTACTCACACGGCATCAAATTTGGGAGAGAGTTTCTCAATTACTAAAGTTACATAAGCTTCACCTTCTAGACTTCCTGGATATGGTGTTGAACATAATTGGACCAAACAAAACATATCTTGGGAGTTGCCGTATTGGAAGGACAATCTGCTATGACATAATCTAGATGTGATGCACATTGAAAAAAATTACTTTGACAATTTGTTTAACATAGTGATGGGTGTTAAGAGTAAGACAAAAGACAATCCAAAAGCTAGAATGGACATAAGGGAATATTGTAGGAGAAAAGAGTTATGACTGCAGGAATTACAGAATGGTAAAATAGTTAAGCCCAAAGCCAGCTTTTCATTCACATTGGATGAGAAACGTGAAATTATTGAGTGGGTTAAAAATTTGAGGATGCCGGAGGGCTATGCTTTGAATTTAGGAAAGCGGGCAGATATGAATGAAGGAAAATTGATAGGTATGAAAAGTCATGATTGTCATGTGTTCATGGAAACTTTAATTCCTATCATTTTTAGCCATCTACCCGAAAGGATATGGAAACCAATCACAGAGATAAGTCTTTTTTTTTTTAAAGATTTGTGTTTTGGAAAGTTGTTGGAGAGTAGTTTAGACAGGATGGAGGAAAATATTCTTGTTACTACTACTAAGTTGGAGAAGATATTTCCATGTGGTTTCTTTGATGTGATGGAGCATCTTCTAATTCACCTTGTACAAGAGGCTCGCCTCGGAGGTCTGGTTCAAACAAGATGGATGTATCCATTTGAGAGGTATCCATTTGAAATATTCACTAAGTTATATATATTCGCCAAGTCTTTTATATATTAACATATATATATATATATATATATATATATATATATATACATATATACATGCAGAAAAATTAGTAGTTCGAAGAAAACGATTAAGCAAAGGGGAAGGATCAAAGGATCATTTGTTCAAGGTCATATTGGGAGAGAAACTGGTGATTTTTATTCTTATTAATTTGGTGATGATGTGTTATGTAGGAGAAACAGGCCCAATCGCAATGATGAAGGCAATATTGATCCTTTGTTTCCACCGATATCAATTTTTAATCAAAATGGTCGAGGATCTAAAAAGAGTGGAAAGCGAGGCTTCACTGATATGGAAATGCAATCAGCTGTAAAACACACTTTGCTTAATTGTCCAGAGATTCAATCATATGTCAAGTAAGTGTTAAAAAATATGTTATTAAATTACATACTAATAAGTGATCATTAACTAACGAAATACTTGAATGTAAAATGATCAGCTTGTTCGTAAACACATAGGGTAATGAAGCCATCTATACAGAATTTTCCAAATGGCTGAGGAACTATGTAAGTGTGTAATCACTAAGTATTTAATAATATATTCATGTTATACTAAATTACATTACTTGAAATAACAATCACATAGGTTTACGATGAATACTCAAGTGTCCAACATTTGCAATTAGTGAAAGAAGTAGCATTTGGACCTGAATCTCAAATACTGATAATGAATAAGTATTGTGTCAATGGTTTTAAATTTCAAACTGAAAGTTTCTAGGAACAAGAAAACAAATAATAGTGGTGTCTACATACAAGGTGATGTTGATGGTGTTGGTCAAACTATTGAATATTATGGTGTCATTCAAGAGATTATTGAATTGAGGTATTCAGGTTGGCCTAAGAAGAAGATTGTATTGTTTCGGTGTGAGTGGTTTGACCCATCACATAGAGGCACAAAGGTGGACCATCAACATAATATAATTGAAGTTAAGCACACCAGGAAATACAAAAGTTATGATCCTTTTATTATTGCACAAAATGCTAAACAAGTGTATTACGCTTCATATCCATTGCGTAGAGACAAAACTGATTGGTGGGTTGTTATAAAAAGTAAACCTGTGGGAAGAATTGAAATTGACAATGTCTTAGATGTAGCGTATCAAAATGATGTTGCAATTGTTCAACAACAAGTTGATGTTGTATTGAAAACCACACTACAACATCCTCAATACATATTAGAAAAAGTATCTGATGATGAGATACTGAATGTTGAGGAAGAAATATCAAAGAATGAGGAAAATGAATCATTTGATGACAAAGAATGGAACGATAACGAAAATGAAACAACTGAGGAGGAAGAATGGGAGAATGATGGAATTGAAACAAGCGGGAGGAATAGTGTAGAATGAAAGCTAGCTAGTATATATGTAAGTGTATTTTGCCAATTTTATTTAATTTATGATTTTTATATATACTATACATGTAAATTTGCATACAGATGTCATCAGGCGGTGATGGTGATAGACATCGCGAGCATCTTGGAGTTAGCCAGACTAAACAGGCTAAAAAGAAGAAGTCTAGGAGACCGATAGATCCTGAGGATATTGCAGGATCTATTTATTCTGCGCCAGGGCGCATCAGCCATGATACTCATTTATTTGTTGTTCCGTTTGGTACGGCGGATCCTCGGCAATATTATCCTAATTACCGTCGACCAGTCGATGCTTCATCTACTTCACAAGCATTGCCTTCACGACGCTACGAGGACCGACCTTTATAGGTTATTCATTGAGCACGACCCTTATCGGCAGGTACTCTATCTCCAACAGGTACATCTCCTCAGTTATCTGCCATGAGGCTTGGGGATTCTAGTAGTGAGCAATCAGATGTTATGGCCGGTATGCCTCCATTGACTCAGAGTTTTGTGCATCCTGATGTATCACCCTCGTCTACAGATATACATGTACTACACCATATGATACGATGTCTGCTCTAGCTCCTGGCCAGAAGGACAAACTTGGTAGAGTCATGATTGAGCTGAATGGATCATCGTAAGTTTGTTTTGTTATCTATTTGTTAGTTTATTTTATTTATTTCTCATACTTTAATATATTATTCATGAACTAACATATTTATTATGTGTTTTGCAGGTGGCATCCTGCAAAGGATGCTGCCCGGGCTTTAAAAGACTGTGTTAGAAAACTCTATACACAGGCTTATCACTCTTGGAGCGAGATTCCAAACAGTATACGTCAGGTGATGTTTAATAACTTTAAGGTATATATCTTTTAGTTAAGTTTAGTATACTTTACCTTTTTTTTTTTACTATCGATCTAATTAACGTTATTCAATTTTTTTTCAAACTATGTGTACTTGGGAGTTGAGGTACAATTTGGTCATTGGGACTACATTTGAGAGGAAGGCATCCGCCAGACTGTCTAGCTGGCTAAAGAAAGTTCGGGATAGTGGTGAACGGCCCAGTTGGATGTTGCCTCATGTTTTTGATGAATTGGTTTAGTATTGGAACACAAACAAGTTTAAGGCAATATCAGATCAAGCCAAAAAGGTTAAAAGCAGTCTTAAAGGTCGCTCGTTGCACACCGGAGGTGCAAAGATGATTGGAACAATTGCACGAGAGATGGTAAGTTCTAATTCAAACTTTTAAATAAACAATTAGTTGATTCATATATATCGTTATAAATTTCAGTTTTTATTTATAGGAAAAAGAATTGGGACACACTCCTATTGAACCAGAGGTTTTCAAGAAGACTCATGTCAGGAAGAAAGAAAATGAGTCGGATCCGGATGTGTGGGTGGAGGAAAGGGCCGAACGAACTTTTGTAAGTTATGTAATATGAATAATATATATTAATAGTGAATATATTTATGATATGTATATATATTAATGTTAATTTTTATATTTAATATGCAAAATAACTTTCATCAGTACGTCGCTGAGAATCTAGATAGTTCGGTCAAATTGACACCTGAACTGTTCACCCAAATTTGGAAAGAAAAAGTGGTAGGGGGGACACACAAGGGTAGATGATATGGTCTAGGCTTTCGAAACGATGTTAGACGACTCCAGTCAGGCTTAGAAGGTATTGGATCGTCACGTCAAGCCGAGGTACTTGACGGTGTTCAGATTACTGCTATGTCGGATCAAATAGCTAAACTTACAGCGGCACTAGCAGAGTCGGAGCGGAGAAGAGTAGCTGAACAAGAAAGAATGAGTGAGACCGTTCAGCAAATCAAAGAACAAATGATGAACCTCGCTCGTCGACCTACTACTTCAGCTCCCAATGACACCGACGACGAGAGTGATGAGGGTGATTATGTAGATCTCACTCCATAGTTTAGATCTCTGGACATTTATGAACCTTTTGAAATGAATTTTGAAAGACTTTATAAGTCTTTAATTTATGATTTAGATACTTTTGAATGCTATTTTAAGTTTGTAGTTTTATGTTGTGTTTAGATTATTTATAATTGTATGTGTTGATTGGGCTGAATAATGTAGAATTGAATTGCATTTGCAGGTGGGCAGCAGAAACTGCCAGCTTTTGCTGTCAAAAATATTGCAGAAAAAGTGACGGACAGCGTGGTTTAGTCCGTCGCTTTTATGGGTTTTAATTTTTTTAAAAACCCAGAAAAGCGATGGATAGCGTGGTTTAGTCTGTTGCTTTTCTGGGTTTTAATTTTTTTAAAAACCCAGAAAAATGACGGACAATGTGGTTTTGTCCGTCGCTTTTCTGGGATTTTGAAAAATAAAATTTCCAGAAAAGTGACGGACTACGTCGCCTTTTAGAAATTAAAAAATGAAAATTAAAAATATTGTTAAAAAAATTCAAAAAAAATAATAAAAATGCGACGCTATCTGTCACTTTTTGAAAAGCGTCGAGTTAAAAAGCTACGGAGGTGACTGCATCTCTTTTCCATCGATTTTGACCAAAAAGGCGACGCAGTTCGTCGCTTTTGGTTGTCGTTTTTTGACAATTTTTTAGTAGTGTTATTAGTTAGCTCTACCTCCAGCATCTTCACCTATTCACCTGATTTTCCATGTTTTGATGTTGCGGCGATATGTTCCTGATGAGTCTCATGTGCTCTAGTATGATGCAGTTGAGCTTGATGACCATTTGACTTTTGTGGAGGAGCCAGTTGTTATTCTAGCCAGATATGTGTGGCGGTTGCATTTAAGAGCCATTCTTGTGGTGAATGTCCATTGGAGGCATCGCCTAGTTGAAGAGGCTACCTAGGAGAATGAGTATAAGATGTGTGAGTTGTTTCCTGACTTGTTTGAGCCTTTAGGTACTTTTTGGCTCTTACTTTCGCAGACAAAAGTTCTTTTAGTAGTGGATGTTGTAATGAACCTCTAGGCCATTTATGAGATTTTGATGTTGCCAAACCAACTGATATGCACCAGGGTGCATGCCAAAATTGGTTTTCTCGTTCGCGGGCCTTGGGTTGTGTTCACGAAAGCCCAACTGCGTTTGCGGGGTCCCTGCCTCGTTTGCGGGTCCTCGATTCCACGATCGTGGATCGCAGGTCCCTTGACGCATTTGCGAGGTCCGCGCTCGCGGGGCTCCACCACGTTTTCAAAGGAGGATTTGTTCTAGTCTTTTAAATAAAGATTAGACCCCGATCAGTAGCTATCTCCAAAGTTTGAGAGGCGATTTCTACCTCATTTTAAGTCTGAAGTGAATGATTCAAAGTCCTGGGTGATCGTGGAGCTTGTGTCTACATGGGTGTGTGATAGAAATGTGTTGAGGAATCTCCATTCATTAAAAGTTTGGCCCATTTATATCATTTTTGTTTCAGTCCATATCATTATTTGTTAACTGATAACATCCTTGATTTCACAAAATCATTTTTACATATGGTATTGTATCACATCACTAATTAAATCATATTTTTAAAGAGAAAAAACTCCAATATACCATATTGAGAAAAGGCTTATCTATGCCATATGTTAAAAGCTTGACTCATCTATTTATTTCCGTTTAACTAAGTTCCTATCCATGTCATTATCTTTAACCGAAATACAAGTTTTTATCCATGTGGCCAATGATGATTATATTTTGGATTGTGACAATATGATATCTGAGAATATGTATAGGTCCCATAAGTAGGGGGTCGATGCAAAGATATTTGCTACTTATCATCGATAGGCTACAATATATTATGAAACTTATATTATTTATTCCTTTGTCATGTTTTTTTTAGACAAGGGTAACTTCCTTTATCATGTGTTTTGATCTTATCAAATACTAAGTCTTTTTATTTCATTCACTCACAAATGGTAAGAACTCATTTTGCGATGACTAGAAACCAAGAGCCCACACATGTTGCAATGGCCATAACAAGCAATAGAGGCAGAAGATGAGGTAGGGCAAGGCAGGAGTTGTGGCGCTGACTAGATCTAGAGCATTGGCAACTGCTTAAGCATATGTTAGAGATAAGTTTCCCTATATTTCAACATATAATTAGATTCATATTGAAGGGATGAGCCTAGATCAGGTACCACCTGAATTTGTTTCTACTCTAATACTTCAATACACTCATGCTTATAGTCATAGTTGTTTGGATGAGCTGGGACATGACGATGTTCTACCTTACACAACAGATGGTTCTTATATTAGAGTAGGAGGTAAAACTCCCGATATCAGATAACTCCAACACTTTGGTCTAAAACAGGTTAGCCAACTGAGGCAGTAGCTCCTAGAATTGGGGGTATGCCATTGCTGGACATTGCTCCACCACTATTTCTAGGGCTACTATACCTATGGAGGAGTAAAGTTGTTTAATCAATTCAGAAGGATAAATCTGTTGGGTTTGAAAGTGATTAGGTTGTCATGCAGAAGCTTACCATTGCAAATTATATAGTTGATAAATTGGATGACAAAAACTTATACTAAAAACACAATATTATTATATGAAAACTAATATAAAAGAAAAATATTAAAACTGTTGAGAGAATAAATCTCACATAAACAAAATTATCTAAGCAACTACATTGTGGATGCCCTTGTATTCTTAATATGTGAAGATGGATATTCAATCTAATTTATAGAGTTCTAAATTTTTCCTCTAAAGAAAGAATAAACCAAATATGAAAGATAATTATATTTTCCTTTCAGAAAAACTGCAAGTATTTATGGTAATACTTTGATTTTCCTTCTAGGGAAAAATAAACTTCAAATAAGATAAAATAAAAAATACAAAACCCTAACAAGATCCTCTTAGTTTAAAGGTCATAGGAGAGCATGCATATTAGTTTCTCATCAAATGTCATGAAAGGTTTCAAAATTAGGGATCAGAGTCCCATGGAGTTTATTACACCACATTTAAGATCATTGATCCAGTCAAGCAATTGTGGAGACCGTATATCTAAACTATAGATCAATCACGTCTACTCCTATGTCTTGGAAGAAATTTACTCAGGCATACCTGGAAATGTTTGTTACCAAGAGCATGCAGAAAGAAAGGCGAAATCAGTTCAAGAAGTTGATAAAGGATGGGGAAAAAAGGAGAAATCTGTCCAAAATGGGGAAGCTACGACAGTTCAACGGATCAGAAAATGGGAACTCATTTGAAGAAAATATAAGTAGGGATAGCAATGGGGAGGGCGGATATGGGGTGGGGCAGCTTTATGGCTACGCGGGGTGGGGCGGGTGGGATGCGCTACGGGTTGAAGTGAGATTTTTTAAAACTAATGCGGGGTATATGTGATTTTATGTGGATTTAAATTTAATTTTAATTTTTTACATGTTTTAAGATAATTTCTTCAAAGATACTAAAATATTCAAGATAGTAAATGAAAATGACTCAATAAAAAATAATTTCAATTTCTTACATGTTTTCCAATTCACTTCTAGAAAATATTCAAGTCACTACCCGATTAAATTAATGCAACTTAATGAAAAAATGAATTTATTTTTAGTATCAAACATAACGAGAAAAAGAAAATATTTTAAAAAAAGTATGTGGGGCGGATTCATGCGGATCGAGTCTATGCGAGGCGGGTTGAAAATGAAAAAAAAATGTTATGCGGGGTGGGGCGGATTACAAAATTTGCGGGTTAAGATCAACCCGCACCACCCCATTACCATCCCTAAATATAAGGGACCAAAGTGCAATTCTCTTTATTGTTACACCCTACAATGCATAGTTCCAGCCCTTGCTTACCATATTTTAGACACTATTTTGGAAGATCCTTGCTCTGGAAAAGCAGCAACAATAAAATATGTTCAGTATAAAGGAAAATGTTTTCTAGAAAAAGTAGTCTTTTTACTTAATTTCTTGTGTTTGATAAGCAAGTTAGGAATCTTTTTATTATAAAAGCATTTCTATATAATCTAGACAAATAATATGAAAAGTGAGAGTATGCTAAGGGTGGAGCGAAGATGAGGTGTGTTGGAGGATGGGCAGAGACAATCCCGGATTTCAAGAAGACTGGTGCACCATTACTTTAAAGATAAGATCTAAAATTGTAGGGAAAACGACCTAATATACCCCTCAACTTTGTGATTAAGAGTTGATATACACCTCGTTATGAAAGTGACTCATTTGTATAATGTCATACAAATGACTACATATATTCTTTTCCTCTAACAACTACAAAAATTAATATTAAAAAATAAATTCATGTAATGTAGGGGTATATTTGACCCTTCTCATATTTTTTTTAGACTTGTTTTATTCAACAGCTAATTTGGATTTATTATTTAATGGTCAAATTTAATTTTTTTCACTAATTTTATTGTAAAATTTATCATAGATGCCCCCAAAAAAATTTATAGATACAAAAACTAAATTACAATATAGGTACAGAGAAAGTATTTAAACTATAGTATAGCCACAAAAAAATTGTTCTAACATTGTTTCTTATTTTTTTTTCACTTTTCCATTCACACTTCTTTCTTTTGATTTCTCTTACTTTTACACTAAACTGAAAGAAAAAAACAAAGAAATAGGAATAAGAAACTCAAAAAATGTTAATTAAATAAGTCAAAAAATAATTCATGTGTGAAAAAGATCAAATATACCCCTACATAGATTTTTTATAATTAAAATAAAATTAAAAAATTAAAATTATTTTTTCCACTTCCGTTAGATCAAAAGGGTATATATGAGCCATTTTTGTAACAATAGAGATATATGTGTACCACTTTTATAACGAGGGGTATATCAACTAATTAACAAAGTTGTGTGTGTATTGGGGGGAGGGATTACATCATGCCCTTTTCCCAAAATTTTATGAAGACAATAAATTAGTGAGCAAAAGAGGAGACGTAGTTCAATTGAAATATATTTTTCTTCTATTGTAATAATTAAAATTGTAATGACATTTCTTTTAATATATTCCATCTGTTTCACAAAGAGTGACTTGGTTTGACTTGGCACGAAGTTTTAGAAAATAAAAAAGACTTTTGAATCTTGTGGTTCTAAATTAAAGTTATGTCAAATGTACTAAATTGCCCTTCAATCTTGTGACTTTAAACATGTCATGTGGAAAGTTGAAATTAAAATGTTACCAAAAAAGGAAAAAGGTCATTCTTTTTTAAACAGACTAAAAAGGAAAGGAGGTCATTTTTTTTTAAACGAAGGGAGTAATAAAATAGACCCTTTCAAAAAAAAAAATAATGGGCAAATTGAGCGTCTGGATTCGAATCAACGACATCAATATTGAAAATAGGCCCTCAGACCAATGAACTATATTTTGGCCATGGGTTCCTTTAGCTAATGTTTAATATATTTTTAAGAATTATACAAATGATATATCGAATTTAGTCAGATGACCACGGGTTCCGGTGACCCAAATTTTACACCTAAATTCGACCCTGAGGATGGGAGGCCACAATCCATGTAAAATATCATTTGTAGAACTTGTTTTCCCTACTTCCACAAGGAAAGTCATTTTTTTCCCATAATTAAGAAACTTACTTTCCAACCGAAGATGGGAAAATTAGAAAATATTCTCTTCCCTACTAAACACACCCAAAATGGACATTTCTAAAGAGACTGTCAACCAAAGTCACTACCAGAGCAAAGACGTTTCTTCCAAAGACGTAACAGATGGTATCGGAGGACACAGATGTGGCCCTATCATGAATATGTATAATTGCAAGTATCAACTGCAACATTACGCATATGCATATTAGTCATGTTAGTAAAAGAAGAATTAATTGGCAAGTAAGTTAGATCTTCTTTTTGTTATGCATATTATGCATAATCTAAGATTTATGCATACATGATATTTTCCCATTAATTAAAGATAAAAAATTTACTCATTGCTGCAAATGAGAACATCAACAAATCTGTAGAACCTATGATGTTCGAACTATTCAAAAATGTCAATGGTTGAATATCGGATCTAATTTGCGTAATTCCGTGCATCTTTTCAGTGACGCTGATACTCTCTCATGTGGCTAAAATAGCATACGTCTGTATTGTTCTATTTATGGTTGTTGTTCTCCGTTAGATTTTCAATCAGTTGCACATTAAGAATGTTTTTATCCATGCTGATCTCAAGGAAGAAGTTTATATGGAGCAACCACCTGGTTTAGTTTCTCAAGGGGAGTCTAGTAGCCTCGTATGTCGATTGTGCATGTCACTTTATGGTATGAAACAATAATCTCAAGCTTGGTTTGGGAAGTTCAACACGGTAATTAAGGAATTTGGCATGATTCGTAATGGAGCTGGCCACTTCGTGTTGTAGTGACATTATGTATCAAATTTAGTATTTCATGAGAAGACTAAGCACATTAAGATTGACTATCAATTTTGTAAAGTCGAGTGATCAACTTATAGATATCTTCACCAAGCCCCTCACCTAATAGAAATTTAAAATTCAAATCATCCTAAAACTTGCAGCTTATTTTGCTAAAACGTAAATTACTGCAAATCTAGAGAAGACCTATGCCCGTTTGGCTAAGTCACATGGTGAGTTAAGCATCTCACACAGTAAGATAAAGAAGCAGAGAAGAATTAGAGACAAATTCTTCACTCGGATGTGGAAATGGGCAAAAGGCATTTGGAAAGTGTTGAAGGCAAATGAGCCACAGAAGGAGATGAGCCCACTGCATGGAGCGATGATGGTGGATATGAGGATAGCGATGCCACCGATACTGGTGGAGAAGATTGAGGCAGCCTAGGAGCCTTTCGTATTCTCTTTTTGAGTTTCATAGTTGTGTTGTGAGGGCAAGACATCTTTTTTTTAGTTGGGGGTGCTTTCCTTTGGGTTGTTTTATCTTGTTTTGATTGACATGCTGGATTGTTTTTTTAGATGTTTTTGTTTTTAATTATTGTGCGGATTGGTCATTTTTATTTATGTTTTAGGTTTATTATAGTAGTATCTTTTGATTAGTTTCTTGTTGTAGTAATAAATTATGATAGTGGTGTTTCATTCTGGTGTTCCTTGAAGCAGGGGAAGTCTGAGTATCCATAGCTTGTGAGTTTGGAAGCCATTGCAAAGGCTCTATGAAAAGGCTTGAATTTGCCCAATGATATATCATATGACGTCATTCTTAAGGGAAAATCATCATTTTGTTGAGTGTTATTGGCTTGGTGGTGCCTTGATGTGAGGTTGTGACTTTTTTGGTACTAACCTTCCCTAAGCCTACATTACAAACTTAATAAATCCCTTTGAGATCTCCAACCGAATGAAGTTGAATCAATATTGTTTGAGAATATGGGCAAGCCTATGGTGTGACACTTCTGTACATGAGATGATTCCTAGCGAGTGTGAGTGTTTGCATCATTGTCCCTTGTATTGTGAATACTTGTATGTGTTTTTGTGGAACATTTCTTTTCTTGTGAGGGCATGAATACTAGAATGGATTGGTAAAGTTGATAGATTCCAAAATTGAGTCATAGAAGTTGTTAGTTTACTAGTAATTGTGAGTCACTTTTTGAGGATTCTTGTAGTTGCTAGATCATTCTTGAGATTCATTGAGTGTTGAAATTGTGCTTGAACTTGAGGGAGTGCTTGGAAAGGAAATAACTTGCTTGCTAATTATTAGTACCAACCAAAGCCATGACCGTGATTCTTAGTCAAAGTGGAAGAGCGATGTGCTTAAATTGAGTGTCTCTTGTGTATTTGATTTTGTTTTGCTTGAGGACAAACAAAGTTTTAAATAATGATGTTGAAATAGTGTTGCATTGAATTTGATAAGTCGATATAATGATATTAAAATAGTGTTGATTAATTTTAGTACTTGAACTTTGAAGATGGTAACAAAAAATAAATTTCATCTTTTTATAAATATACAATAATAAATTTTGCATAATGCAGAAAGTTTGACCGTTTAAAAGACTTTAGAATATACAATAATGAGAGAATAAAAACAATGATTGATATAATGATATTAAAATAGCATTGATTTGTTTTTGTGCTTGAAATTTGAAGAAGACAAAAAAATTTGAAAGGAAACTAAATACTGTAGAATATTTTTAGACTAAAAAGGATAAAGTGAAAATATTCTACCATTAATGTAAGAGGGTGTTTGGATTGACTTAAAAGTTGGTCAAACCTACTTTTAGGTTAGTTTTTTACTTCTGAAACTGTTTGACAAATATAAAAAATAATTTAAAATAAGTTAGGAAGTGTTTGGCAAGGTAAAAAATGACTTAAAATAAGTTTAAAATAACTTAAAATAAGTCAAAAACCAAAAGTAGGTCTCCCGCTGCTTTTTATTTTTTGACTTAAATGTCATTTCAGTTTGACTTTTTATTTTTGACTTAAAAGTTACTTTCTTTAAGTCAATCTATACGAGCTCTAAATCAAATAGCAGAATGAAAGTAAATTTTAACAATATTAACCTTCCATAAACTCATTTCAATATGGAAGTATAATTATTTAAACTCCAACTTGAAGATTGACTTTTAGGATTTTAACTACAACTATTTAGGTAATAATTTTAATAAATATCTAAAAGACTAGCTTGTGCAATTAATTATTTCTAAACTTGGTCAGATTATCTCAATCAACTGTCAATTATTTAATTACGTTGTCTTATCAAATATTTACACTCCAGCTTCAAGATTATCTTTTAGGATTTTAACTACAACTATTTAGGTAATAATTTTAATAAATATCTAAAAGACTAGATTGTACAATTAATTTATTTCTAAATTTTGTCAGATTATCTGAATCAACTTTCAATTATTTAATTATGTGGTCTTATCAGACATCTATAAATATAAGTCAAACACTCTATATTATATCCAGAGATGGATACTCACTTACATGTACTACTCTTTACTTTTTATGTACTAAAATATGACTGGAAAGGGGTATTTTGGATTACTAGAAATGTTGATAAGGGAAAGCGAAAAAAATCTTCAGAAAAAATTAGCATTATTGTGTAAGAAAGCATATAAGTTGTCTATTCTATGTCATGTAAAGGCTAGTATAGTACCTTTTACTACTGGAAAAACTAATATTTTTGCTTGGCTGTCTTTAACTAAAGCTAATGACATAGTAAATTATTATCTAGATTTCCCAGAGAAACAAAGACAACACAAGTTAGTTGAACATGAAGCCTACCTTCAATCTATAGTGAATGATCGGGAAAAAGATATCAGGGAATTAGAGAAAATGGTTGTGGAGAAGGAAATGGAGAACATCTTCAACCAACTTGTTGGGGGAAGAAAAAGGTTCGATGAATTTGATGTAAGTGACATTAAAGGTTTGTAAATGTATTCAATGATAAGAGGGCTAAACTTGAACAAATGAAGATGCAACTTGATGGAAATGTTGCAAACGAAAACTGTGCTAATGACAACAATGTTGGAGAAGAGAATGATGGGCATCCTAATTAGAATGTTAATTAAGCATGTAATCTTTTTATTTTTCCATCACCTAATTTTTCATGTTGTACTTTAATAGCATCTCCTAATTATAAGTATGTTGCTCATTATTCATATATTCATGTTATTATTTTCATTTTAGTGATATATTAAAGGGAAATTTTTAGAAACAAATAACATTAGGTCTTAATTAAGCTTCCTTAACTACAATTTCTATATTTACAATCCACAACTACATCTTTTATTTGCTATCTGTTGTATCCATTGTATTTTTGGTGATTTTCTTACAAAAATACAAATACAATTTAACTAAATTGAGTAAAAGATAGAAGAGATCTTTTCTGATATGGTAAATTAGAATAAATCACTCTCTAAAAATACTCCTATTTCAAATTGGACTCTCAAATGTGTGTGATCCATCAGTTATGATATGGTAAATTAAAATAAATCACTCTCTAAAGATACCCTATTTAAAATTGGACTCTCAAGTGGTTGTGATTATTTTAGTTAAAAATCAGCCAAATTTCTTATACTTTTTATGAGTCATTTGTATTCAAAGGTTGCCAAATATAATGGACCATGAAGGTCATTTTTGAAAATTGCAAGAAAATTACCATTTTACTCCTCATGATAGTTGCCCCAAGTCGTGTTTGACCAATTTATGAGGGTAGATTGGAAACCACATCAAAAAGTTGAGATTTTTGGAAGTTTTAAAGTTTTGGAAGCTTTTAAGTTGAAATGGTTGACTTTAACCAACATTTCGAGTTTCGAGTCTCAAAATGGAATTTCATCAGTTTCATCAGCTCTGGACTGTGACTTTTGGGTTAGTACGACTATTGGCACAGGTTCTAAGATATTTAGATGAATTCTGAAAGTTCTTGTGTTTTCAAAGTTGAAAGCATAAGATAGTTGATCAAAGTGGACACTTAGTGATAGATAGTTTAGAATGGAATTTCGACGGTTCCATTAGCTCTAGAATGTGGTTTTTGGTCTAGAGATATGGTTGGTTTGGGTCCCAAAGCTTGTGATTTGATTTTGAGTCATTAGAAGAGATGCGAAAAAAGTTAAGGCTAAAACTTGACATTGGTAAACTTTTGAGGTTAAAAAGGTCATTTTCTAGTTTTTGTTAGTCGACTAGGTTTGAATGGTGATATTAGGTTTAGTTGATGTTTGGTTTAGTTCCGAACCCTTTGGATGAGTTTCATGTCATTATTTGGAAATTTGGAGATTTTGAAGTGAAAATTTAATTTGGTCAACATCGGGTTAATGTGACCTTATATGGGTGTTTTCGCGATTTCATTGAGTCCAAAATATCATTTCCAAGCTAGTAACATATTTTCTTTGTGTTTGGGAGGTTCCATATGAGTTTTGGGGTTAGTTTTAAGCTTTTTGAATACTTTGGTTGTTTCGACAAACTGTGCCAACTAAAAAGGTTCGTTATTAGTTTTGAAGATAAAAAAAAACTATTCTGAAACTCCTAAAAGTTGGAGCATGAATTATAGGACTGGTTGGTAAAGTTTGGTGTATTTTCGCAAACCCGAGATTGGAATTTTATCGCAAAATATGAAATAGTTGGTTATAGAGTAGAAATGATATTTTATTGGGAAAGCGAGCACGAAATTGAGGTTCTATTGAACAATAGGTTTGTATCATTGTTTAAGACATTTAGGGGGAAAATCGGGGTATTTCGCTATCGTATGAAGAAGTTAGCACTCTTTTAGTGAAAATTTAAGTTGTTGATTTCAGCTAAAAATATTGTTGTAGATGTATTTAAATTTCAAGGCTTTAAGTCATCTATAGCCACATAAAGTTGTCCGCATAATTCACTTGGACACCTTATCTTAGGCTAGCTCCAATTGAACACCTTTTTTTTTTAATTTAGAAAAAATACCTATTGAACAAATTTTGACAATCAACTAAAAATAAAGATAGTGTGTCATGCACTTGCGGCTGACGTGGCATAGTAACTAATCAAAAAGAGACATGTGACATTGGGCGCATAATAATAGTTAAAAATAAACTAAAAAATAAAATAAATAAAACCTATGTTTACAATAATAAAAAAAAAAAAAACCTTTTCTTCTTCTTCCTGGAACACCCCACCCACCCCCGACGTTCACCCGTTCCCCTTTCTTCTTTGCTAGAACACACAAAATTGACGCACACTTTTTTAACCATTCTCACTCCACCTTTTTTCCTTCCAATTAGAAATTATATAAGGTTATTTTTTTCCGCACACCTACCCCTCTCCTTGATCCTGATTCAATATTGTAATTGTTATTTCTCCCAATCTCACTCTTTTACATTAATTTAGATTTGATGATAATTTTTTCTTCTTCTATATTGTGAGTTCTTTAGGATTTAAATTCTTTAACTATTTCGAATAAATAATTTCAGATTTGTATTAGTGTCATCGGAAAAATGAAGTTCTATCGAAATTGTTTTGATGTAATTTTATTTTATTTTTGACGATAATAGAGTTGGCTATATGAGGTGGTGTCAGATATGGGTGGTGAAAGAAGGGGAAGAAGACAATGGTCTGAGAAATAAAAAGGGAAGAAGATGATCGGAGAAAAAAATGGAAAGGAGGAGTGTGGATTGATGACAACGAATTTGGTAAAAAATAAGGTGGTGTGGACAAGAAGAATGATTACAACTCGAGAAAGAATGAGAATGAGCTTTAATGGTGGTGACATCTGCAATTGCAGTGGCGGAAAGTTGGTGGCAATGGTGGTTGAGTCAAAGAAGAGAGGAGATGATAATTTAAATTTTAAAAAAAAGATAAATTTTTTTTTTTAACTAAATGATGTATTTCACGCACGAGAGACACACATGCTGCCATGTCAGCAAAAAATGTTTAATAGGTATAAAATTATTGTAGTGTAAGTTTTCAATAGGTAAAAGGTTGAATTGGTGTGTCTAAATGAAATATGCAGACAACTTTAAGGGATCATGGATGACTTTAGCCTTTATTTAAAACTATGTTCATTTGGTATTTTGAGCATATTGGGAGTTCTAGAGCTCAAAATGAAGTGATTTTTATGACATTCTTCTTTATTTAATATGGGGTTAGTAACCAATCCTCATTTTGGCATTCTCTCATGATTTCTTCATTTGTTTTTTCTTTCCCTATCTATTAATTTCTTGGGGAAAATTGGGGTTTTATCAATTTTGTCACGCCCTGAGTCAACTACCTAGATGTGGTCGGCACTCGAGAACCATTGCTGGTCCCAAGAGAATCCTTCGCCTGGCTCAATACTCAGCGGAAGACTTACTCAACAATATATGAACTCAAAGTAAAGATTTACGCATTTGTCTTAAGATAAATAAACTCAGAAATGTATAGAAAGATTCAACTGGCCAAAAGAAAGAAACTCAAGTCTTGATCATTAACAATGGAAATGGAAATGAAAAAGATTCCTCAAAACACCACTGTCTAAGAAGCCTCTAATAACTATGATAGACATCGGTACAAGACCCACGACATCTTAATAAGACTGAAAAGTAAATGGAATCCTCTGGAAGCAATGACGTTCACCAAAGCAAATCTGAAACTACAAGTGGTATCAACAGAGCGCCTGTTGATTACCCTAAATACATGTATCTGCATCATGAAAAGATGCAGGCCAAATAGCGTCAGTACATTGAATATACGAGCATGTAAGGCGAACTCTAAAGCACAGACATAAGCTTGAACTGATAAAAAGGAAGAACATACTCACATCATCTCAACTCAACTCAATTCAATATAAAAGCAACAATAAAGATGCAATATAAAGAAAGCTTATAAAACAGTAGATAATAACTCAATGTATTTAAAAATATAATAATAACTTTTTACTCTTATTTGGGAGATTATCTAACATACAACCATCAGTATGAGCTATTTGATGATACAACGTCTCTCCCACGCTGCCAGAACTGTCATATACCTTGCCGGAGTATAGGACATCCTCAACTAAGTGGATATACTAAGCTATACTTAAAAGCAATAAGGAATCATCTAAAAGGTATGACCCTTTACCCATGTTGGCATACGTGATTTATGAGGACTTTGAGTTGTCTGAACTTGTCCCCATATCGGTGCTCAATACTACTCCCCATAATATAACTTATGCTCATATATTTAAAAACATTTCTCATCCTCAAACTTTGAGATTATTACTCAAAAGGTTCCCTTAAAAGAGATTATGCTCAAAAACTTCTCATAAACTCATTTGGAAATCAAGGTTTCCTCTCATTTTAAATGTGAAACATTTACACTTAGGAATACTTAGTTCACTTATAATCATTTTAAAAACATGAACTCAACTCTCCTCATCCTCATAATTAAGTACTCAACTCTTAAAACAAGTTTTGAAAGATTGTAAAAGACTTCTTAAAACGACTTAAAGGACTCCCTCGAACTTTACTCTTTACTCAATCTTGAATTTTAAATGTGAATTCAAGAGTTATGATTAGGATATATTGGATTTCTAAATAATTAGATGTAGTTTGGATAATTAAAATCAGGAAGAGAGTGAAGGTACGCTTTAAAAGAACTCAGATAAGACAAACAACGAAAAAGGAACGGGGGCAGGCAACCCTGGCGCATTCCTGGCGTGGGGCACCAGCCCCTAAGCATTAGAAACTCATTTCTAGCAAACTGCAGGCACGGCGCGCCAACCTTCCCCCCCCCTCCCGGCGCATCTGTGGCGCGTCGCCCCAGGCCTTGCCACGAAAACCCAAAGATTTATTCCTCTTCGATTTTTGGTCCTAATTAACCTAGAATCGATTGATTTCTTCCAAACTTTCTTAGATTTGTAAACCCAACACAAGTAAACAAAAATCTGTTCAATTTTACTCAATAAAAACCCTTACCTCGAGAGATCATCAAATTCCAGTAATAAAGAATGAAGAACAAAACCTCAAGAAAACTCATCAAGAACTCAATATACGCAATCTCATGGACGAATTCAATAAGGAAACTCATGATTGGCATGTGGGTAAACTAACCCAACACTATGAAAACTTACATACCTCAAAAGAATCAAATTCTTGGTGAAAATCCTCGAAGCTCGCAAGAATCTTGAACATTTTTTTTCTCCTTTTTCTCCTCTTGAACATCTCTTATAAACCCTAAGTGTGTTTAGGAATGACTAAAACTGATTCCAATCAGTTTAGATCACTATAAATTAACAAAAATGAGCTAGGATAGTGGGGATAAGGAAAAGACAAAAATACCTCTCCTCAAAACGGATGAATTACCTTAATTAGACAAGTTGCACTCAAACGGGCATATCTCCTTCATCCGAACTTGGAATTTAGCAAATTTGGCGGCTTTGGAAAGAGGACTCAAAGACCTTTCATTTGATACCTTATAGGCGACCTAACACATCATGTACTCAGAGTTATGGTCGTTTGAATTTGACCCAAAACTCACAATTTAAGAATAACTTCCACAAATCTTAATTTAGCTATTTCTAGTTTAGCTCTTTCTAAATTTAACCCTTTCTAAGACCGAGGTGTTACAATATATCCCCCTTGGAATCATTCGTCCTCGAATGAGATTAATCTAAGTAGAAATGCAGGTGGAAACATCTACACCCAACTCAAACACCCAACATGCAATTTAGCACAACTCAGCATTTCAATTTAAAGAGTGCCAAGAAAAGAGCTAGTACGTTCATTTGGAATTTCTCCAGAATCAAAGAGATATGGGTATATCTTCTTCATATCCTCCTCCCCCTCCCAAGTAGCTTCCTCAACATATTGATTCCTCCATAAGACCTTGACTGATGCACTTTCGAACCTGACGATCAAGAATCTGAACGGGTATTTCCTCATAAGATAGGTTGTCCTTAATATAAATATTTTCAATAGGTATAATAAGTGAAAGATATCCCATACATTTCTTTAACATAGAAATGTAGAATATCGGATGGACTGTTGCTAACTCTGGCAGTAGCTCCATTTCATAAGTTACATTGTCGATTCTCTTGTATATCCTGTAAGGACCAATATAACGGGGACTGAGTATACCCTTCTTACCAAATCTCACAACACCCTTCATGGGTGACACCTTCAAGTAAACCCAAACATCCATCTTAAACTGTAAGTATCTTCTCTTAACATCAGTATAAGATTTCTGACGACTCTGCTATATTTTCAACCTCTCTTGAATAAGCTTCACTTCCTCCATAGCTTCATGAACCAAATCTGGTCCTATCAACCCAGCTTCACCAATCTCAAATCATCCAATAGGAGATCTACATCTCCTCCCATAAAGAGCCTCATGAGGAGTCATCTGGATGCTAGAGTGATAACTGTTGTTATAAGTAAATTCAATGAGCGGCAAATGATCATCCTAATTACCTTTGAAATCGACCACACGGGCTCTAAACATATCCTCCAAAGTCTGAATCGTACGCTCTGCTTGACTATTATTGTGAGGATGGAAAGCGGTACTTAAATTTACCTTTGAACCCAAACCTTTCTTAAAAAGACTTCCAAAGTGTAGTGAATTTTGCACCTCTATCTGAAATGACTGACATAGTAACTCCATGAAGTCTGACTATCTCTTGAATATATAATCTGGTATAATCTTTTACTGAATAGGTAGTATTTACCGACACGAAATGGGCTAATTTAGTCATCCGATCTACAATCACCCAAATTGAATCATTTTGCATGCGAGACCGCAGCAAACGAGTAATGAAATCCATATTGATCATCTCCCACTTCCATTCTGGAATATCTATATTTTGAGCCATACCACCGAGCTTTTGGTGTTCTACCTTGACTTGTTGATAATTCGAGCACTTAGCAACGAACATTGCAATACACCTCGTCATACTACTCTACCAATAGACTTCCCTCAAGTCATGATACATCTTTGTGGAACCATGATGGATTGAATATCTGGAGCTACGAGCTTCTTCCATGATCCTCTCTTGGAGTTCATCCACCCTAGGTAAACACAATCTACCTTGATATCTCAATACACCATCTCCCCCTTGTTCAAAAGCCATCACTTTCTGCTTATGAACATTTTCCTTCAATTCAAGAAAAACATGGTCTTAGTCTTATTTCTCCTTCACTTCAGACACTTGTGATGATTCAGCCACATTCATCACCACCACTCTACCTTCATTGGAATCCACTAACCAGACTCCCAATCATGGAAGTCTGTGCACATCTTTGGCTAATTCTTTCTTGCCTTCCCCAACATAGACAGTACTACCCACAAATAACTTACTCAAAGCATCAACAACAACATTAGCCTTACCTGAGTGGTAGAGGATACTCATATCATAATTCTTGAGTAACTCCAACAACCCCTTCTGTCTAAAATTAAGCTCTTTCTGACTGAAGACATATTGAAGACTCTTCTGATTGGTGAACACATCTAAATGAACACTATAGAGATAGTGACGCTATATTTTCAAAGCAAATACTATGGCAGCCAACTCGATATCATGAGTTCGTGAATCTTAAGTTGTCTGGAGGCATAGGCTATAACCTTATGATTCTACATCAATACAACACCAAGTCCAACTCTGGATGCATCACAATACACAACATATCCTTGTGTACCCTCCGGTAGGGTCAATACTAGGCAGTAGTTAACCGAGTTTTCAATTCCTGAAAGTTTTTCTCACAAGCTTCGAATCATTGAAATTTTGTTGTCTTCTTAATCAACTTGGTCAATGGGGACGAAATAGACGAAAACCCCTTGACAGACCTTCTATAATAACCAGCCAATCCCAAGAAACTTTTTATATCAGTTGGAGATGTGGGTCTGGGCCAGTTCTGCACTACTTTAATCTTTTAAGTGTCAACTCGAATCCGATCACCTAAAATAATATGGCCTAAGAATGCCACAGACTCAAGCCAAAACTCACACTTGGAAAATTTAGCATACAACTCCCTATCTTTGAGAGTTTGGAGAACTATTCTGAGATGACTAGGATGGTCCTCTTCATTCCTCGAATAAATCAGGATGTCATCAATGAATACGATAACAAACATGTCAAGATATGGCTTAAATCTTCGTTCATAAGATCTATGAATGTTGCAGGAGCATTAGTCAAGCCAAATGACATTACAAGAAACTCATAATGACCATAACGAGTCCTAAATGTTGTCCTCAGGATGTCACTTTCTCTTACTCTTAACTAATGATAGCCAAATTTGAGGTCTATCTTAGAAAAGCAAGTAGCACCCTGAAGTTGATAGAATAGATCATCAATTCTCGAAAGGGGATATTATTCTTTATAGTGACCTTGTTCAATTGGTGGTAGTCAATACACTTCCTAAGAGAACCATCTTTCTTCCTCACAAATAAGATCGGAGCACCCCAAGGCGAGACACTAGGTCAAATAAAGCCCTTATCAAGGAGATCTTTCAACTGTTCTTTTAACTCTTTCAACTTAGTTAGAGCCATTCTATATAGAAGAATAGAGATAGGTCGAGTATCGGGAAGAATATATATACCGAAGTCTATTTCTCACTCAGGAGAGACTCCGAGAAGATCATCTGGAAAGACCTCTGGAAACTCACCCACAACTGGGGAGGGACTCTGAGAAGAT
This sequence comes from Solanum pinnatisectum, assembly GCA_035578085.1. Classification (NCBI taxonomy): domain Eukaryota; kingdom Viridiplantae; phylum Streptophyta; class Magnoliopsida; order Solanales; family Solanaceae; genus Solanum; species Solanum pinnatisectum. The sequence continues at coordinate 15,028,977 of CM069080.1, forward strand.
CATCTGGAAAGACCTATGAAAACTCACTCACAACTGGAACTGACTCAATAGGTGGTCTCTCAACACTAAAGTCATTAACTCGGACTAAGTGATAGATGCACCCCTTAGAAACTATCTTTCTGGCGTTAAGGTACGAAATGAAATGACCCTTAGGCACTGCTGAACTACTCCTCCACTCTATAACTGGCTCATTAGGAATCTAAAACTTTACAACTCGAGTTCTACAATCGATTAAGGCATAACAAGCATGGAGCCAGTCCATACCTAGAATAATATCAAAGTCTACCATGTCTAGTTCAACTAGGTCATCCATGATGTCCTAGTGATTGACGGAGATCGTACAATCAAGATAAACTCTCTCAGCTAAATTAGACTCACCAACAGGTATGGAAACACCAAAGGGCTCAAGAAATTGTTTGGGAAGAATATCAAACCTCATAGCAATATACGGAGTCACAAAATATACACTCTCATCTGGATCAAGTAATGCATATACATCAAAAGTAAAGGCTTTGATCATCCCAGTGACAATATCTGGTGAATTCTTCTGCTCTTGACGACTGGTGATAGCATACAGACGGTTTGCTCCTTTGCCTGTCCCTGAAGTAGCTCTTCTAGGTACAACTCTGTTTGGTGTAGCCACTGAAGAAGATTGGGCTCTATTACCCCCATTACTATTACCTTTCTTGTTCTTAGGAAACTCTCTCATGAAATGACCTGTCTGACCACACTTGAAGCAACCAGTGGAGCCATCACGACACACTCCTAGCACATGTAGGAGTCCAATTACCTCCTTGTGCCACACTCCCCTTAGATTGAGCAGGTCTAGCTCTGAAGTTCTACGAATTTTGATTTGAACTCACCTCTATTCTTTGGTGCAGGTGCACTAGCAGATGATGGAACATGTCTAGTTAGCCTTTGTTGAAAAGATGACCGGTTCACATTTCCGGTCTCCTGCTATCCGGACTCATTACATGTGGTCTTAGCCTTCTTGTTGCAGAATTCCTCTCTATACCTCAACTTATCTTCCATAACCTATTGCACATGGATCATCAGGCTGGCTATGTCTATGTCTCTTATCAACATAGATTCCTTGCCCTCCTTACTTGACAAGCGAGACAACCTAGACACGAACAAACTCATTCTGCTCCTCATGTCAACCACTATCTCCGGAGCATAACATGACAGTTGAATGAACTTGAAGCTATACTCATACACACTTATGGTTTCCTGCTTCAAGTTTAGAAATTCTCTTACCTTTGCCTTCCTCAGTTCACAAGGAAAGAAACACCCCATGAAAGCCTTTTCGAACATAACCCAACTTAGAATTGGTTCCCCTTTAACTCTACTATTCTTCCATTGGTCAAATCAAATTCTTGCAACACACTTCAATTGGTATGCAGCTAATTCCACATGCTCAACATCAGCAACATGCATAACGTCAAAAACCCTCTGCATCTCTTCCACAAAATTCTTCGGATCCTTAATGACATTTTACCTTGTGAATTCTGGAGGATTCATTCCTCAAGAACTTGCGGATTCTGGATGCATCAGCTACATCTTGTCGAACCCCTCTTTATTGACCATTTTGATTGGTCTCAACTTGACTCAACATCTGAATAGCTTCCCGGAACTCAACATTAGTGACCTCTCCTTGGGGTTGCACTTCTGGTGCATATGAACCCCTTGATCCTCGGGATCAACATTTCTCCTAGTAGGACAATCTCGAACAGCTCTTCCTAGAGGTATGATCTGAAAGATACGAGCAAGCACCAATTAGAATGAAACTTTTATAGAGTTGAACTCTATCGCACGAAAAGAGTATGAAAGAAGTGAGATATTTCCTAAATGTTGGAGCCTTCTAATTATAGATGTGGCGTGCTTCACACCGATAACCATAACTCTAAAGACACGGCTTCATAGATACCCTAGGACTCTTGAACTCTGTGCTCTGATAGTAAGTCTGTCACGCCCTGAGTCTACACCTTCGATGTGGCCGACACTCGAGAATCATTGTTGGTCCCCAAGAGAACCCTTGGCCTAGCTCAATACTCAGCGGAAGACTTACTCAACAATATATGAACTCAAAGTAAAGATTTACTCATTCGTCTTAAGATAAATAATCTCAGAAATGTATAGAAACATTCAACTAGCTAAAAGAAGGCAACTCAAGTCTTGATCATTAACAATGGAAATGGAAAACACTCCTCAAAACACTCATGTCTAAGAAGCCTCTAATAACTATGATAGACATCGAGACAAGACCCACTACATCTTAATACGACTGAAAAGTAAATGGGAATCCTTTGGAAGCAAGGAGGCTCACCAAAGCAAATCTGAAACTGCAAGTGGTATCAACAGAGCGCCTGTTGATAACCCTAAATACTTGTATCTGCATCATGAAAAGATGCACGCCAAATGACTTCATTACATTGAATGTACAAGCATGCAAGGGGAACTCTAAAGCACAAACATAAGCTTGACCTGATGAAAAGGAAGAACATACTCACTTTATCTCATCTCAACTCAATTCAACACAAATCAACTCAAGGATACTCAACTCAATTCAATATAAAAGCAACAGTAAAGATGCAGTATAAATAAAGCTTATAAAAAATCAGATAATAACTCAATATATTTAAAAATACAATAATAAATCTTTACTCTTATTTGAGAGATTCTCTAACCGACAACCATCACCATAAGCTATGTGATGACACAACTTCTCACCCACACAGCCAGAACTGTCTTATACCTTGCCAGAGCATAGGAAATCCTCAACTAAGTGGATCCACTAAGCTATGCTTAAAAGCAATAAGGAATAATCTAAAAAGTATAACCTTTTACCCATGTTGGCATACATGGTTTATGAGAACTTCTAGTTGTCTGAACTCATCCCCATATCAGTGGTCAATACTACTCCTAATAATATAACTCATGCTCATATGCTTAAAACATTTCCTCACCCTCAAACTTTGAGATTATTAGTCAAAAGGTTCTCTTAAAAGAGATTATGCTCAAAAACTCCTCATGAACTCATTTGGAAATAGAGGTTTCCTCTCGTTTTAAATGTAAAACATTTACACTTGGGAATACTTAGTTCCCTTATATTTATTTCGAATACATGAACTCAACTCTCCTCATCCTTATACTCAAGTACTCAAGTCTTAAACATGTTTTAAAAGATTGTAAAAGACTTCTCAAAATGACTCAAAGGACTCCCTCGAACTTTACTCATTACTCTATCTTGAATTTTAAATGTGAATTCAAGAATTATGAAACAATAATTAGATGTATTTTGGACAGTTCAAATCAGGAAGAGAGTGAAGGTACGTTTCAAAAGAACTTTGATGAGACGACAGAAAATGAAATGGGGCAGGCAACCCTAGCGCATTCCTGGTGCGGGGCACCAGCCCCTAAACTTCATAAACGCATTTATGCCGTGGTGCGCCAGCCCCCCCCCCCGGGGCATCTGTGGCGCGTCGCCCCAGGCCCTGCCCAGAAAATCTGACGAATTTTTCCTCTTCGATTTCTGGTCCTAACTCACGTAGAATTGATTAATTTCTTCCAAACTTTCTTAGATTAGTAAACCCAACACAAGTAAACGAAAATCTACTCAAATTTCCTTAATAACTACCCTCAAACTCAAAACCCTCACCTCAAGAGCTTAACAAACTCCAATAATAAAGAATGAAGAACAAAACCTCAAGAAAACTCATCAAGAACTCAATAGACGAAAGCTCATGTACGAACTTATGATTGGCGTGTGGGTGAACAAGCCCAACACTATGAAAACTTACATACATCAAAATAATCAAATTCTTGGTGAAAATCCTCGAATCTCGCAAGAATCTTGAACGCTTGAAGTTTTTCTCCTCTTGAACTCCTCTCAAAAACTCTAAGCGTGTTTAGGAATGACTAAAACTGATTCCAATCAGTTTAGACCCCTAAAAGATTAACAAAAATGAGCTAGGCTAGTGGGGGTAAGGAAAAGACCAAAATACGCCTCCTTAAAATGGATGAATTGTCTTAACTAGACAGACTGCACTCAAACATGCATATCTTTCATCCGAACTTAGAATTTAGCAAACTCAGCGGCGTTAGAAAGAGGACTCAAGGACCTTTAACTTTATTCCTTATGGGCCACCTAACTCATCTTGTGCTGAGATTTATGGTCGTTTGAAGTTGACCCAAAACTCACAATTTAAGAATAACTTGCACAAATCTCAATTTAGCTATTTCTTGTTTAGCTCTTTCTAAGACTGAGGTGTTACAAATTTGGACTTAGTTTTTACAAAAAAAAATGTATATTTAGGGTTCTTATGCTATGGGTAAACTATTGGCATAAACTTGTTGGTTCTCAATTATATTCATCATATTAATCGCATTTAAGCTTAAGAATTTAGGGTTTTCCCCAAAAAGTAAAAGTTTGATAAATTGATAATTTCAAGGTCGATTTTAACTCTGTTTTCAATGAAATTTCATTTTTGAACTTCCCTAATCATGAATAAGATATTTTTCAAGAAATATTTCAAATCTATCTCATAGTTTGAGATCTGAGTATTGGGGATTTTTCTCATGAACTTGTGTTTAAGTGAATTACAATTTTAAGCATGATTTCAACTCATTTTTCGTTACTATTACACTTGTGAGTTCCAAAATCTTTTGGTATCATGTCTTTCTATACAAAATCTAGATCTATCCTTAGCCCTCAGGATTGACTTTCTAGGTCGTTTTGGACCCGGTTTCCAAAATCAGCTCTATGGGTGTTGTTGTTCATGATTTCTTGTTGAGATTCTATATTTGATTAGATTTTGTGGATTTGGAGACTTACCATAAAAGGGAAGACCTAAGTACCAAGTTGATATCACTTTCTTTTAAGGTAAGTGGACCTCTTTGACCCTTCGTTAAGTATATTGAGCCTTGTATGCTTTATTGTGTAATTGTGAGTAATGGGAATTGGTCAAAGATTTCATAATTCTTGATTATTGTTAAATTTTGATTGAATTCTAGTGATGATATTATCGGGTAATAATGTATGATGTGCCATAAATGGTTTGAACGGCTATATTGACTCCCTTTTTATTTTATGGTATGATTATGTGAGTGTGGATTGATTATTGATACATAATTTATTATCTTCTCATTATTCATGTGAACATGATTATTTGCACTATTTCTGAAACACTATGATGAGATTTGGATTAATACTTATGCCGAAGGGAAATGGTTCCAATGATAGATATTTATACCAAAAGGAAATGGTTACAACAAATGCATGGACCTTGGAAATCCTCCATTGGCCCCGGCCTGATATTTAACGAGTGTGTATTGTTAGAATAGACATAAATCACTCTATATGATATTGCACTACATTGCATTTTACTTCATCCTTGTTCCTTGACCTTCATGAGTGAGTTGTTCTGATTGTGTGGTTACCTGAATATGAAGGACCATGATGATATTATGTATGTGTTGAGGTGCAAGTTGTGATGTATTATATGTACTATGTTGTTCTATGAAATGTGAACTGTTAGGTTAGTTGGTCTGATTTCTATGCAAGTTATAGTATGTAGAGGTTCTATGGTGTGTCGAATTACATGTGTTTAATATTGCTTTACTTTAGGTTAGTTAGGAATGCTTGCTGAGTATTGTTGTTGTTTGGTAATCACTTCCTTGCTTCTATACTTGTGTACGTTACGAGTTCGTGTCATCTTGATCACCCCTTCTCATCTTCATTTGTGGCTTGCTTTGGGAGTTTGTAAGGTAGCTTCTTGTCATCTCGACATATGTCACATACTCTTTCATTATGTCCTTGTTCTATTCTAGAAAGGGAGACATTTAGACTTGTATTCTTCTAAATCTATCGCAATATTTAGAAGATTGTACATGTGACACCTTTAAATGGGTAATCCCACACCTTCGAATTTTTATGACCTTGGCCATGTTACTTTGAAAGTGGAGGCCCCACATAAATGAGGCAACTTGACATCGTGCTTTTTACCGGAAAAACCTGCAAGAATCTTCAAGATTAAGAAACCTATCCAAGATATAAAATAAAACAATGGATAAGAGTTCTTGTAGACACTTATCGTGGTTTTTTCCTGGACTGACATGTTCTTGTAGACACTTCCTCCAAAGGATCATTTATAGGGGGTTTTCCCTTTTGACGTTCTGATTGTATGGTCCCCTTTGACATATTTCCCATGTCAATTTCTTATAACATGTTATTTAAGAGTCAATGCTCTAGTGGTTTTTGGTCCCTTTGAACCTAATCGAAAAAATGTAAAAAAATTTATTAAGTAAATATATTTTTAGAAATAATGCATAAATACCTAAACTACAACTGAAATCCTAGAGATACATTTTAACTTAACTAGGGTCATATTTTTACCTAAACTATTTTAAAATGGAATATATACACCTTAAAAGATGACGTGGCACACACTCTCTAGAAGACAAGTGATGAGTGAAAAAATAGGATACATATCCTTTTTTAATTGGTAACTTTGTTATTAGTTAGTACACGTAATTATTGATATTAAAACTTATATATATATATATATATATATATATATATATATATATATTTGAAATATTTTCATTTCTTTCTTTGTAAAATATTTATTTTAATTTCTTCCTCACTTTAAACTTTTTAATTTTTTTTCTTTCATTAATTTCTTATCTTTTCACTTTTAATTAGTTTAAAATAATTATGTGTATTTTTCAAAAAAAATAATTAAAAATTATCTTAAATTTTAACGTGTTAATTTATTTTATGTTTTATTTGATTTTCTTCACTTATTTTGATATCCATTCAAAATTAACTTATTTTAAATATAAGATATTTGAAATTAAATTTAAAATGAAATCAAAATGAAAGATAAAGAAAACAAAAAAAGTAATTAAAATCAAAAGAAAAATAAAAGAAAAAAACAATGAATAAAGGCAAAAAAAAAAAAAAAAACTTTAAAAAAGTTTAAATACAAGACAATTATTTTAAAAAGAAATTACGTTTGTTAAATTAAAAAAATAACATTTACACACCTGGCAGGTGCGTGTGTACAAACACAATTAACTTATCTGGTTTTAGGTGCCATGTCAGCACAAAAGATGAACAAAAATATGGAAAAATTATTTCGAGGGGGGGGGGTAATAGGACCCTAATTAAATTAAGGTTTGTCGCTGAGATTTTGGTCATAGTTCAAGGGGGATACTTATGCTCTATCCCTGTCATGACCCGACTTCCCGAGTCATGATGACACCTACTATAACCCACCAGTAGGTAAGTCGACTCATACCTAGAACGACAAGTAATGAGTGCAAGGGTAGATTTAAATAGAAAATGACCCAAACAATAGAAAACATAGAAACGGAAGCAAACCAAAACTATATACAATGAAACCCTTCCAAAATTTGGAAGTCACGAGTACAGAGTTGTCTAGTATGAACAAATACAAGTCTCAAAAGTGGACCACAACAATCTGTCTCAAAGGAAAAAGACTAGCTAACATATATATAGAAGGAGACAGATTGATCTAGGATGCCAAATGCTCACCCTCGTCTCTGATATCCACAAGCTACAAAAGGCACGAACGATCACTACTTGTAGTTGGTACTAGGTCATGCATTACGAAAAGATAATAGGTGTAGCATAAGTACCAAATCAAAGGTACTCAGTAGGTATTATAGGTCGACTAAGCAAGAAAGGTAAAACATTCAGAAATGATAGAATCTAGACACAAACAGAGGTTAGAGCGGATATGAAATGAAGAACACGAGCATATCGAAAGTAAATCTAAGTATATCTCAATTAATCCTAACTTACCCCAATAACTCCATAGAGGTACACATAATAGCTAAGACTATAAGAATGAAGAGTAACTCAAATCTGAATCCAAGAACATCAGCTAGACTCCCAGCCCAAGTAACCATGTAACTAAGAACCATTCAACTCCCAGCCCAGCTAGCAAGAGTGACAATCAACCCAGGGCGCCCAGCCAGACAGTCCACTCCTAGGGGTGTAAGCCACCCAGCTAGTAAGAGTGACCCAGAGGGGTGTCGAATCCATAGAGGATCCAGATATCAAGGCCCCCCAGCCAACCAGTCTGTTCCCATGGGCGTAAGCCACCCAACTAGCAAGAATGAACCCGGGTGTGTCAACTCTGAAGAGGATCTCAGGTAGGCTCACAACCACCATGGATCATCCACTCCCAAAGATACCACAAAAGGCTCCAAGCTTGAAGTACTTCAACCTTGAGAAAGCACACAACCTCCTGTAACGCATCAAAGTCACAAAAATAGGGACTGAGGATAGAAATGTCTAGCAAGCTACATAAACGCCTAAATTAAGGCTAATACTATCATACTCAAGCCTGCTATTCCAGTCTACAAGGACCTGGCCCATCCAAAACAACGTTAGAGACATATAAAGCTACAAGGCTCACGGGTCTAAGGCATCACTAGTCTATCCATGGCTAAGGCTGAACATGCTTCAGAAAATAAATAACAACACAAGTAAATCTCATAGCGTACTACAACACACATACAACCCTAACTAACATTGTACTACCCTCGAAACAGTGGCGGTGAATCCTAAAACGTGGTGTCTAGGAAGGAAAGCAAGAATAACTATGTACCCACCCCTAATTCACACTACTCATCATGAATTCACACATTCATGCTCAATCAAATTAGAAAGGAAGTCGTAGCCTACCTATAGACCGACCGCGCGCGCTCCAAATACCAAGGCTAAGGTTTTTTCCTTTCTGAACAGCCTTTAAACACTGCCATGATATAAAGAATATGATCACAACATTAGTACGATTGTTTAGACACTAAAATAACATAAAATGGAAATGACCAATTTTAGAGTCAAACGGGAATTGTGGGACCATGCCAAAATTTCCAAAATTGGCTCCGTCAAGAGGCCCTAAACTATACCTCAAACTTGTATTCAAAAATTGAACACAATTCAAGGCCTAAAACAGCCAACACAACAACAAGTAAAGAAATCCCAAAAATAAGCTCAAATAAGGGAAGGGAAGCACCTTCAACACCAAAATTACCTCAAATGGAGGCTCCTCAACACAACCCAATCACTCCACTACGTAGCCACACTTCCAATGAACACACAGGACTTCAAATCACCAAAATCTAACTCAAAACCAAGGAGAAATTGGCAAATGAACTTTGGAACCAAGGCTGGTTCACGACTGTTCTTAATTAAAAGGTCATGCAGTTGGCCCTGGTGAATGCAGAGGGGTCACATGAACGCGCCTAGTCGGACCAATTGCCACACGCGAACGCAACATCCTGGCACAACGCAGACCAGGCCAATTGCCGCCTGCGAACGCAACTTCAAGGTGTGAACGCGCTTGCGAGTGCCACCGTCGCGAAAAACCTTTAGCGCGTGAACGCGGAAGGCTCGAGCCGCACCGGTATCACCGATGTCTTGAGGCACCAAAACTCTGAGGGGGTGCCTAGGAATCATTTGGAACCCCATGTATACAAACGAAATATGCTACCCCTTCGACTTCAGCATTCAGGACTCAACAGAACCATTGAAACTTCCATCCGAGATCATTTCGATGAAAAGTGGGTCCCACACCCCAAGTTCCATTTCAAGCCAAAATCCACAAGGGGTTCGAAATTAGCCTGGGAGCCTCGGGATCTTAACGAAGGGTCGTTCTAAACCAAACTAAACATTTTGAAGCTAACCACGCTGAGAGAATTCTCATCCGATCTCTTTATCTAGAATGTTGACTGAAGTCAAACTTAGGCCCTAACTTGAAAGTTAAAACGCCTAATCGCACAGACTCACACTGAAAGTCTTGAGAATCGTGCCAACTATGCTACTAGCCTAAAATGACCCTTCCAGAGCTGATAAAATCGACAGAATTGGATTCAAAGGTCATCTTCTTGAAGTTATGTTTAAAATGACCGTTCAAGGTTCAGAAGCTCCAAAATGCTAAAACTCACATAAAAACTAAACGAACGACCAGGTCTCAGCAAGTCATAAATGACTTGGGGTCACTATAAGAAAGCTCAAAACGATGAATATGATGCATAAACACAGAAGTGACCTGGAAGTCATTACAATCCCTATTTATTACCCTATTTATTAATTTAGATAAAGTAGTATAAATTATTTGAAAAAGTAATAATCTATATGCATTAATGGTAAAATAAAAGGATAGACAAATAAGCATAGCATTTTGATAATTTAGAGGCAATTAGGAACCAAAGAGAAGTTGATTTTGGCATTGTTGTTGCACAAGAGGATCAACAAACACAATAGCACTTGATAACATAGTTGCATCAAAAGTTGAGCAAACATATTTTTCATTATTAGTTGTGCTATGAGAAAGCCTTTTCATGACTTGACGACAATTTTATAATAAATTGAGAGTCACATAATAGAGGGAAAAAATACAATGGTCATGCAATTTAATTATTGAGATCGTGAAATTGCATGACCTTTGTAAATTTTTTTCCCTCTATTTTATGACTCTCAATTTATTATAAAGAAAATCTTTGAAAGAAAGTCATCAAGTCATGAAAAGACTTTTTCTAAGAGCGCAACAAATAATGAAAAACATGTTGGCTCAACTCTTGATGCAGCTAAGTTATCAATTGCTATTGTGTCTCTAGATCCTCTTGTGCAACAACACTGCAAAAATCAACTTCTGTGGTTCCTTATTGGTTCCAAATTATCAAAATGTTATGATAATTTGTTCATCCTTCAATTTTATTTTACCATTAATGCATATAAACTATTACTTTTTCAAATAATTTACTCTTTTGTCTAAATTAATAAATAGGGATAATGCCTCAGTATCCTTAGAATTATGACGGAAATCCTAACGATAGACCTTAATATAACTAGGATCCTATTAACCCCCTACACTATTTTAAAATGAAATAAATACACCCTAAAAGTTGGTATGTCATAGAGAGAGTGTACACTCTCTTGAAGACAAGTGATGAGTGAAAAAATTAGACACATGTCCTTTTTTAATTGGTAAATTTATAACTAGTTAGTACACAAAATTATTGATATTAAAACTTATATATATTGACTTATTTTCATTTATTCTTTGTAAATTATTTATTTTAATTTCTTCCTCGCCTAAAAATTTTTGATTACTTTTTCTTTCATTAATTTCTTATCTTTTCACTTTTATTTATCTTAAAAGAATTATGTGTATTTTTTTAAAAAAAAAATTAAAAAGTATCCTTTAGTTTTAACGTTTTAATTTGTTATGTTTTATTTGATCTTCTTCACTTATTTTGATATCAGTTCAAATTAACTTATTTTAAATACAACGTATTTGAAATTAAATTTGAAATCAAATCAAAAGAAAAGACAAAGAAAATAAAAGATTAAATCATATCAATAGAAAAATAAAAGAGAAAAACAATGAATGAAGGTGAAAAAAACTTGAAGAAAAATTTAAATAAAAGGATTTTTTTTTAAAAAAAAATTACGTGTATTAACTTAATTTAAATAAAAGATGAAGAAAATAAGAAGATCTAAAAAGACTAAAAAAATTAAGAATGAATTATTTTTTTAAAACACAACCAACTTACATTATTGAAGGTGACATGTCATCATAAAATATGCTAGAACATACGAGAAAATCTGTTCGGGGGGCAATAGGACCTTAGTTAATTTAAAGTGTGTCAGTGAGATTTCGATCATAGTTCGGGGTACTTATGCACTATCTCTATTTTTGTCATCTTCTTAAATAGTTCCAACAAATCTAGCTATTAATCATACATGCATGCAAGAATTCAGAAATTTTATAGAGTTACCAACAACTAAAAGCGTATCATTAATACTGACAAAGCACATATTCCAAACATCAGGATAGAAACTAAGTTGATTAAGCCACATGAGGATCCATAAGTTAGGATATGAACAATAAAGGAAGGGGAGTAACACACATATACATAAGAGTATGCCCTTAGAAGGGGGTCATTATAATTGCTTTAACAAAACTTTTGCTGCTCTATATTAACACACAAAAACTTTCACCAAACGTCAGAGGTACAACATCATCTTTAACATTCAAGCATGGAGGTCAACACGGAATCCAAGCAAATTTGGGTATAAAGCACAAAATCAGCTCACACAATACAAAAGAGGGTCAGATCTAAATGGAGTAAGAAGCATAAACAAAAAGGAGGAAGAAGAACCTGTGTTCGCATTGAGAACTCGAAACAACTACCTTTGTGAACTCCAAGCATTGGTGGACAACACAATATCTCCTAATCAACGACAGAGGAAGGTCAAAAGACAAGGAAAGAACAAGAAAAAAGAGGGAAAGGAAGGAAGAACGATTACCTCTCAGTAGTGAATGTCTTTGTGTGAGCCGCAAAAGACGGAGAAGAAGAGGTACAAAAAAGAAACAGATCCAAAAAAGGAGGGGGGGAAGTGTGAGGCTCTAGAGATTGTCGAAAGGAAACATCTTGAAGTCAAGATTGAAAAAGGAAAATGAGAAAGAGGTGGATGTTGTTATGTTACTTTCCTTATTATCTATAAAGGGTTTGGTGTGGGTTGGGCTCCTTGTTTTCATTTTTTTTTTTTTTTTGTTAATTTTTTGGGCCGATTGGCTAGATTGATATGTTGGTTGATTAACATTAAATAAAATGGCCCAACTGGCCACCTAAAATTTGGAAAAAGAAAAAAAAAGAAGTTCCAAAACACCACAAATATAGAGGAAAATAAGATAAATAAAATAACTATAATATGAATAAAAAATGACTTTATTAATCTAGGAAAAATTATAAATATATTTCAAACCAAGTAAAGTAGTTATAGAAGATGACTCAATGAAATATATAAATATATTTCAAATCAAGTGAAGTAGTTATGTTATAGAAGATAACTCAATGAAATATTTCAAAATCAAGTAAAATATACACTATAGTTGAAATTAAATTTCTAATGCTTTAGTTAGCACTTTTGTGGGTTATAATATAGGGAAAAGTTTCAAATATACCAACAAACTTTGAAAAAAGTCTTATCTATATCATCTTTTAAAAGTTAAGCTCATCTCTATCATTGTCGTTCAACAAAGTGTCCATTTATGTCATTATTGTCAGGACCCGAGCCTACCCCATGAACGTGGTCGACACTCAAGAACCATTGCTAGTCCCCAAGTGAACCCTCATCGCGGTTGACTACAAGCAGAAGACTAACTCAAGTACACAAACATCAAACTGAAAGAAATATTTAACAACAATTTACTGAATATGAAACTCTCTTACTATACTGAGTATGAAACACAAGTTTTCTATAAAACATCTGAAACTAAAACCATGAGATGAAATCAACATAAAATCACATGTCCAAACGTTGGTTCGTCTTCTCGGTGATATGATTGAGAAATGTAAGTTTAACGCGAGAAAGTTGTTTGTGATATGTGGGAGGATTATATTAAAGACTAGTACACTACAACTTACTTTCAATTTTATGTTTATTGAAATAAAGTTTGATCAATAAATATTGTATTTTTAATCATAACTTTGTGTTAGTGTATTATGCAATTTTATAGAGTTTTGCTTATTTGGTATGATTGTATAAAGAATTGAGACAATTATAATAGTTTTACAATTTATGTTTTTATGTCAATAAGGAAACATACCGCATAAAAAATCAAAATTGTATGTTCAAACAAAACTATAATTTCATCTCATGATTTCATATTATGATCTCATATCCCATGACAAAATAGACCCTTAAAAAAACAAAGAATAATACAATTACAATAAATAAATCATTATAGTAATAACATGACAATTAAGTTGAAAAATACATTATTTGCCACATTAGCATTAAAGAGTAGAGGTGTGCATTCAGCTTTTGATTTGGTTTTATACTATCCGCTTTGGATTTTTTGATTTTGAAAAGGTGTAATTTGATCTGAACCAAAATAGATTTGGTTTGGTTTGATTTTTCTCTATTTGGTTTGAATTTTTTTTATTTGGTTATTCGGTCTATGTCATTAATTTATAACATAATCATAGTTATATTTGCAAAATTTGAAAATAGATAAATATACTAGGAGACATAATAATATTAAATCTCTCAAATATACTTTCTAATATAAATCAAAAGTAAAATTTAAAATACAATACTCATAAGTACACCCATTATAGCCAAACATAAATATAAACTTAATCTTAATGAAAGACAATAACTAAAAGGGACAAAAGTGATTATATATAAAATTCGTTTTTTTTTTTTTTGGGTTTTAAATTCAAAACCAAAGTAAGTAAATTATTAATTCAAAATTAAATAAAAACACAATCCAACTTAAAATTTGTTTGATTTTTTTATTTAATTTGAGTAATGCACATCCATATTGAAGAGTATTAAATTATCAAGTTTACGGAGATTATTAAGGTAACATAAAATTTAAATGAGAATTAAATAAAAACATGGAACGTATAAAAGGGTTTTGATAAATTTAGTAGCAGTATATTCAAATATGATAAAGAGGTAAAAAACAGAATAGTCACAAAAACAGTCTTCTTCTCTCTCAATGACATATGAGATAGAGTAGGAGTAGTACAAATTTGTAGAAAGAGAAGAAACCATAAAGGATTTTCAATTTTCATCAGCACTGTAATACATCAGTTTGATTTTAGGGTTGAGCACCTGAAGAGAGAAAGAAGGGGGAAGGAAGCTTTCTCAACTCTACAGTCACACTAGTAGCACATGAGTTTATCTTCAAATAAATAAATAAATATATACTCCCTCAGTTACTTTAGTATCTATATGTTGTGAATTTGATGTGAGGTAGGATAAAATTACACAGATCGAAATGGCGGAGGATGGAAGTGTGATGGAGACGCCGGAGATGAATTCCGGTGAGAACACCGGCAATGCGAGAACGGCGACGAATGAAGTTGCCCTTACACCGACAGTGTCGGGAGGAGGAAAGGGTACTTCCCGGAGAAGGATGTCGGTGGTGAGGCCCAGCCTCGACGCCGACGAGTTCATGAACCTGCTCCACGGGTCGGATCCGGTAAAGTTGGAGCTAAATCGACTGGAGAATGAAGTCAGAGGTTTGTAATGTCAGCTGGATCCAACTCCGATTTGGTTCTCGTTTCCTTGTAGTGAATGATACCGGGTCGTTTTCTTTCAGATAAGGACCGGGAACTCTCGGAAGCTCAAGCGGAGATCAAGGCATTAAGGTTATCGGAACGCCTACGAGAAAAGGCTGTTGAAGAGGTATAGTAGGCAATATTTGAATATACAATGAGAAAATCTTATTTTGTGCAATCGGAAATTATGATATAGTATTTCTTTCTGGAATACAACTACGACATTGTTTTACCATTGTTGACTGCTAGTAAACCCAATTTCAAAAGGTGGATTTTTTTTTTCCTTCTAAAAGTATGATTTTGAATTTTTTTGAAGTAACTGAATGCAAATAACTAAGGGGGGTAATGCATTGGTTGTGAAGTGAAAAGATAATGTGTTTTCTATGCAATGAAATGTAGGATTTATTGTATCTGTTTTGTTCCAGAAGTGTGAAAAGTGAAATTGTAGGATTTCAATTGTCACATTCTGTTGCATGTGTTTGGACCCTAAAAAACCAGCAGGTACTTTACTCGTACAAATTTAATTGTGTTTGAATGTGATTTGCAGTCGTTTGACTGGATTTACTACTATTTTTTGTTGTTATTTCTATTTGAAGAATCGGGAATCATGATTAGTTCTGCTTTAATCTCTTGAATATATTAAGGATATTTTAAAGATGTTTTATTTAACCTGGAAAGTTAAATATGTGTCATGTGAAGATCTGAATTTTGATGCAATATCCAAGAGATTTATAGAAGAAGAAGATGAACTTTTGTGAAATCTCCTAAATTTCTTGGAAGCTGCATGGAAATGCTCTTTGGCTAATGTTTACTTTCTGGGGGTGTGAGGTAGAGGAATTGGGGTTGGGAACATTTCTGATAATGAGAAGGTCGTGGCTCATGCTCTCACGCATAAACTGTAAAACTTGGAATGTGCAATCTACTTGTTGAAGCTAGGCATATCTAGATTATGTTTTAATTTATGCTATAGTTTTGGCAACAGCATTTTTGCATAAAATATCTGCTTGTTGGTTTTATTTGGCTATATCTGATTGTTTCTGCTGTAGGGAAATGTAAGCTACTCATAGTCTAAAAAAATGCTCATATGGTATTTTTCCTTGTCCTTTGTAATTCAGCTCACTGATGAGTTGACAAGGGTTGATGAGAAGCTCAAGTTGACAGAATCACTTCTACAAAGCAAGGTACTAATTCAGAATCTTCTTATTATAGGTTCTTTATTTTTTTCAGTAAACTATTTTATAACTTGCAACACTTTTCTTGCTTTACAGAATCTTGAAATCAAGAAAATCAATGATGAGAAGAAAGCATCCATGGCAGCTCAATTTGCAGCGGAAGCCACTCTTCGAAGGGTCCATGCTGCTCAAAAGGATGATGATATGCCGCCAATTGAGGCCATCCTTGCGCCTTTGGAGGCTGAACTCAAACTTGCTCGTCATGAGGTGTCTGCCTGCGTTTCATGTCTGTAAATGATGCGAAAGCTCAGTCTACATATGAGGATGCTTTCTTACACTTTGCTTTATCTTTTTCTAGACTGCGAAACTACAAGATGATAATAAGGCATTGGACCGTCTTACCAAGTCAAAAGAGGCAGCTTTACTTGATGCCGAAAGAACTGTGCAGTCAGCATTAGCAAAGGCGTCTATGGTGGATGACCTTCAGAATAAGAATCAAGAGCTGATGAAACAGATAGAAATATGCCAGGTATGTTGATGATTCAACTATTGGTTCTGCTGCTTAAGATATTGGATCATTTAGGTGGCATTTGTTATAAGAAAATGTTTCAATATTTTCATGAAATATTTGTTTTAGTTTTTGGGAAAATTCTCTTTGCCCAGACATGAAATATTTGTTTGTTTTTTTTTTCTTTTAAAAAATTGAAAGAATTTCATGAAATGTTTTGTCACCCATATTGGAACTAATGTCACCGTAGTGTTTAGAGGCATTCTATTTCCACTTATTCTGTTTCATAAACATACATCAGGAAGAAAATAAAATTCTAGACAGACTGCATCGCCAAAAGGTTGCAGAGGTTGAAAAACTTACCCAAAGTGTGCGCGAGCTTGAGGAGGCTGTTCTGGCTGGTGGTGCAGCTGCTAATGCTGTCCGGGATTACCAACGGAAAGTTCAAGAAATGAATGTAATCTATCTGGGAAAGATTTTTTATAAATATTTTTGATAATTAATATGTTGAGAATACTAAATGTTATGATACATATGCTAATCTATTCTTCCAGGAAGAAAGAAAAACACTTGACCGCGAGCTAGCACGTGCCAAAGTAACAGCTAATAGGGTAGCAACTGTGGTTGCTAATGAATGGAAAGATGCAAATGATAAAGTAATGCCCGTGAAACAGTGGCTTGAAGAGAGGAGGATTTTGCAGGTATGGTAGTTTCCATGGCTTGCCTTCTATAAGATACGGAGGTCCTGTCCTAATAGAACTTACTGCATTATGCGCATGTGGTTCAATGAGCTCATATTTCTCATCTAAGCCCTAAATCTTGTACTGCAGGGTGAGATGCAGCAACTACGTGACAAGCTTGCAATCACTGAACGAACTGCAAAGTCAGAAGCTCTGTTGAAAGTAATATTTTGTCCAATAGAAAGGGCACCTGAAAGTGGTTTTTGATATTATTTTCACAAGTTTTTAACTTCTATCATTTACTCAGGAAAAATATCAATTGAGGCTCAAGGTCTTGGAAGAGACATTGAGACCATCAAGCACTAGCTCTCGCAATACAACAGATGGCAGAAGTTCAAGCAATGGTCCTTCACGTCGGCAGTCACTTGGTGGAGCTGAAAGCATCTCCAAATTGACCTCTAATGGCTTCTTACCAAAGAGATCACCATCATTTCAGTTGAGATCTTCTGGGTCCAGTACTATTTTGAAGCATGCGAAAGGGACCTCGAAGTCATTTGATGGTGGCTCAAGATCATTGGACAGGGGTAAAAAACTTCTGAATGTAACAGGTCCAAATTTCAATAGCAGCAAGTCTGTTGATGGAGCTAAGGATAATGAGAATGAGAGTACTTCTTGGAAATCAAATCAAGATGAAAAATGCACCGACCTACCAGTAACCGAAACAGAAGATACTGTGCCTGGACTACTATATGACTTACTGCAAAAAGAAGTAGTTGCTTTGAGGAAAGCTGGCCATGAAAAGGATCAAAGTCTTAAAGACAAGGACGATGCCATTGAGGTTAGACTGATTTCTTGCTCAGCAAAGTTATGGTTTCTTTACTCAGATGTTTGTGCTAATTTTGATTGCATTCTTGGGATCAGATGTTAGCTAAGAAAGTAGAGACTTTAACAAAAGCCATGGAAGTTGAGGCCAAAAAGATGAGAAGGGAGGTTGCTGCCATGGAGAAAGAAGTGGCTGCTATGCGTGTCGAGAAAGAACAAGAAAATAGGGCAAAAAGATTGGGAAATTCTAAGGGTCCAGTGAACAGTTCTCAGCTGCTACCTGGAAGGTATGTCTTCAATATGATTATCAAACAATCCTCAGTTAATTCAATTATGTACAATGACATACAAGTTATTCTTGTTGGATCCAGGGAGAGAGAGAAATTAACATTCCTTCTGGCATACTTGCAATATATCTTCTACCTCTGCCTGGATAACTCGTCTTGCTATGTCTAAATGTCATTTTGTGATCTAATGTTGTGACCTACTCCCTCCATTCCACATTATTTCATTTTTAGTCCGTTCCAAAAAGAATGATAACTTACTAAATTTGGAAATAATTTTAACTTGAATATCTCATTTTACCTTAATGTCAAGCTTTTATAGCCACACAAATGTTATGACCACAAGTTTCAAAAGTCTTTTCTTTATTAAACTTCATTCCCAGGCAAACTGTGCCACACAACTTTAAACTGAGTGAGTATTAACAAATACTAGTTGATTCCAGAAAAGGATTCCAGAAAAGAATTAAGGAATATTATTTTAGCCCTTCTTATATGCTTTGAGATGATGGGACAAGTTATGCACTTGTATGCATGTAACCTCCAGAGTATGTGCACTCTCTAGCTTTACTGGTTGTTTTCACCATGTTTACAGTTTATTAAGTGATGGAAAGTGGATGTGTTTTTGACATATTTGTTGCAAAGTTCCCACAGCCCTTGTTGTAATAACTTGGCAACGTTCAAATGTGTTATCTTAATTTGAAAGATGTAACTATATCTTTAACATATCAATATACATGTGTATGTTGTGTAGCTGGTCAATGTCCATAAAGGTTACTGACATGATTCTTTGCTAAGCCTTGACAGAGATGAAATATTGCTATTTTCATTAGGGATACAAATGGACGTAACAATTCCTTAGTGTTCTGTAGACAGTTTGAAGTGTATGCTAGGGTTCTGAGTTTGTGAAGTGTTCTGGTAGACAGTTTCATGTGTTTGTTAGGGTTCTGAGTTTGTGACCTTGTTTGCTTTTTGAAAAACGTGAGTGATCACTCATAACTGTTACCTTTCTCAAAAAAAAAAAAAAAACCCCGGAAAAGGGTCATATTTGCTCCTCAACTCTCAGAAATAGGTTATATTTACACCTATTCATACTTTTTTGATACAATTACCCTTACCATCACTTTGGGCACATATTATCCCTTGGACGGTTACTATTATTATCCTATGTGGTGCTTACATGGCATCTATGTGGATATATTTTTTAACATAATTAAAAATTTACACTTGAATTAAATATTCTACTCACCTCAATTTTTAAAATTAAACCCGCCTACCCCCTCGTAACTTTTTCTGTAAAAAAAAAATGGATACAGAAAGAAAATGTAAGGTCGTGCTCTATTCTAGAGCTAATCTAACTCATCTTTTCACTACTAAATCTATCTTTAGTGATTTCAGCTTTAGTATCTTCATGAGAACTCTTCTTCAGTGGTATGAATTCATCCAGTTTTGTTCTTGATTTTCTATATTGCATTGATTCTTTTCTTAGAGCTACAATTACAACAATTTACTAGAGGAAAATAATTAACACCCTCAATCTTCCCATTCACAATACTTCACAAAAACGAACAATAACATAGTACTAAAATACAAGAACAATCTTCAGAAATCTGTTTTTTACCATCTTTTGCCTTCCATTCACAACTATAATAAAAACTTACTCTAGTAATCAATACCCAAAATCATCAGAAGTCCTAAAAATTCGACAAATTACAATTTTGATTTGAAAAGTTGTACAAACTGATATACGAGTGTGGCATGATGACAAAATGTTTTCTCTCTCTGTATAGTGTTTTCTCTCTCTTTATCATGTTTTCTGGGAAAAGGGAATAGAAGTTGATCTATTGGGTGGATTGGGTAGAATATTTATTAAAGAGTAATTTTTTTAATTATGGTAAACATATGCAAAGAATATGACTAGGGGTAAATATAACTTATTTCTATGAGTAGAGGGGCAAATATGTGTCAGGATCTCAATAAAGACCCGACTGTAATTCACAAATAAGAAGAGAAACTTTTGTTTTTGGGACAATTTTCTGATTATATTCAATAGGAAAACTGGATATTAACTACAAGGAATTGAAAAACTGAATTAGTCT
The DNA here is from genome assembly GCA_035578085.1 of Solanum pinnatisectum. NCBI lineage: Eukaryota > Viridiplantae > Streptophyta > Magnoliopsida > Solanales > Solanaceae > Solanum > Solanum pinnatisectum. Next base: position 15,049,656 of record CM069080.1, read on the forward strand.
ATGATAACTAAATTAAATGGGCATCCATGGTGAGTCTCGAATCTGTAGAAGGAAGAAAAGAACATCTGAAGCTAGAAAACAAAAGAAGAACATTGGAGAGAGAGTACGAGGAAGAGGAGGAAGATTTTACCAGAATTATCGCTAAGTGATTCCTTCTTTCTAGGTCGTTATGTAACTACTGCTGCTCACCTAATTAATGACTCGTGATTTTAGCCGTTAATTTCAGACTCAGTTATTATTCAGCAATTCGACTTCGATTCCCACTGCAGCCATTCCTTTATTTGCCTAATTAATTCTACTGAGTTGAGTAGGATCATTACAATATGACCCTTTTCCGAAAAAAAAGAAAGAAGAAAAGACGAGTGATATATATTGTCGACCTGAATAAATTTACCAAAGGTGTTTGGGTCATCATCTCTGTGGTAAGTGTGTTGTGCGAGATGCCTTACAACCTCTGTTTTCTTGGAATCTGCACTTACTTGAAAAGCATTTTAATCAAAGAAGAGTAAGAGAACCTCCAACCTCCCTGTTTTTGAGGTTCCTTTCTTTATTGTTAGGTTGACAGTAGTCATTTCATGTCACTATCTTGTCAATGTACCATGGACCTCTTCACAACGTGGTTCATACATCAATTATTTATTCGGAGATAAATTGTCACCTACATGTGCTCTCCTCTATGTTTAGGTGCTGCTATGCTTCTGAGTGGATTTTTAGAGAAAAAGAAGGCGGGGGTGGGAGCACAAACCTAGGAGTTAGGACTGTGAGGAGTTCATCATGCTACTGCTCTGACCTAAAATTAGATGGTAGAGTAGGTATCAGAGTAGATCTCCACGAAAACCTTTGTCACAAACTTATAGTGCTCCCAAGCAACCCAAAGCTTAATATGTTAGTTGAAAAGATGACCCTACAAGCCATTTTCCTAAATTTTACCTAAGATCCGTGGCGAATACTTTGAAATTATGGTTTGAGACACTGTCTCATGTGTAGCTTCATCAGCAGCTTAAGAAGGCTGCTCCTAAAGAGGGACAACAAGTTTTGTGCTAGATTTTGCTTTCCTTGCACAAGTTTTGTGCCTGAGAAAAGCTTTGAACACTAGCTCTCATGCCTTGAAAAATGATCTTTTAGGCTAATGTTAAAACTCAGGTGGAAGTTCTAATTTTTTCCAGAGAATTCTGTTGCTAAAGATTAATTCAACTGGGAGTTCAATGGTTATATAGTTTATCCAAGAAGGAAATTCTGATTCATCATAGCTATGGTACTGTTCTTGCTGTTCGGCTAGCTAAAACATTAGAAAATGGCGTGGTTTCTGAGTAGCACACAGCTGACTGTGTTTTCCTTTGCCACAGAAAATTTTGGTTTGGTTAAGCTGCTAACAAATTGAATTTTCTTTAACTACAGTCAATTCATCTTTGGAAGATGATATAGTTGAAATTGCGACTTGCACATCTTCATTTGTCAAAGATAATACTGCATAAGTTGAAATTTTCTCTTAACTTGAAAGAATCTTATTATCTGCAGGAGTGTAGCACGAAGTGGGTTAACACGCACACAATAACACACAAGGGAAAACCTATACACTGTCTTAAGAAGCAACTTCGCGTAAACCTCAGGAGCTCCTTGTGTACCTTACAAATCCCCTATTTTTACCCCTGTTGATTGTAAAATTGTAACAAGCATGCCAATGACTATGATGTTTCTGCTCTGGTTGGAGCAAGAAAGTGATATCTTCAAACATATGGAGATAGGCAGTGAATTTTGGTGTGCTTCTGACTTAGAAGACTATGGTCCGGTCCGTCTCTGCTTACAGATAAGCAGGAAAAGAAACTCAAGATGTCAGAGTTGAGCTAACCTTTTGGCAGAGAACAATTTGTGTGACAGTTGGTTTTGTGGTTGTATAGAGTAGCTTGTTGGCATTTACTTGGTCTATTCCGTTTTCATGTTGTTTGCAGTCTATATTTGTAATCTGCAGCTCTAGTGTGATGTGTTAATGGTTCAGGTTTGTTAATATTGTTGCAATGAGATAAAAATGAGAAATTTTTCGCCGCATGTTTCTTTTCAAGTTTTCTATTGCTATTTCAGTTCAAAACTTGTGGCCGTATGAGTTCACTTTTCAGGCAAATACAAATGATTTGTCCATCTTCTGAGCTGTGTACAAGCTTTTGAAACTGAATTGCCGTTTGACTCGTGCTCTCTTTAACGGTGTATTCTCAGGATAATCAGATGCTTTTTTTTTTTTTTTTTATATATATCTGGAACTTTAAGAATGACATATTTTAATCAAAAATGAATTGGGGTGTTTTTTTTAATGCTTGGTCTTGTGGACCTTTTAGAAATGTAGGCAGTGCTGGTATGGAGCATTATATGCTTGTGTCAGGTACGCACGTGGTTGTAGTTATCTGGTCAAAAGAAAGCCTAGTAATGATTGGACCTTTAGCTCTGCGGTTTCTTGCGGAAGAAATGAGCCATTTACAAATTAATAATTAATGAATCTTTTCAGAATTCTTATTGTAAAAATGAAAAATTCATCAGTTTTATATATTGAAAAAATCATTTTTATATTCGTGATAGCTCAGTTGGTTTGGAGAGTAGTTATCCACACTCGATGACTCTGGATTGATCCTCCGTCAACGCTTTTTCGAATGAAATTTTGCGTAAATGGCACTTAAGATGATTTACATCCCGTGAGGGGTTTATTTAGCCATGAGATGGCCAGAATGTGGGTTATCTCGCTTAAAAAAAAAAGGTTGTTTATAAAGCTTTTTCTCTCGGTTGTGTCAATTGATTCATGCTTTCTTCACGTGCTTTATGTATTCCTTGAGTCTAAGTTTAGGCTCCCACAGTAACTTAAAAAGCTCTGCAAATTAGTTATAAGGCATAGGACTTGAGGTCACTTTTTTGGCCATTTGAGATGAACCTGGTCTGCCTGTCAGAATCTTTTCAAGGGAGAATTATACATACCTCTTATCATTTTTTTTTACGGAAAAAGCTCAAAAATATCCCTAAATTATTGGAAATAGCTCATATTTATTCTTAAATTGTATTTCGGCTCAAATATACCCTTTCCGTCAAACTATTTGGTCAAAAGTACCCTTCTTATTAACGGAAGTTGTTAAATGCCATGTGGATGTCACATTGCATGCCACATAAGCACCAATAGAATTCCACTGCCACGTAGACTAATAAAATTTCCCCTAATTTTCCCCTCATTTCTCCGTTTCCCTTGGAAACGATTTCATCCATTTTCCCTCATTTCTCCGTTTCCCTTAGAAACGATTGAAGTAAAGAAAATATTAAAAGTCATGCAACCAATAATCAACCATTGAAGTTCTTGATCTCGAGAATTTATCTGGTGAAAAAGGAATACCAGAATAGCTTCTGATAATGGCATGTTCCATTGTCAACAAGATAATTGAACTCAATAGCATAGCTTAGGAGAACTCTAAGGGAAATGGAGAAATGGGGGGAAAATTAAGGGAAATTTTATTAGTTTACGTGGCAGTGGAACCCTATTGGCAGGCAATGTGGCATCCATATGGCATTTAACTACTTCCGTTAATAAGAAGGATACTTTTGACCCAATAGTTTGACATAAAGGGTATATTTGAGCCAAAATATAGTTTAAGAGTAAATATGAGCTATTTCCGATAGTTTAATGATATTTTTGCCTTTTTCCATTTTTTTTTAGGTAATTGTGTTGGGTACCAAGAAAGGAAAATATTTCCCGCGACCAAGTTATATTTTGGTTCTCCCAAAAAATATAAATTCTTCCCCACTTAATGGTGGAAGTCATTTTTAATCTTTTTTTTTATCATTATTGTTGATTTCAAATTACTTATTACTCCAATTAATACTTGTACATTCTCTCAATTTTAGTCTGTCTGTCTTAGTTTAACACGACACAAATTTAAGTAAATAAAGTAAGTTTTTTAATCTCTTAGTATTAAATTAAAGATGTATGTAATATATCATAATGTCTTTCGGATTTTGCGATTTAAATAAGCCATGTAGGATATTGGATGTAAAGAATTACCCCTCCACCTCAATTTATATGATGTAGATTGACTTAACACGAAGTTTAAAAAAGAAAGACTTTATAGTTATAAAATAAGTCACAAATGTTTGTACGACTATAAATAATTTTATGAAGGATAAAATAAATATTTCAAAGTTCAATTGTTACAAAATATAGAAACTGACTAAAAATGAAAGTAGTCATCTAAATTGGGATAGAAAGTGACATTCTTTTTGAAATAAACAAAAAAGGAAGTAAGACAATCAAATTAAATCGGAAGGAGTATTATAATTTGTCATGATTCAAATTACACTTTAATTGTGGTCGACTCTCAGAATAATTGTTGGTTTCAAGCGAACCCTTTGCCTGACTTACTACTATTTTGAAAACTATATCAATCATGCAAAAGCTTTTAAAACATGAGATCAATAACTTTATAGTTGAAAATCTAATATTTGTATAGTATGCATATTTTTGTAAAATAATGGTGAAAGCTACAACTCACTCGACTCGTCTATGAATTGAAGATAGATTACTGGGACAAGATCCCAGGCTACTTGATACTCTATCAATGACATAAAAAAAATTATGATTACCAATTTATCATATCGTAAAATATCAAGATCGAACTTCAAAATATTGAATTAAATTGATATGATAATGACATAACATTTTAAAAATCGAATATCAAAATTAAGATATCAAAATTTTAAAATATCGTACCGTATCCATGCCTACCCCTATTTGATGGAAATGAAGTGCTACATCTGCCATAATTTTAAAGTGAAGGGACCATTTTTGAACATTGGTGAACCTCAAGGGTGAAGCGATAACATAGCTCGAAAACTATCAAGCAGATAAACCCTCAGTTTCTAGTCCAAAAATCTTTGAGGTGAACAACCTCAGTTTCTAGTCCTGCTCGCAGCAGCCATTGATCTTCTTTCTAAAGGTTTCTTCACAATTTTCCATTATGCTAAAACAGTTTCAAACCTCAAAGCCACAATCTTTACTACTGGTATGCCATCCAACCCTTCTAAAGCATATATGTATGAATTTTTCATGTGGGTTTCGCCCGAAATCTCACCGACATTCAATTACTGTTAGAAGTTTTTCAACGAAAATTGCAGAGGGTAGTGAAAAGAGTCTTCCTTGGCTCGGAAAAGATAAAGTGAAACAAACTAAAAGGCCTGAAAAAGTGGTTGTAAACAGGTCTTCTTGGGGGGAATCGGCTGACAAGTTGTTTAAAGGTACTGAGAAAAGTGTAGAATTTAAGGGATATGAGGATAGACGAGACAATTATAAGAGCACAAGTAATAGTGGAGAAGAAGATGATGAAGGGGAAATGGATGATCCGAGATGGGATAAGATTAAGAGCAGATTCAGTCGGATAAGGGTAAGACCGGGGTCTGATAGGCCGGAGGTTAGAAGGTGGAATAATCAAGATAGTTGGGGTAAAAAGACATGGAAAGAGGCGTCTGAATCAACCCTACCGAGAATGATAGGCGAGGGGGTTTATGGTGTTGGCCCTGTTTTAGCTGCATTGTCAGCTGGAAGAAGGGAATTTTATGGTCTCTATATTCAGGAAGGGTTGGATCTGAGTGGGAATAACAGGAAGAAGAAGGATAAGAAAGGGTTTGAGAGAGTTTTGAGGACAGCAGAGAAAGTTGGATTAAGTATAAAGGAAGTATCTAAACATGACCTCAATATGATTAGTGATAACAGGCCTCATCAGGGACTGGTCCTCGATACTTCTCCATTGGAAATGGTTGGTATCAAGGAATTGGAACCTGTTTCAATTGAGGAAGATACAACTCCTCTTTGGGTTGCTTTGGATGAGGTTACTGATCCTCAGAATTTGGGTGCAATTATACGGTCTGCTTACTTTTTCGGAGCTTCTGGGATTGTTTTGTGTGCTAAGAACTCTGCTCCATTGAGTGGGGTAGTGAGCAAAGCAAGTGCCGGCTCACTTGAATTAATGGAGCTGAGGTCTTGCAAGAATATGATGCAATTCCTAACGTCTTCGGCAGAAAATGGATGGCGGGTCCTAGGTGGTTCTGTTTCTTCAAGAGCTGTTCCGTTGCATGAGATTGTGCCTGGTGCTCCTACAATCCTTGTTTTGGGAAGTGAAGGGACTGGTCTGAGACCATTGGTGGAGAGGTCATGTACTGAATTAGTTAGAATTCCGGGAAATATCCCTTTGGATATAATCGCTGCAGAAGATGAGGATGCTGAGAGTGATAATAGTACTTTAGGTCAGAACTTTAGATCCTTTATGGCTGTGGAAAGCTTGAATGTAAGTGTTGCAGCAGGTGTGCTTCTTCATCACTTGATTGGTAGCAAAAACAACTAACAACAAAAGCAAGCTTATGTAATTTTGTGACACTTAATTTTGATTGTTTCAGTGATATTCATTTGCATTTTCTTGGCCTTCTTTCTGTGCTATAACAAGGAATATTTTACAGCACTTTTCTTTCGGAAGTACGCATACAGACATTTGGTGATTTTTCTGTAATGGATTGGCTTTGTTGGCATTGCATCTCAAATTGCTCTGTCCGAGATTGTTAAGGTTTTGTTGAACTTAGTTCAGCTTGTGATATTTCTATGCAAAGATTTGGTTGTTCTGCAGTTAACTTTGCAGGATGGGTAGGTTCGACAGAACTTGTTGAAATTGACAATGCATGAATGCATAAGGTATGCCAGATCAACTAGAGGACAGCCATTATGAGGCTTGTTTGCAGGTTCAAAATGAAATTGCTTAGATAAATATAGGTATTACTTTTCAGGAGAATTTGAACTGCTAAACACTATAATAAGGATGAAGGTTTTATGATGTTTGTTGTGGGATAGTAGCAGTGCTTCTCCTTCTTCTTCTTCTTCTTCTTCTTCTTCATGCCCTGGTTCTGGTATAACTAAAAGTTTGACAACAGACACATAATGAGCCCGATTGAGTATTTTCTCGTGATTATAAAAGATCTTCAAATACTCTGATGAGACTGCGTTAAATGATATTGTTGGAAAGCTGTTGTCTAACAAAAGAGCTGAAAAAGGGGAAAGAACAACCCCTTCTCAAATGTGAGCACGAGGCATCAGTTGTTTGCTCACCTCTTTTGAGCGAATGCCTTCTCATTAACTATGTGATTTTTTCCCTGGCTATTTTCTTAATTTTCGTTTGATATCTAGGACGAATAATAAATTAAGTAACAAACTTCTTGTTTATAGCTTGTTATTGGGCAGAGATTGTCAGTCATGTGCTTTTCTTCATATTATTGCCTGGAGTTTTGTGATTTCCAAGGAGAATGGAAGATGCACTTTTCAGAATTCCTTTGAAATATTGACTAGTTGTTCCTTCTCATGCACTTTTATCAATTATCTGTTTCCACTCCCTCAGAATTCTGATCTCATCTCCTCCTTCAATTACTGTTAAAAGATTTATTTGGTCCCAAACAGAAGAGGCTTTAAAACCAATATTAGCAATACCTTCACCAAAGGAACGAAGTCGTCAAACGATCACCGAAATTGGAAGAGCAAGAAATATCATTGTATGATGTACCATGTCCTAAATCTGTCACTTATTTTATAGCTCACTTTTGCCCTTAAAGAGGTGGCTTAGTGGTAAATGAAGTGAACTGAGAACTATGAGGTTCTATATCCAATATATGGTTTCCTTTTTCATATGTACAAGCCTTGGTGAGCAGAGTTTCCTCGTACATATGCTGGTGTTAGGTAGTAGGTACTCCGTGTAATTAGAGTGCACAAGCTGGATAGTGATACATATACACTATACTAAGGAATGCACAAAAACTTATGCGCAAGGTGTGTCTTCTAAGTGTTTGCATGCCGACACTTTGTATTGTAAATGGCCGTGGTGCATGTAAACCGGCTCAGATACTAATGTGATCCGGAAAAAAGAATTTCCCTCGTACCAAATGTACCCTCAATTCTTGTTCGATTCGATTCGTCCAAGCGCAACCTTGTCTTGTTTGTGTTGGGGAATAATGAAAAATATCACAATAATAATATAATTATTTATTTGGCAAAATAGTAGTACTGAAAATAAGATAAATATTACTACTATAATATTTTAAATAGTACACAATTAATACTTGAGTCGTGTTGGACACTACCCTAAGATACTATTTCAGCGGAGTGAAATGTTTCCTCAGGATTAAACAAGCCTTCTCTAATTAAATAGAGGATACAAGAATGAGCAAATTAATCAACATCAGCAAGTTATTAGAGGATAAATAGAAGTCAATAATTAAATTAGAAAGGTATTTTTTTTTTAAAAAAAAAGTTAACCAATTGCACTAAAATATTTAGTACAAATTAGGAAGGCATGATGAAAAGGAAGGAGAACGAGAGGAGAAATGAGAGGAAAACAACAAGTTATGTTAGAAAATATATTGTTTCTATTTTGCTGATAGAAATTTCATGCCTATTTATAGGCTAGAAGTGGATGATAACTCTTGACTAGTGTCAAGAGAGGAAATGTAATGAATTGCCATTTCTCCAAGAAACATAGCCGGTGGCTTCTCAACAACATTTTTTTTTATGGCTTCTCAAACACATCATTTACTTGGCTTTCTAAATACTCTACAAAATAAATTAAATTGATTTGAAATAAAATAGGCTTACAATCCCCCATATATTTCAACAGAATTTATACGAAGAAAAAAAAAATATAACTTGCTGAATTTTTATGGACAAAATGCAACAAGTTTGGTGTCTTTTGACTATGAACCAACCTTATATCGATAAAATTTAACTTACAAAATTAGTGGTGAAATACAACATTTCTATGAACCAATAATTCTTATCGTAAGACAAAGACTTTATCAATCACATTTTGACCTCAGTAATTTTGTTTTTCAACGCGGTTTTGAGCCAGGAAAGCCATGATTGAAGGAATTACAAATCAATTCAAGATACCCTTAAACAACTCGATTGAACAAGGACGATCATCAACAATCCAACCAAGAATCAAGGAAGCTATCAAGAGAAGGAAGAGACTCAAATCAAGCCGGGATTCGAGAAGATCATCTCAAGAAGGAAGGACTGATCATGAACATATCCAATATGGACATGAATCAGCAAATCACCTCAATCAAGGAAGGTCTGATCATGCACATATCTAATATGGACATGAATCAGCAAATCACCTCAATCAAGGAATCCCTCAATATCCTTGATTGAGAGAAACACCCTTGGGTTTTTCTTACAAGAGCAAGCAACCCACCTATCTATATAAACCTCCTTTGGCCATAGTTGTGAAGCGCGCAACTCCACTTGAGTTTATATTGTAATATTCTTTTATCTTTCATAAAACTTTGTACACACTTGAGTGAACAATTGAAAAGAAAAGAGAAAGAAAGATTCTGAGTGTAGGTTTACAAGTAGAGGTAGTGTCAAGAAAGAAAAAAATTGATTTGCATATCAGATAGGATCAGATCCAAAAACTTTTTACGACTGAAGTCCATTTCAAGCTCTAAAGGAAACCCTTAAAACCCAAGGGGACTGGATGTAGGCACCATACCGGTGTTCCGAACCAATATAAAACATCGCGTGTTGATTTACTTTCTGCCTTTACTTTTATTTTATATTGTGATATTAACTTGCAGGTGAGTCGACTGCTTCATATAGGAAGTCGACTAAAGAAATTTTTAATTCACCCCCTCTTAACTTTCAATTGGTATTTGAGCAGGTCTCACAGTTAAAGTGTTTAACCACACATGAGCTAAGATCTATGGTGAACTATCATATCCCTGGTTACTTCAATGGTCAACACTACACTCATTGGAAAGACAAATTTAGAATTTTTGTTACCTCAAACGATCTCCAGGCATAGATAGTAATCAAGAAAGGACCAAAGCCAATTTGTGGACTCACTGGAAAGGACACTACAGACAAGCCCTTTGATCCAGAATCCTTTGATGTTACAAAGGAACAACAAGAGGTAATTCAAACTAACGCCAGGGCAATAAGTTTGTTGTATTGTGCAGTAAGCGAAGCTGAGAATGACAAGATTTTAACCTGTGAAACTGCAACAGAAATGTGGGACAAACTCGAAGTAACCTATGAAGGAACCAGCAAAGTCAAGGAAGCTCGAATTAGTTCATTGGTGAATGAATATGAGTTATTCAAAATGGTAGAAGATGAAACGTTGAGAACATGCATGTTCTCAAGGTTCAGTAAAATCATTTGTGAACTCAAGTCCTTGGGTATGATATACGCAAACGGATTACAAATTAGGAAACTAATTAGAAGTCTCCCAAAAGCTTGGGAAACTAAAGCAGCCATTTTAGAAGATGGTGATCTAGAAAAGATGACTTATGACGAACTTAGAGGAAATCTTATGGCATATGAACATAATCACATTAATAGATACCACAAAGATGATAAAAGAAAATTTGTCGCATTCACTGTTGGAACTATTGAAGTTGGAGAAGAGATAGATGAAACTCAAAGTGAGGGAATGTCCCTCATTAATCCAGGAGTCATACAAATGCTGAGACAAAAGAGACAAAGGCCTCAACAAAGTTTCAAGAACAATGAATACCAACAGAATGATGATTGATGCTACAACTATGGAAAACTAGGCCACATTAAACAAAACTATACGAAGAAATAACCGAATAAATGAAGATCCAAAGAGCCTTGGAGCCTGGAGTCAAGGAGAAACATACGAAGATGATCATGATGAAACCACCAACATATTTTTCATGGCATTAGGGGAATCAAGCGAGGTAAGACCTTTTAACTGGTAAAATTGAAATAACTTATAAAATTCTCTGGATATGGTTAGTGGTGAATTGCAGAAAGTTATTGATGAATATAACAAACTTGCTAAGAAAAGAAGGACTGGAAAATTATTCTAGAAGCAAGTCAAATTGAAGTCGACTTGTTGGAAGAAGAACCGGAGGAAGTAAAAATGCAGCTAAATAGTATCAGAAAGTCTCTTAGTCACAGTTCTGTCAGATCAAATAGATCTATTTTAAATGTCTCTCATAACTCCTCCTTTCATTCAGCTGAAAGCTCTATTAAAATCATCTGTTTCACTTGTGGTGACATTGTCCACAAATCTTTTAACTGCAGGAAATTTTTCTCTGGAAAATGCATTTGGAGACCAAAAGCCCTTAATTCTAACCCTCAAGAACCCAAAAATACTTGGGTACCTAAAAGAAATTAATTTATTTGTCTTGCAGGAGCAAACCAAGAAATCCTACAAAAAGGGAATGTGGGTAATATACAATGGATGCTCCAGACATATTTGCGAAAAGAAAGAAAACTTCCAAACTTTTAAAAAATTTGATGGAGGATTTGTACGGTTTGGAGACAATGCAAAAGGAGAAGTAGTAGGAGTCGGATCAATCACTCTCAGCTCATCATGCGATCTATCAAAGGTATATCTTGTAGATGGACTCAAGCACAACTTGCTCAACATCAGTCAGCTATGTGATGGCGGATTCAATGTCTCATCCAACACCACGAACTGCACCATCAGACATGCGACTTAGGATATCACTATTATTAGAGATCGTGTTGATAATATATATGTTCTAAATAATATTGATTTCCCTACACTCACTTGTCTCACTGCAGTGTCAAATGAATCTTGGCTATAACATAGAAAAATTGGTCACGCAAGCATGCTTGCTCTTGAAAAACTGTCCAGACTTGAACTAGGCATCGGACTTCCAAAGTTAAAATTTGAAAAGGATCATATGTGTGATGTTTGTCAGCTTGGTAAGCAAACTCGTTCTTCGTTCAAAGTCAAGGATACTGTAAGTACCTCTAAACCTTTGCAACTTCTGCATAAGGATCTCTTTGGTCCCACTCGAACAACCAATATTGGTGTTCAAAGAGAAGCAAGATATTTTATCTCTACAACTCACAATTATCATGGTGGAGAATTTGAGAATAAAACATTTGAGGATTTATTGTGATAAAAATGGTTTCACTCAAAATTTCTCATCTCTTAGATTACCATAGCAAAATGGACTGGTAGAAAGGAAAAATTGCTCGTTGCAGGACATAGCCCGAACCATGCTTCTTGATCGAAATCTTCTTGACCATTTTTGGGCAGAAGCAGCAAGTACCGCATGTCATATTCTGAACAGGTGCCTTATCAGAACAATACTGAAGAAAACTCCATATGAACTATGGAGAGGTAAGAAACATAACATTAGATACTTTCATCCTTTCAGATGCAAGTGCTTTGTGCACAACAACGGTAAGACAAATCTGGGTAAGTTTGATCCAAGAAGCAACAAAGGTATATTTTTAATCTATGCATCTTTTAGTCGTGCCTTTCGAGTGTTTAATAAAAGAACTTAAAGTGTTGAAGAATCTTTCCATGTTGTTTTTTATGGTACTAATTCAAAAATGTAGGAAGTAGAAATTACTGATGATGAAACTACCCCTACTTTGAATACTGAAAGTATCCCAAACATATCGAACCATTTTAGATTAAAGGAGTCGACTACTTCAGAACCAGAGCTGACTATTCCTGATGAAAAGATTGGCATTCCTAGAGAATGGAGACATAGCGCTAGCTATCCGAATGACTTCATCATGGTAAGCCAACTGACACAATACAAACAAGAGCTTCATTGAAAAAACAAGCATCTGTAGCACTCGTCTCACAAATTGAGCCTTAACGTATAGCTTAGGCAATAGATGATGAATCCTGGAGACTATCAATGAAAGAAGAACTTGATCAATTTGAAAGAAATCAAGTATGGACTCTTACTGAAAGACCAAAGAACTGTTCAATAATCGAAACCAAGTGGGTCTTTCGAAATAAGCTAAATGAAGATGGAAAAGTTATTCGCAACAAAGCAAGATTGGTAACTCAAGGATATTCCCAACAGGAAGGTATTGATTACGACGGAACTTTTGCTCCGGTACCAAGGTTAGAATCCATTCGTATTTTTCTTGCATATACATCTTTTAAACATTTTGAACTTTTTCAAATGGATATTAAAAGCGCTTTCTTGTATGGTTTTATAAAAGAAGAAGTTTTTGTCAAACAACCTCCATGGTTTGAAAATCCTTCATGTCCTAATTATGTTTACAAACTCTCCAAAGCTCTGTAGGGTTTCAAACAAGCTCCAAAAGCTTGGTATGAGAGATTAAGTACCTTTTTACTTCAAAATAATTTCCAACTCCAATGCAAGAAAATTGATACAATGCTTTTTATACAAAGATCTGGTGCACACATTCTTATTGTTCAAATCTATATTGATGATATTATCTTTGGAAGCTCTAACCCCTTTCTGTATGAGAAATTTGCTAATCTTATGAATAAAGAATTTGAAATGAGTCTAATGGGAGAACTTACATTCTTCCTTGGATTACAAATTAAGCAGTCAACTGATGAAACTTTTATCAGTCAAACCAAATATACAAATGAACTTATAAAAAAGTTCAGCCTAGAAAAGGAAAAAACATTCGAAACTCCTATGATTCCATCCACTTGTCTTGAAGCAGATGCACCAGGAAAATATGTGGATGAGAAAATGTATCGTGGAATGGGCAGATCACTACTCTATCTCACCGCAAGCTGACCAGATATCATGTACAGTGTATGCAAGTGTGCAGACTTTCAATCTGCTCCAAAGGAATTACATCTCACTGTAGTAGGAATTACATCTCACTGTAGTAAAGCAAATTATTCGCTATTTGATTTGAACTACTGAATTAGGGCTATGGTATCCTCACTCCTCTCACTTTGATTTAATTGGATACTCAGACACTAATTTTGCAGATGACAAAAATGATCGCAAAAGTACCCGTGAAACTTGTTAGATCTTAGGACAACCCTTGATCTTCTGGCACAGCAAAAAACAAACCTCTGTTGCACTCTCCACTATTGAATCTGAATATCTAGCAGTGGGAAGTTGTGGTACTCAATTATTATGGATGATGCATCAAATACTTGATTATTATCTCTCTTATGAAGCGATTCCTATTTTTTTGCGATAATACCAACGCCATTAACCTCTCTAAATACATTGTGCATCATTCTAGGGATTTTTCTTTCTCTAAATGAGTACCTATTACCACAACATTTCGCAAGTAAGACACTGAAGTCTTGCAGAATTTGGACATAACATGGTCAACAATATACTGAATACAGTCTAATTCAAACCTATAAAAACTAAGTATATTGCTGATATATACAGTTAAGAGAATCAAGAACAAAAAATAGTATTTCACATTATAGAGTACTCCATAATCATATCATATATTACTATAAGTGGGAACAAAAATTTGAAAGTTGAAATGCCAAAATACCCCTATAAAGTTGAGTTACTACAATAATACATATATATATATATATTATTGTTGTTGTTATTTTATTATTATTATTATTATTATTATTATTATAATTATTATTTAATAAAATACTAAATATTAAATATAATCACATCTTATTATACTAAATACTAAAAGTGGAAAGATGTTAAGTCAAAAGTAGGTGATGATGATGATAATAATAAAAATAAAAATAAAAGGTGGAAAGACCAAAGGTTCACCAATTCTAAAATGCATTGAGTACACATTTATTTGCATGTAATCTACCAATTATTTGGAAAGACCATAGGTTCACCAATTCTAAAATGCATTGAATAAGCATTTATTTGCACGTATTACACATTTTCTTGATTCATTGTAATACAATTCTTATGATTTATTAAAATTTAAAAGGTAAGTTAATGAATTACTATTTCCCCCTACATTATTAATTAAATAATAAATTAAATTTAAATAACTATTATTCTCTATAACTTTTAATCTTCCTTATAATTTCACATACAAAAGTTAGACATTGAAGAGAATTACTAACTTTTCATTTTCTCTTCATTATTACCTCATTTATTGTATTTGTTTTGGGATGTTATGAATAGTAACAAATCAACAATTTCAACACACTATAAATAATGAATAAAATACTTGGTAAGGACATAGAAATACAAGAGAAGGTCTCTTATTCTGACTCTTTGATTTTTTGACGAATTACTTATATTTTTATTCCTATTTTGATTTTGTTTGCAGGTTATGTTTGATTTAATTTCTCCCCCCAACATCTAAACCGTAATAATATAATAAGGTAACGATTTCATCCAATTTATACTTTTATAAATAGTGATTAAATTTATAGTTTTGATTTCTGTAGTTGGCCTCATATATTGCTTTTGTGTATGTACCAAGTTCAATATTTTTCTAAAAAAATATGTATATATCGTAAATTAAAATTACTTATTACAAATAAATACTAAATGTACTACATATACTATTTATGACTGAAACCTACATGTAAATGCAATTCGTAATAATATTATTTATGCGTATGATGTTTTTTTCCTTCCATGTTTTTTTTTCTTTTTTTAAAATATTTTCTCTCTATTAGTCTTCTTTAATATAATTTTCTATAAAAAGATTATTGCCGTAACATTTATTTGAGATTGTTGCATTTTAGTACCGATCATTATACACATGTTTTTATAGAATTTTAATTACTCTAACGAATTTATTAAAAAAATGTATGGGATACATGTGTAAGACACGTGTCCAGAAGCTAGTAAGTAGAAAAGGGAGAAGAATGAATATTTCTCCAAGTTGTGGGGAGGGGGGGGGTTGATTTTGAAAGTAAAATTAAGGAGCGTAAATACTTAGTCCACTTTTCAGCAATTGAATATATCATAAGACTTCAAGTAAAAATACTCATATATATAAACTATTAATTGATATCATCTATAAAAAAGAAAAAATGTACATTAGTGTTCACTATATCATGAATTTCAAAAGACTAAGATTTTTTTGGATTACTTCCTTCTATGATATATGAACAATTAATTGAATTTCTCTCTAATCTAATATGACTATTTATCATTAGTACAGATAGAAGAAAGAAGAGAGGGGGATTATTCAATCGACAAAGAGGAGACAAATGGTGAAGATCCATTAGGGTCGCAAACAAAGAAATCTGTATTAAATCAAATACTTTATAATAAAATTAAGAATTTGGACGAGTCGTCTATGAAATCTACCTCCATATTCAAGGTGACTGTGGGGCAGAGTGAATCAAATCCAGATGCTTCTAAGCCAAAATTGATATACATTGATCCTTACCATAAACATGATTCTAAACTTGGCTCGATGGAAAGACGGGATTCATGAAATGGAAAGTTGTATAAGGTATTACCAAATTCAACAGAGCTTTCTGAAGCTGGAGTTAGGTTCGCAAACATTGGAAATATTTTTAATGGGGTCATTGGACAAAAACAATTACAATGATATTGGGAATCGTAACCCAAATTTATTTGATATAAAGTTTTGAGAATGGATTGATAACATGTAACACCTCACTTTTTGAAAGAACTAGAAAGACTTAGAATTGGAAAGAAACCGTTTTTGGAAATAATCAAATTTGGAAAGTTTGACAAAGTTAAGCTAAGTATAAGTTTTGGGTCGACTTCAAACAACCATAACTAATAGGTCAGGATGAGTTAGGTGTGCTACCAGATACTGTAGGAAAGATCTTTGAATTATCTTTCCAACGTCACCGAGTTTGCTCAGTTTCGAGTTCGTATGAGGGAGATATGTCCATTCGAAGTTGGGTTGTCTAGATAAGAAAAGTCAAAACCGAATTTTAGAAGGATATTATGGTCTTTTCACTACCCAATTAATGAAATTCGTTTTTAGTAATTAAGTTGGGGACAGAACTGATTGGATTCAGTTTACACTTCATAAAAATAAGTTAGGGTTTTGAGAGAAGAGAAAAGAAGAGGAGAAAAGAGGAGAGGATCAAGGCGTTCAACAAAGTTCTTGCGTTTTGTTGCGGATTTTCGCCATGGGCTTAATCCCTAATAGGTATGTAAGCTTCCATAGTGTTGGGTTTGTTCACCCACATGCCAATCATGTTATTTTCAACGATCATTCTTGAAGTTGAAAGATTAGAGTTCTTGATGAGTTCTTGATAAGTGTTCTTGAAGTTCATCCTAAATCTTATTGTGTTGGGATTTTTGATGATTTCTTGAGATGGAAGTGAGTGTTTTGAGGGCTGTATTGAGTAGATTAGAGTTTACTTATGTTAAGTAATCAAATCCAAGTGATTGGGGAAGAAACCGTTCGATTTTAGGTGAGTTAGGGTGAGAAAATGAGCAAGGAAATTCATCGGGTTTTCTGGGTTGGGGCCTGACGTGATGCTGAAGTTTAGGGGCTGAAGCCCCGCGCCACTCAGTGCGCCAGGGTCGCCTGCCCCATCCAGTTTGCAATCGGTTGCTCCATTTGAGTTCTTTCAAAGGGTACCTTCACTACTTTTCGATTCTAACTACTCTAAGCTATTTCTAAACACCTAGAAATCATTCATAACATGATCATAACCTTGAATTCATAATTCAAATTCAAGGTAGAGTTAAGAGTTAAGTTTTGAGAATTCTTTCAGACATTCTATGAAAAATCCCCTTTGAGTCTTTTTATAGAGTCTTCTACAACTTCTAGTAACTTGTTTCAAGACTCAAGCAAGTGAGTATGAGAATGAGGAGAATGTATTCATGAGTCTACCTTGTCATCACAATATCCTTCATATCATGAACCCTAACTCTTGAATTCATAATTTACAGTCAAGAGAGAGTTAAGAGTAGAGTTCAAGAAAGTGTTTGAGTTCAATTGTGAATACTTTGAGATCAACTATCGATTTGAGCTATGTTTTGAGGAAGTAAGTATAAAAATGAGAAGATTCGGATACCTGAGTTCTATATTGTTATGTAGACCCTCGAGTCTAGTTGTTCATGCCCATAAATTCCACATGAACTCCATAAGCTGAGTATTTTTGAGAGGAGTAGTATATTCAAGTTCTAAGTCTTGAGTATTGAGTTCCTAACCCTTCTGAGATTATATTCCTAATCATGGAACTATTACATGTTACCCACAAAGTGCTTAAGTTGACTAGTTCATGCCCATAATTCCACATGAACCATATGAGTCAAGAAATCTTAAGATGAGGAGTATCAATGAGTCTTTGAGTTGAGTTGTTCATGCCCATAATTCCGCATGAACCTTATGAGTTAAGCATTATTGAAATGAGTAGTATCATTGAAGTTCTTGAGTTGTAAGATGTTGAGTTCTGAGTATCGAGTTCTTTGTATGGTTATTGAAAACCTTGAATTGAGTCGTTCACGTCCATCATTCGGCATGAACCCTATTTTGAGAAGTCTTCTAGAACTTTTTTCTAAACTTGTTTTAAGACTTGAGCGCTTGAGTTGAGAAAGAGTAGAGTCAAGTTTATTTCCCTTAAAATGATAGATGAGAACTAAGTATTCCCAAGAATAAATATTTTTACATTTAAAAGAGGAGGAAACTGAGATTTCCAAAATAATTTTGAGCAGTTGAGTAACATCTCTTTTCAGAGAAAGATTTTGAGTAATAATATCAAACCATAGAAAGAGTTATGTTTTTAAACATATGAGTTGAGTATATTTTGGGAGTAGTATTGAGCATCGATAAGGAGATGAGTTCAGATAATTGAAGTCTCCATAAACCATGTAGCCGACGTGGGTAGAAAGGGTCATACTTTTTAGATGATTCCTTAGTGCTTTTTAGCACAGACTAGTGGACCCACTTAGTTGAGAGGCCTTATACCTAGACAAGTATAAGACAGTTCTGGCAGTGTGGGAGAGACGATGTATCATCACATAGCTCATAGTGATGATTTTCGATTAGAGAAACTCCCATAGAGTTATATTGTATTTTTATATACCCACTGAGTATTATTGTATTTTTCAATACATTGAGTTGCTATCTACAATTTTACAGCTTTCCATATATATTGCATCTTTTACTATTGCTTTATCCTTGAGTATCATGAGTTGAGTCTTTCGAGTTAAGTATCTTGAGTTGAGTACCTTCGAGTTGAGTATCTTGAGTTGATCTGTGCTTCATTGTGTCGAGTACATTATTGTTGAGTTTCACTGAGTTGAAGACCTTATTACTAAGTTGAATATCTTATCCATGAGTACTTTTGAGTTGAGTAAGTGTGACTAGTTTTGAGTATCCTTGAGTTGTGTAAGTTTGAAAAGTGGTAAGTATGTTTCCTTTTTATCAAGTTCAAGCTTATGTTTATGCTTTATAATTCCCCTTACATGCTCGTACATTCCACGTACTGAGCCATTTGGCCTGCATCGTTTCATGATGCAGATGCATGTATTCAGGAATCATCAACATCAGCTTCGTTGATATCTCATGGAGTTCGAGTTAGTTATGGTGGGCCTCCTTGCTTCCGGAGGGTTCCACTTTTACTTTCAGTTATATCAGTTGTTAGGATGTCGTGGGTCTTGTCCCAACTTTCATCTTTGTCATTTAGAGGCTTCATAGACAGACAATAGATTTTCAGAAGTCTGTTCATTTATTTTGTCAAATGTTTTAAAGACTTAAGTTGCCTATTTTATTGTGAGTTGAATAATTTATTTTTATTTAGAGTTTTTAATTTGATTTAAAGCTTTGTAATTGAGTTTCATGAATTTTTATTCAGTTTTTAAGCTTTGTATGCTTGAGTTAGTCTTCCGCTTGTACTCAGCTAGGATGAGGGTTCGCTTGGGGACCAACAATGGTTCTCAGTGCCGGCCATGTCCAGGGTGTAGGCTCAGGTCGTGACAAACTTGGTATCAGAGCCAGGTTTCAATTGTCCTAGGGTGTTCGTGTTAGTATGGTATGGTTGTGAGGCCCCCACTTCTATAAACGAGAGACTACAGACATTTAAGAAAAGCTTCTCTTCTTTCATACTCTTAATCGTGCAATAGAGCTAAGTCATAGAAATTTATTCATACTCGTGCATTTCTCAGATTCATTCGACTACCCATCATACTAGAGGTGGTTGCTAAGTAAATTGTAAAGATCCTTTTGGATGAGTTGTTCTTAGCAAGAGTCTTGAGAAAGTCATGAGACTCCAGAGGGGCTTGAGAGAAGCCCAAGAGTAAGTTAAGTGTTGAGTTCAAGGAAATGCACTCATATTCATATGAATTGTGCATTTGAGGTAAAAATGAGTTGTACTCTTTTCCTTAAGCCTTGTTTCAGCTGAGATTCGTATAGTAGTGAAAGAGCCCAGAGTTAGAGGAAAGTATGCAGAGGTTTAGTGATTTAAGAAAGGGAGATATTGTTTTGAAGAGCTATATTACTATAGTTATGCACCTAGTAAGTTGTTGATGAGGAGTTTTCCCTTATGGGTAGAGTAAGAGTTGCTAGTCAAGATGAGATAAAATACATATTTGTTAACCAGAACATAGTTGATGTCGATGTACCATCGTATTAGAGGAGACTAAATTCATGTGTTGAATAAGAGAGCAAAGTATTTATGAAGTGGTAGATCTAAGCTAGGCTTATGATTTGTTTGAGAGGGTCATGATGTTTAGAAGGTTATAGAACTGATCAAGTAATGAGGTATAGGATAGTAGTTGAGCAATCATATTGATATTCGGGTTTAGTAATAAACATTAAGCTTGAATTTGAGATGAGTTTCATGATCAAAAGAATGGCAACATGAGGGTGATGATGTTAGTCTTGAGATTTGATCTAGAAGACTTGACATAGAGTAGGTGAGGAATTGAGGTGATAAGCTGCAATAAATATGAGTGGTACAAATGAGAGACCCTAACCTTTAGATAAGGGCAGTGAAGTGTGGCTAAGTCACAAGAGTAACAAGAAGCATTAAGATGTGTACTGAGAGGGTGTGTAATCAAAAGAAGTTAAAAGAAACACCTTAGAAAGAGGTCTTAGTACCGGCCTATTGAGAGTTCGGTAGTCATGAAATAACCTTCTCCCGAGTGTTAGAGTAAAAGAAGATGTAGACCAGTTTAGAGCTAATGGAATAGGTCTATAGCTTTCAAGTGTCAGCTTTAGACCTAAGGGGGAGATGACAAGATGAGAAATCAAGTCAAGTATTTGAGAGTAAGATAGTAATAAGTTCCAAAGAGTTGGGGGGGGGGTATCTTTTTAGAGGTCCTTTTAGTAGTGGAGTGTTGTTAAAAAAAGAAGGTTAATGATTTTATCGTGATAGTGATGGTGTGTTTATTCTGTCTAAGGATATTAATGAGGAGGAAGAAAAAGATGAGGTTTCCTATGAGAAATAGTTAAATGGGAGCCCTTAGTTGGTTTCGAATAGTAATGTGGACAATTCTAGTTAGTATGGCAGTGATGATAAGAGTAACCCCGTCTCATATCCAGTCCAGCCATCATTTGAGGACGAATGATCCCAAGGGGGAGATATTGTAACACCTCTCTTTTTGAAAGAACTAGAAAGACTTAGAATTGGAAAGAAACCATTTTTGGAAATAATTAAATTTGGAAAGTTTGACAAAGTTAAGCTAAGTATGAGTTTTGGGTCAACTTCAAATGACCATAACTCCCAGCTCAGGATGATTTAGGTGTGATACTAGATACCATAGGAAATATATTTGAATTATCTTTCCAACGCCACCAAGTTTTCTCAGTTTCGAGTTCGTATGAGGGAGATATGTTCATTCGAAGTTGGGCTGTCTAGATAAGGAAAGTCAAAACTGGATTTTAGAAGGGTATTAGACTCTTTTCACTACCCAATTAATTGAATTCATTTTTGGTAATTAAGTTGGGGACAGAACTAATAGGATTCAGTTTAAGTTTCATATAAATAAGTTAGAGTTTTGAGAGAAGAGAAAAGAAGAGGAGAAAAGAGGAGAAAAGAGGAGAGGATCAAGGCGTTCGTTGAGGTTATGGCGTTTTGTTGCGGATTTTCACCATGGATTTAATCCCTAAGAGGTATGTAAGTTTCCATAGTGTTGGGTTTGTTCACCCACACGCTAATCATGTTATTTTCAGCCATCATTCTTGAAGTTGAAAGATTAGAGTTCTTAATGAGTTCTTGAGAAGTGTTCTTGAAGTTCATCCTAAATCTTATTGTGTTAGGGTTTCTGATGATTTATTGAGATGGAAGTGAGTGTTTTGAGGGCTGTATTGAGTAGATTAGAGGTGACTTATGTTAAGTAATCGAATCCAAGTGATTGGAGAAGAAACTGTTCGATTCTAAGCGAGTTAGGGTGAGAAAACGAGCAAGGAAATTCGTCGGGTTTTCTGGGTTGGGGCCTGGTGTGTCAGGCCAGACAGTGCGCCCCAAATTATGCTCTGAAATTTAGGGGCTGGCGCCCCGCGCCACTCAGTGCGCCAGGGTCGCCTGCCCCATCCAGTTTGCAATTGTTTGCTCTATTTAAGTTCTTTCAAAGGGTACTTTCACTCCTTTTCGATTCTAACTACTCTAAGCTACTTCTAAACACCTAGAAATCATTTATAACATGATCATAAACTTGAATTAATAATTCAAATTTAAGATAGAGTTAAGAGTTAAGTTTTGAGAATTCTTTCGGACATTCTAAGAAAAACCCTTTTGTGGAGTCTTCTACCACTTATAGTAACTTGTTTTAAGACTCGAGCAAGTGAGTATGAGAATGAGGAGAATGTATTCATGAGTCTACCTTGTCATCACGATATCCTTCATATCATGAACCCTAACTCTTGAATTCATAATTCACATTCAAGAGAGAGTTAAGAGTAGAGTTCAAGAAAGTGTTTGAGTTCAATTGTGAATCCTTTGAGATCAACTATCAATTTGAGCTAAGTTTTGATGAAGTAGGTATAAGAATGAGAAGATTCAGATACCTGATTTCCATATTATTATGTAGACCCTCGAGTCGAGTCGTTCATGCCCATAAATTTCGCATGAACTCATTAAGTTGAGTATCTTTGAGAGGAGTAGTGTATTCAAGTTCTTAGTCTTGAGTATTGAGTTTCTAACCCTTCCGAGATTATATTCCTAATCACGAAACTATTACATGTTACCCATGAAGTCCTTAAGTTGAGTAGTTCATGCCCATTATTCTACATGAACTATATGAATCGAGAAATCTTGAGATGAGGAGTATCATTCAGTCTTTGAGTTGAGTTGTTCATGCCCATAATTCCTCATGAACCTTATGAGTTGAGCATTCTTGAAATGAGTAGTATCATTGAAGTTCTTGATTTCTGAGTTGTTGAGTTTCGAGTATCGAGTTCTTTGTATGGTTATTGAAAACCTTGAATTGAGTCATTGACGTCCATCATTCGACATGAACCATATTTTGAGAAGTCTTTTAGAACTTTTTCTAAACTTGTTTTAAGACTTGAGCACTTGAGTTGAAAAAGAGTAGAGTCGAGTTCAGTTCCCTTAAAATGATATATGGGAACTAAGTATTCCCAAGAGTAAATATTTTCACATTTAAAAAAGGAGGAAACTGAGATTTCCAAAAGAGTTTTGAGCAGTTGAGTAACATCTCTTTTTAAAGAAAGATTTTGAGTAATAATCTCAAACCAGAGAAAGAGTTATGTTTTTAAACATATGAACTGAGTATATTTTGGGAGTAGTATTGAACACCGATATGGGGATGAGTTTAGATAACTCAAGTCTCCATAAACCATATAGCCGACATGGATAGAAGGGGTCATACTTTTTAGATGATTCCTTAGTGCTTTTTGGTGCAGACTAGTGGATCCACTTTGTTGAGAGGTCTTATACCTTGGCAAAGTATAGGACAGTTCTGGCAGTGTGAGCGAGACGCTGTATCATCACATAGCTCATAGTGATGATTGTCGGTTAGAGAAACTCCCACAGAGTTATATTGTATTTTTATATACCCACTGAGTATTATTGTATTTTTCAATACATTGAGTTGCTATCTACAATTTTACAGCTTTCCATATATATTGCATCTTTTACTATTGCTTTATCCTTGAGTATCATGAGTTGAGTCTTTCGAGTTGAGTATCTTGAGTTGAGTACCTTTGAGTTGAGTATCTTGAGTTGAGTATCTTGAGTTGATCCGTACTTCATTGTGTCGAGTACCTTATTGTTGAGTTTGACTGAGTTGAGAACCTTATTACCGAGTTGAATATCTTATCCTTGAGTACTTCTGAGTTGAGTTAGTTTGACTAGTTTTGAGTATCCTTGAGTATTCCTTGAGTTGAGTAAGTTTGAAAAGTGGTAAGTATGTTTCCTTTTTATCAAGTTCAAGCTTATGTTTATGCATTAGAATTCCCTTTACATGCTCGTACATTCCACATACTGAGCCATTTGACCTGCATTGTTTCATGATGCAAATACAGGTATTCAGGAATCATCAACAGGAGGTTCGTTGATACCTTATGGAGTTCGAGTTAGCTATGGTGAGCCTTGTTGCTTCCGGAGGGTTCCACTTTTACTTTCATTTATATCAGTTGTTGGGATCACTACAAGAAACATCATTTTCTGTGACGACCTTTTGTGGCGACACATTTAGTTGCAACAAAATATAAGATTTTTGTGGCGACCTCTTATGGTTGCCACAAAAGCTTAAAGTTTTAGGGGTGACTCGTGTAGTTGCTACTATAAATAAGACATATGGTGGTGACTTTGGTTAGATCGCTACAAAATGTTCTTTTTTTTTCTATTGAATCATGGAAGAAAACATATTTGTTGCGATTTTTATATTGTCGCTCCTAAAGATACATTTCTCTTGCAACAAGTTTTTGGTCGCCACTAAAAGCATCTTTTTTACAATATCAACTAATTATTTTCTTTGATATTTAGTCTAATTAGTATATAGATCAATTCTTATTAAAATTTTAAAGATGTTTTATATGTAATTTTTTTTTTATTAATAGTTATAAAGATGTATTTGTGATAAATAAATATTTATTATTACATAAATCTAATCACATGTTTTAAATAAGTATTCATAAGTACATGGAGTAATTTGACATGTCCAATAATATTTATTCTACGTACTACACAAATAACTAGTTTAACAACATCTTTTATTAAGTTTTAAAATATATATAAAAGTAATTATCAATGATGATAATAAAAATACCCTCTATTGATCACACCTATTATTTTCGTTCTCATTTAATTAATTAGTGAAGTTTCTTTAATCTCATAAAGGTGAAACAAATATTTACGAAAAGCCAAGATACTTTATATCTATCTATATATATATATATATATATAAGATTAGTTTATAGTTGGTTATACAACGAAATACAATATAGATTTGAACTTAAAAATACTCTTAAAACATTAGTAGAATATTTAGATTGGACAGAAGAGCAATTAGCTAAAGAAAAACCAAATATATAGACACTTAGATAGATATATTGGGGGTAGAGGTATAGTGTATGTAGTATGTAGTGTATGTATTAAGTTGAGGTATAGTGTATGTAGTATGTAGTATGTAGTGTATGTAGTATTTAGTATAGTATTAAGTATTAATACTAAAAGCGAGAACTCTGAAATCAGTAAACAGAAAATACAAAGAAATAATCTGAAAATACAAGAAAATAGTAAAACAAGAAAATAGTGAAAACAACAGCAAATACTACAAATATACAAGAAATACAAGAAAAACAAGAAAATAGTAAAAACAAGAATACAAGAAAAAGCGATAAAAACAACAAAGAAATACTACGGATATACGAAATACAAGAAAATAAAGAAAAAAGTACAAGAAAAAAAGAAATACAGTAAATATAATCAATATATAATATGTATAGTAGTATATAATAATAATATATATAGTAGTAGATATATATATAGTATTATAATATATAATAATATAGTAGTAGATGTATAGATAGTAGTATAATAATATTATATAGTAGTAGATTATTAATGTAATTTAGTAGTGCGGGTAAGTTGTTTTGTGTCCAGTCTTTGTTCAGTGTCAACTGTGTCCAGTCTTTGTTCCGTGTCAAGGCTTTGTCTAGTCTTTGTTCCGTGTCAAGGTATTGTCTTTATTCCGTGTCAAGGAATTGTTTTTGTTCCGTGTCAAGGCTTTGTTTCAGATATTTTGTACGTCCTACTCAGTACTCCCTCTCTCTTTTAGTTTAATCAAGCTAGTTTATGACTTAAATCCCTATTTTCCCCATGTTTTATTTTTGTTTTTCAATTTTTTATTTTTGTTTTTATTTTTTATATTTGTTTTTGGATTTTGTCTTACCCATTTCATATCTTCTTCTTAACCTTGTTCTTAACAACTTCGTCTTTAACCACACCCCGGATATAAAACTGGCAACAAATTCGTCCTTTTATCAAGCGGACTATAAAGCCAAGAATCCTAGGAATTTACAGGTTAATCCATAGTAGTTATTAAGAAGTTAAGAAGTTAACCATATACTAAGGGTAAATTTTAAAACATATATACAATAATTACATTAAAAACTAACAACTTAGAAAATTAAATAACATATTTTTTAGGGGAATTTTGGGAAGTAAACATCATAAAAACTTACATGATAAACTGAGAGAGGTTTCCCTTTCGGGAACCCCCGAAGGACCTTGAAAACGCTTTCAAAAACTTTAACACACAAGCACACTTATTTTTATTTCATAAACTTTTATACAAAAGAGGATTTTGGGTACATAAAGGAATATGGAAGTAGGATGGAGGAAGTATGGAGAGAGTTTTCTAACTTGTATTCTTTCCACTCTTTTTTTTTTCACTCTACCTTTCTCAACTCTTACTCCTCCTTATATAGGCAAAAATAAGAAACTTAAAAAGACCAAAATGACACTACTAAGTGGCCTTAATTATTTAATGGCCGACAACTTGATAAGATTCATTTAATAATGCCAGTCGGGTACTCATTGGGCCCCATCGTCACATGCATTATTAAGTTCGTCTTTTGACTTATATTATAGACTCAAATATTTTACCGACGCGTGCTATGTCAATAGTTTTTTCCTTTTTTGGAGGATAGTGATAAAGTGACAACACACCCATTTGTACAGGACACGTAGTGGGTATTCCCACCTAATACTTCTATTTACTAATTAATATTACAAGACAAGTAGTGGGCATTCCCACCTATTAATATTAATTTTTCTTCTTTAGTCTTCTTGTTCCCATCTTTCTCCTATGACTTTTTGTCAACTTTCATCAACTTTTTGCCAACTTTGCCAACTTTCCGTATGACTTGTCTTGATATTCTTGACTTTGTATCCATCTTACTATGACTTTGTATCTTTGTCTTGAAATTCTTGACTTTGTATCCATCTTACTATGACTTTGTATCCATCTTACTATGACTTGTCTTGCCATTCTTGTATTTGGTATGTAACTTGTTCATGGTATATCTAGTTTAGTTGTAAGTAATGAATTCTTTGGACTATAAAATGGTTAAGTGTCTAAGTTGTGTAGTGCAATAGTATCAAAACTCATGCCTGAGTCATCGTCTTCATAAGGGTCTTGTGAGTCTTGAATATTATTTGTCTGTTCTTCGTCTGAGCTGTGAATATTGTCTTCTAAATCATTACTTGGACTGGGATTATTTTTGATAATATGTTTATCTTGGCTTTTGTCTTGAAAAAACTTTTCTAATGTTTGCTTAATTATATTTTCTAATTTTTCATTTTTTTTCTTTTTAATAATTCATTTTTTCTTCATATGTCTTTTTGAAAGTATTTAGGTAATCTCCTTCGTGAGGAAGAAGACTCCTCTATTTCACTTTTTGGCAAAGTGACAGCCATTAACGGATTTGATAAGTCTTTACCGGTTACCGTTTGAACCGGACTAGCTGTATCATGCTCCGTCTGATGAGTTCTTAGCATTCAGAGGGGAATGCACACCCGTCTCATCCATTTTTAAGTGAGATGGAGAACTCATGTCTTCTTGCTGACTTGTACTGTCTGTTCTTGGAACATATTTATTTTGGAAAGTCTTGAGCTGTTTAACGAGTCTCATGTTCTCTTGGATAAGAATTTCATATTTTGTATTGAGTCTTTTGAAACCCTCAGTCATGGAAGAACAATGATCACAAAATATTATTTTGTTTGAGTCTTTTTGGATATTGTATTGAGGTATTTGGTTTGGGCTTTGTCTGAGAGCTGGTGAAATATAGTAATTAGGCCCAAGTATTCCTCTTGCATAGTCTAAAGCTTCAGTGAAATCATTAAAACCTTTAAAAAGTGGATTTTTTTTATCCCATTTATAGAATCAATTACTTCTATCCAAGTTTGGAAAATACCTTTAGTCTTACCGTGTATAACTACATAATATTTAAATTTATTGTCTTTATTTTTGTTTGAAAAATATTGACATAAAGCATTAGAAACTGCTATAAAATACTTAGTATCTTGTTTATTGTATGCCATCCACAAGTTATCTACTAAACATTGTTGAGTCTTGTCTATATTACAGTCTAGATTTACTCTAAATGATAAATTACACTTAGGGTAGGAAATTAAGTTGCACTTACCGAAATGGATTCGCTCCATAAAATTGTCTGTTGTATTTAAAGGTCTGAAATTTTGTCTTCCTAATAATGTCTGAGCATAAGTATCTGGCTGGGCGATGCCCTTGCCTTTGTCTACTGTCTGTTGACTTGTTGGTCTCATGTTGTAATAAATATTAATTAGTCTTTAATTGTAATCTACTTAATCTATCAACTAAGTCATTATCTTTTCCTTTAACATATTCAAAAACAATATTATTATAGATAGATATTATATCTATAAAATTTAACCACCGTCTTTTACTACTAGCTTTACTATTTATTTTTTCATGAAATTTAACTATGGCTTCGTAGTCTGTTCTTACTAATACTTCATTTTTGTTTAAAATGTATAATTTAAAACTATTTAGTCCGTATATTACTGCTAATACTTCTGCATCTATACTACTCATATTACCTTTTTCTTTATATTGTCCACTTTGATATGCACATATTTTTTCTTCATTTTTTGGACTGTATTTATTTGGTCTTGATTTTAAGATGGCTCCCCATCCTAATTTACTACCATCTGTTTGAACTATTAAATAGTCTGATTCTAGTGGTATTTGTAAGTCAAGTATATTTTTAACTTTTTCTTTAATTTGTTGGACTAATTTAATGTCTTCTATATTAAAATATTTTTGTCCTTTACTACCTGTCTTAGCATACAATGGTCCTGCTATTTTTCCTAAGTCTTGAATAAAATTTCTAGCATAATTTACTAATCCTAAAAATTTTTGTAATTCTTTTGTATTATCTAACTTATCAGGCATATCTAAAACTTTTTTAGCTATATGTGGTTGTAATTTTACTTTTCCTTCTCCTAAAGTTACTCCTAAGAAATTTATATGTGTCTTACATAATTCCATTTTCTTTTTACTAATTATTATCCCATATTTTACAAATAATCTAAATCATGCAGAGGTGTCCTAGATGTTCTTGTATATTTTTACTAAACACTAGAATATCGTCTACATATACTAAAACGAAGTTTTTATAGTCTCCAAACATATCATCCATCTTTCTTTGGAAGATAGGAGGAGCTGTCTTTAAACCAAAAGGCATAGCTAGCCACTCAAAATGTCCTTCAGGACAAGTGAATGTTGTCCATTCTATGCTTTTCGGGTGCATTTTTACCTGCCAGTATCCTGATTTACAGTCAAATTTACTAAATATCTTTTTACCTTGGATTCTATTAATTAACTCATTTTTATCAGGTAATTTATATGCATCTGTTCTAGTATTATCATTTAGTCTTTTATAATTTATTACCATGCGAGCTTTTCCTCTTACTTGTTCGCTATGGTTTCTAACCATAAAGACTGTTGATCTATGTCTAGATGTGGATCTTCTTATTACTTCTAGTTTTAGTAATTCTTTAATCTGTTTAGTAAATTCTTCAGTGTCTTCATTATTTGCTTCTATTGTTGCTGTTTTTATAGTATACTCGGGATTTATTATGTCTAGTTTACACATAAGTTTATTACTTCCCCAATGTATTAAAGGTTTTTCTCCTATTATTTCCATTTCATCTAATATTGCTACTATATTTTCTAAGTCTTTATGATTGTTTATTTTTCCTATAGTATTTATTCCTTTTTGAAAATTGTAAAATTCTGTTTCTACATTTATTAATGTATAATCTTTTTCTATGTCTTCTATGTATGTATTTTCTATATAATTTTCTTCTTTTTTTTCTTCATATAGATTTTTTGAGGAACAAGTGCCATTATTGCCACAGTCATCGCAACAAAGAATTGTATTTAGTTTATTGTCTTTATTTAATTCCTTGGTTGGAATTTTTCTAGTTTGTACAGGAGTATATGTTGTATTTCTAAACAGCATTATTCCATCTCTAGAGACTAGACAACTTCCATTATTTTGTATAAGAAATTGTAAGCCTAACACTAAATCAATTTTAATATTTAAATCTCTTACTAAAATTTTATATATATTGTACGTTGGTTTGTAGAATTCGTTACATGTATTAATAAAGCTTATTTGTGCTTTTTCTATATATTTTTCATAAGTATTGTATGTTCCGTCCATTTGTATAGCTGTTATTTGTTCTTTTAATGTCTTTAGTATTGGTAGTATATGTTGAGGTATTATTTTCTTGTTAAGAAGACAACCAGTACAGCCTGTATCTATTAATGCTAAAGTTTCTATTTGTATATCTTTGATTTTTATTCTTACTAATATTCTTATAGTTCCAAAATTTTTATCTTTATTACATATGAAACTAGTATTGTTTTCTTCTATATTCATTAATTCACTTTCTAGTTGATCAAGATGTATTGTACCTTGTGTATTATCCTGGTCTATTTTTTATTTTCCTTTCTCTATTGTAATTAGTCTTTGTTCTAAATCATTCATTCTAGTTTCTAAGGTTATTAGTCTTAGATTAGTAGCATGGTCTTTTGTTTGAACTTGTTCTTTATTTGTAAAATATGGGATAATAATTAGTAAAAAGAAAATGGAATTATGTAAGACACATATAAATTTCTTAGGAGTAACTTTAGGAGAAGGAAAAGTAAAATTACAACCACATATAGCTAAAAAAGTTTTAGATATGCCTGATAAGTTAGATAATACAAAAGAATTACAAAATTTTATATATATATTATTATTATTATTATTATTAATTTTGAAAATTAATTTACTTAAAAAATTTTAAAAAAATTAGTCAAGCATGTATTTTATTTTGTCAAAATAAAGGTAATTTATGATTTAATAACTATAATTAATCTATTTTTGTATATAGTTATTTTACTCTATTAAATTTTAAAGCTTAATTAATTAATTATCTCCTTTTCATTGCAAAATCGTATTTATTTGGCCACATTTTAGATGTCATATCCCACAATCACTTCTAAAATACCCGACCCAAACATAAGCCTTTAAACCTCCAAATCCTTTCTACTTCTTCATTTCCACACCATTAGCAAACAAAGCAGCCCCAATTTCACTCTCGATGACGCCGTCTCCTTTGAAATCCTACCCATGTTACCACCCAGATCTGGGAAAACCCAATGAAAACTCACCTAGTACGATGAAGGACTTGTCAAAAGTTGTATTTCTTCATACGCATCTTACGAACTTTGGTTGTTCAAAAGCTTGTTTCGACGGACGATCTCAAAATGGTATTTCTTCAATTTCGTTTTTACCTTTTAAACACTTCATTTTGAATTTTCGTACAAAATTTCTACTGGAAGAGTTTTTCTGAACGGATTTATAAGTCCAAATCTGCCCCAAATTGATTGTTTTTTTATTCAAATCCAAGTATTGCGTATTATTTTCATTCCAAACGACAGTATCTAAGGTCAAGAACAATGTTATTACAGAGCGGGCATAAAAAATTGTCTGACCTAAAAATCTTGCACTCTTTCTTTAATTTTCTTTCATGTATACAATTCGTGATTTGCTGTGGGGATGATCATCAAGCTCGGTGTCTTGCCCTAGAGAGGTAATCTTGTCCCCTTTTCAATTTGTTTACTTATATATTGTTTGTTTATATTTCAGGATATTTCAGTATTAGAATAGTTTAAGTTTCATGTTTGCATTGTTTCACTTCTGTTTAGGTGTAATGTACATCTTGTCTTAGTAGTTTTAGTTTCGCGTATTATATGTGTCTAAATTAGCGTACTTTAGTTTAGTTTAGTTGTTGTTCGAGTTACATAACTAATGTTACCACTGTTTTAGTGTTATTATGTTCATTTCTACTCAGTTTCCATTTCATGTAGATTAACTTAATTATAATCTTGTTTGAGTTATATAACCAATTTTCCTTTTTATGAAAGCATGAGGTTTGCTATTAATATATTCTCCCTTTGTTTTCCTTTCTTTAGCCTATTGTTAATTCCTATGTTAGCAGTAGCTGTTAGTCAAACAAAATCATTTTTAAGAAATGAAAACTTTATGTCTTTCCTTCTTTAATCGAAAATAGAGCCAAGTATGATCAAATTGTCACTTTCCGTTCTGAATTTAGATTAAATATTAAGTCATTGTTGCTGAGTAATGTTCATGATGTTGACTAGTAGGTTAATACTTAAAGGTTCAACATGTTTGGTATTTAAAGTTGTCAGGCTACAAATAGGTGTTTGTCCCTTTAAACTTCATTTTTCTTTAAAATATAAGATTCTTCCTAAGTCATATATTGGGTTAATTTTGAGACAATTTTAGCCTCTTAAATGATTTTCAAACCTGCTTTCTTCTTTTTCAGACTCAAATTTGTTTCTTGTCTTTAATTTTATTTTCTTTTGAGATGTTTAGTTCTACGTTCAGTTTCTCCCCTTTATTTAACAAGGTCGTTTGGAAATTTCTCATTTCTAAAACATTGTTCTTCTAGTTCTTAAGAAGATCAAGTTGTCGTTAAAAAAATTATTGCAGTTTTTCTTTTCTTATAAAATCTGAATTCTGATTTTTAAAACATAAAAGTTTTACTTGTGCTTATATTTTACTCTCATAAAGTTGAGTATTATGGGTGATTGTTTGTTAAAGCTTTCACCATGTGTAAAATCTATTTCAAATGCTTATGTTGTTTTAAGTTTGTTTCCACATCTCTTTGTTTTTGTTTTAAATAAGTGTCATTGTCAATGTTTAGCTTGATAGTCATTGGTGATCACTCATATTCTTGTATTTGTAGCTATTGTAATTACATCATTTTTTGAGTTTGTTTAAAGGAACAATATGTTAATATGTAGCTTATCTTATTGTTGAAATGAGAATAATCCATCATGAGACAAAGAAAGGAATAGAGGAGATCATTAATTTGTCTATATCTTATATTAATCTTATAAGAGGTTTCAACATAAAGACTAGGTCTTGTTTGGCATGTTTTTGGAATTGAATTCGATATTTTTAAGCAGGCAAAACAATCTGTTTCTTTTGTTTAAATTGGATCGTTCAAATTTTGTTTTCCTCTTGAAATCAAGAACTAGTTTTGTATCATTTAATGTTAAGATGAGGATTCCATTATGATAATTCTTCATTCGGCAATATCAGTTTTTCTCCATATGTAAAACTTTGACACTTTTTTAAGATCTGTGCTTAGTATACTAAGATGAACATATAATTTGATATGTATAGGAGAAGTGATTCACATATTATAATAGTTATTGCTTCACATACACTTCAACATTAATCCTTGAGTTGCTTTTATATCAAATACCTTCTTGTTGCCATCGACTGTAATCTCTGATTTGTATTGTAGAAAAATATGATTGTCGTGCAATGTTGTTGGAAACAGTGGCAGGTGTACCTTGAATGGTGGGATATATGTTGTTCATATTCTAAAAGAATGGTCTGATAGTAGTTCTTGAATTTTTTTTTGTAGGTAGTAGCTGTTCTGTTCGAAGTATGCATAAAAAATAATGATGCACCTTTCTATGGAACAATATAAAGGAGTAACACTTGCTGAGGGGCTGAGAGGTTGTTACTTGCATTCAAGGTGGAATTTATTTTAGACAAGGAACATTTTTTTTATGTTTAATGTGCTTTTCATGTGTATGCACAGTTACTCTATGCTATGAGTTATGAAAGTTTCCAGTATCATTGTTTGGGAAATATCTCTAGTTTGGTCACTTTTATTTTCAATAGGTTGTTGACTTGTGTAATACAATTGTGCAATTATAATTAAAAATATTGTGGCTGCATGTTTTTTTTTTTCAACACAAAAAGGGTATTTGTGGCGATTAAGGTCGTCACTAATATTCAGTTATTGTGGTGAATTTACTTGACACTAAAACTATAATAGTTATAGTGGCGGAAACAAGTCGCCTTTAAATGTCATCCTCCTACTGATATTTGCTTACCTTTAGAGGCGATTATGTCGCCACTATATGCACTTTTTGTGGCGACATCAATTGTTGTCACTAATAACATTTAGTTATGGAAGTACTTGCCACGGCCATAAGGTCGCCCCTATATGTGTTTAGCAGCGACTTTTGGCGCCACAATATGTCAGATTTTTTGTAGTGGATGTCGTGAGTCTTGTCCTGACTTCCATCTTTGTCATTTAGAGGCTTTATAGATAGACAGTAGAGTTTCAGAAGTCTGTTCATTTATTTTGTTAAATGTTTTAAAAATTTAAGTTGCTTATTTTATGGCGAGTTGAATAATTTATTTTTATTTAGAGTTTTTTATTTAAGTTAAAGCTTTGTAATTGAGTTTTATGAATTTTTATTCAGTTTTTAAGCTTTGTATGCTTGAGCTAGTCTTCCGCTTGTAGTCAGTCAGGATGAGGGTTCGCTTGGGGACCAACAATGGTTTCGGAGTGCCAGCCACGTCCAGGGTGTAGGCTCTGGTCGTGACATGACAATCCCTTGTTTTCAAGTCCTTGATGACACAGAAACCCTCATACAAAATCTCATTGCTTACGAATAACAGTCATCTGATATATGTCTTAGATATTTCAGCGATTTTGCAGTTTTCATGGATTATCTTATTGACTCGGACAAAGATGTGAGTTTGCTTCACATGAACGGAATTATTGTGAAAAAGATAGGAGAGGACAAAGAAGTGGCTGGCCTCTTCAACAAAATGGGGAAAGGGTTCGTCGTTTCAGATGACTACTATTACGAAGAAGAATGTTAAAAGTAATTCACAGCTACACAAACTTATTTATCTTTCATAAGTCTCCTTAATTGATTATATGACATTAATTGTTGATTAGTTTTGTTAGTCCTTCTACTTTAGCTTTCATGTAGGGGTGTCAAAAATGAGTCCAAATATAGGTAATCTGCCTAATTCGTTAAGAAATTTTAAAGGTTGGGCTGAAGATAATTTGAATTTAATTCAATCTCAACTCATTCAAGTCTTAACTCATTCTAGGAGAATCCTCAATTGAGCTTGATTTAATTTTCAATTTCAACCCGTTTTAAGACTATTTATTTGCATTGATGTAATGTGTGTTCATATATTGAAGGTATGGATTATCATCTATTTTATATCTTTTATGATTTATTTAGAGAAAAGGCATAAAGTCACCCTTGCAGTTGTCCCGAATTTTTAAAAAGACACCTTAACTTTGCAACTGTCTTATTACCCCACTAAACAATTTTGAACTGATATTATTATATCATTTTTTGATCAGCCCCAGATTTTAAAAAGCAAGTGTGTTTACACACCAATCATTACATGACACGTGTTAATTTAATTTAATTTTTTTTCATTTTAAGTTTTTTCTTTATCTTTTTTTTTCTTTATTTCTCTCTCTCTCTCTCTCTCTCTCTCTCTCTCTCTCTTACTTTTTGACTTATTTTAATTTTGCTTTCATCTTAAATTACACTTCATCTTTCACCCCCTTCCCACCCCCTCCCCCCACTTTCAAGTTGATCTATCCCTCCATTTTCTTAATTTTTTCTTCACCTCCCACCCTCACCCCACCCCCCACCCCCACGTCAAGTTGAACCCCTCTTCCTTTTTTTCTGTTTTTTTTTCTTCTTCTTCTCCAGTCAAATTTTTTATTTTAGTGATTTTTTTATAAAAAAGAAATCATACTATTTTCTAGACTTTATTGAATTATTGATAACAAAACTAATTATTTTTCTTAAAAAATTTAAAATTTTGAAGGTATCATCAATTACACATTTTCATATAACTTCAAAATTAGAAATGATAATTTTAAAAGAATCAATGAATTCTACGAAATTGAAAGAACTTGATTGAAATTGGATAAAAAAAAACTATATGGTACCTCCTAATCATCTTGAAATCTAATGGGTTTATCAAATTGTTTGAAATGTAAGAAAATATTTAGATAAAGTTTTAAAATTAAAGAGAGTAAAAACTAATAGTAGTAAAAAAAGGAAGGTAAAGTCGTGGCAAAAATGGTGACATTGAAAGTGAGAAACTTCATTGGAGATGACAATGAATTTTTGAAGAAGAAAGAAGAAACAAAGAGAAAAAATAATAAGAAAAAAAGTTAAAATAATAAGAAAAATATGTTATCATAAAATACTTGTAAAAAATAAAATTATGTTAGTTATTTTAGGTTGCTCACTGCACACACTCTCTTTGAGAGAGTGCACACACTCTCTATGTCATATGACCAAAAAACAATGTAATAATATCAGTTCAAGATTGTTTAGTGGAGTAATAGGACGCTCGTATAGTTTATGTGTCTTTTTGAAAATTCAGGACAAGTTTATGTGTCACTTTATGTCTTTTCTCATTTATTTACCCATTTGTAACTTCTTTTTAAAATTTTCTTGAGTTGAAATTCAAATTGTGGTTTATAAAACTTAAATAACAATATATTAAAATTATTGAGATTAAGCGGGTCAAATTGGGCAGGTAATGACCCAACCCGATTTTTAGCCCATTTGAACCCAAAGTAAACTAGGGTGGGTCAACACTCAACCTAATTTTGATTCCAACTCATTCTAATATCTTCAATTTCAACTCAACCCACCCATTTGATACTCCTACTTTCATGTAATTTCTGTGTTTCATGGACTTAATAATATTGCATTTAAGTTGCATTAATGGATTATAGATTTTACAATGGTATGAAATATGGCACATCTTTAAATAATTAATCAGCGACCTTGATCTCATGTTATTTGAAAAAGAGGAATTCTCAAAAACTGATTATTATTCGAACACAACTAGAGATCTATAGTTATAGTTTGGGTATTTATCATTCATAACAATAATTTAAGACAAGCAAGTGAGACTGAGAGAGGGGAGAGATGTTAGAGAGTGGACGAATACAAGCTAATAAAAGTTGTATTCGACAAAACAACATTATTTCAGGCCACAACATCTTTTGGTGATTAATTAACTTCAGTTTGAAGAGGTTAATTTCCCCTTCTTCCAGCCAATTGTTGACTAATCGAGTGTTTCCTCATTATGCAATGTCACGACCCGAGCCTACACCTTGGACGTGGCCGGCACTCGAGAACCATTGCTGGTCTCCAAGCGAACCCTCATCCTGGCTGACTTCAAGCGGAAGACTAACTCAAGCATACAAAGCTCAAAACTGAAATAAAATTCAATAAACTCAACTTTGTAAAGCATTAACTCAAATGAACAACTTAGAATAAAAATAATATATTCAACTCGCCATAAAATAGGCAACTTAAGTCTTTAAAACATTTAATAAAATAAATAAATAATACAAACTTCTCAACTATACTGACTATCTACGAAACCTCTAACTGATAAAGATGGAAGTCGGGACAAGACCCACGACATCATGACTAAACTAAAAAGAAAATGAAATCCTTCGGAAACAAGGAGGCTCACCATAGCTAACTCGAACTCTTGGATGTATCAACGAATCTCCTGTTGATGATCCTGAATACATGTGTCTGTATCATGAAACGATGTAGGACAAATGACTCAGTACGTGGAATAAACGAGCATATAAGGGGAATTCTAAAACATAAACATAAGCTTGAAATTTGATATAAAGGAGACATACTTACTTCTTTCCAAACTTACTCAACTCAAGGAATACTCAAAACTAGTTAAACTTACTCAACTCAGAAGTATTCAAGGATAAGATACTCAACTCATAGATTAGATACTCAACTCAAAGATATGATATTCGACTCTAGGTACTCAACTCAATATAAATCAACAATACACATGCAATATATGAAAAACTTTATAAAAGAGTAAAAACAACTTAGTTCATTAAATAAAATGCAATAACAAACTGAACTTTACATATATAATAAAGAAATATATTTCTATGGGAGTTTCTCTAACCGAAAATCACCACTATGAGCCTAAGTGGTGATACAACGTCTTGCCCACGCTGCCAGAACTGTCCTATACTTTGCTGTCATATAGAACTCTTAATTTAGTGGATCCACTAGCTTATTCTAAAAGCATCTTAAAGAGTCATCTAAAAAGTATGATCCTTTACTACCCATGATGACTACATAGTTTATGGAGACGTGAGTTATCTAAACTCAAACTCGTCCCCATATCGGTGCTCAATACTACTCCCAAAATATCTTAGTTCATATGTTTGTAAAAACAAAACTTCTTTCTTTAGTTTGAGATAATTGCTCAAAAACTTAGCTTAAAAGATCTCTTGGAATCAATGTTCCCTTTCTTGCTCAAAACTCTTTTGGAAATATCAGTTTCCTCTCATCTTAAATGTGAAAACATTTACTCTTGTGAATACTTAGTTCCCATATATCATTTTAAAGAAAATGAACTTTGCTCTTACTCTTTACTCAACTTCAAAGCTTAAGTCTTAAAACAAAGTTAAAATATTTGTAAAAGACTTCTTAAAATATGGTTCATGCAGATGTATGAACGTGAATGACTCAATGCAAGGTTTCAGTAAGCATAGATAGAACTTAATACTTGGAACTCAAGAACTTGAATGATACTACTCATTTCAAGAATACTCAACTCAGAGGGTTCATGCAGAGTTATGAGCATGAACTACTCAATTCAAGGACTCAAAGATACTTCTCATCTCAAGACTGTTCCACTTATAGGGTTCATGTGGAATTATGGACATGAATAACCCAACTCAAAGACTTCATGGGTAATATGAAATAGTGCCATGATTAGAAAATATAATCTCAAAGGGGATTGGGAACTCAATACTCAAGACTTAGAACTTGAAGATATTACTTCCCTCAATGATACTTAATTTCTAGTGTCCATGCTGAATTTATGGGCATGAAAGACTCGACTAGAAGGTCTACAAACTGCATGGGACTCATGTATACGACACTTCTCATTCTCTTACTTACCACCTCAAAACTTAGTTCAAATCGATAGTTGATCTCAAAGGATTCACAAATGAACTCAAAGGCTTTCTTCAACTTTACTTTTAACTCTCTCTTGAATGTGAATTATGAATTCAAGAGTTATGGTTCATGATATGAAGGATCTAGGTGATAGTGTACACTTATGAATACATTCTCCTCACGCTCATTCTCACTTACTTGAGTCTTGAAACAAGTTACTAGAAGTTGTAGAAGACTCCATAAAAGGACTCAAAGGGACTTTCTTAGAATGTTCAAAAGAATTCTCAAAACTTAACTCTTAACTCTACCTTGAATTTGAATTATGAATTCAAAGTTATGATTCATTTTATGAATGATTTCTAGGTGTTTAGAAGTAGTTTAGAGTGTTTAATATCAAAGGGGAGTAAGGGTACCCTTTGAAAGAACTCAAACGGATGAAACGATGAAGAACATGTGGGGGATAGGCGACCCTGGCGCTCTGAGTGGAGCAGGGCGCCAGCCTCTAACATTCAGAAAAGTGGTTGGGGCACTCCGACTGGCGTGACACACCAGGTCCCAACCCAGAAAACTTCGACGACTTTCTTTTCTCGTTTTCTCACCCTAACTCGCCTAGAATCGAACGGTTTCTTCCCTAATCACTTGGATTCAATTACTTAACATAATTACACTCTAATATACTCAATACATCCCTAAAAATACTCACTTTAATCTTAAGAAATCATTAAAACCCAACAAAATAAGATTTAGAATGAACTTCAAGAACATCTATCAAGAACTCATCAAGAACTCTAATCCTTCAAATTTAAGAACGAAATTGAACTGAAAATAACATGATTGGCGTGTGGGTGAAAAAACTCAACACTATTGAAGCTTACATACCTCTTAGGGGTTAAACCCATTGCGAAAATCCGCAACAAAACACAAGACTCTCGACAAACGCTTTGATCATCTCCTCTTTTCTCCTCTTTTCTCTTCTTGAACTCTCAACTAAAACCCTAGGCAAATTTTAGGATTATAAAACCGAACCCAATAGGATTAGACCCTTAAAACATTACTTAAAATAAATTAAATTTGATTGGGTAAGGAAAAGACCAAAATACCCCTCACTATTTTCGGCTAACTTTTCTTAATTGGACAACCTAACTTCAAAAGGCCATATCTCACTCATACGAACTCGAAACTTAGAAAACTCGGTGGCGTTGGAAATATAAATCAAAGGTATTTCCTACGGCATCTGGTAGCACACCTAACTCATCTTGAGCTAGGATTTATGGTCGTTTGAAGTCAACCCAAGACTCATACTTAGCTTAACTTGCAAAATTTCAGATTTTTGCTATGTCCAATTTAGTTCTTTTTGAAACTCAAGGTGCTTCATCTAGTGACCTGACCTTAATACTTAAGAAATTTTAAATTCTAAGGTAAAATCCTACTCACAAAGAAGGACGGTTCAAGTCTTAGCTCAAAATTTTTCTGGGGTGTTACAATATCTCCCCCTTAGGATCATTCGTGCTTGAATGACAATTGGACTGTGTTACTCTTACTAAGGTGTGCATATAATGGTATGCTCTTACTATATTCAAGATTAACCCAAATCCTTAGGTTCGGGTTCTATACCTCTCTATAAGGAATCTCATCCCAAAACTATTACTCTTTACCACCACATTCAAGCTTAGTACTCGAACAACTCTATGAACTCCTACTAACCAACTCCTTCAGATCCAACTAAGGGCTCTCATTTAACTATTTCTCTTAGTAAAACCTAACTTCTTCTTCCTCATTGTTAATAACCTTAGATGGAATTATCACACCACTACTAACATGATAAGAACATCAACCTCCTCTTTTTAACATCACTCTATTACAAAAAGGACCTCTAAAAAGATATCCCCCAAACTCTTTGAATTCATTACCATCTTAATCTCAAACACTTGACTTGATTTCTCATCTTGTCATCTCCCCCTTAGGTTTAAAGCTAACACTTGAAAGTTGTGGACATACTCCATCATCTCTAAATGGTCTACCTCTTCTTTTAATCTAACACTTGGGAGAAGTTTATCTCATGCCTACCAAACTCTCTATAAGCGGTACTAAGACGTCTTTCTAAGGTGTTTCCCTTAACTTCTTCTGGTTACATACCCTCTCGGTACACCTCTTAACGCTCTTATTACTCTTGTGACTTAGCCACACTTCACTGCCCTTATCTAAAGGTTAGGGTCTCCCACTTGTACCACTCATATCTATTCCAGCTAACATCTCAATTTCTCAAGTCTTCTAGATCAAACCTCAAGACTAACATCAGCACCCTCATGTTGCCATTCTTTTGATCATGACACTCATCTCAAATTCAAGCTTAATGTTTATTACTAAACCCGAATATCAACACGATTGCTCACCTACTATACTATACTTTATTACTTAATTAGTTCTATAACCTTATGATCATCATGTCCCTTTTAAACAAATCATAAGCCTAGCTTAGATCTATCACTTTATGAATACTTCTGCTCGTCTATTTAACACTTACACTTGGTCATTACCTACATAATGACACTTCATCACCAACTTCTTTCTAGCTACAACACGCTCAACCTCCTATGATGGAATCTCCACTACTCATCACTTCTTAGTCTAACCATAAGGGAAAACTCTTCATTAATAACTTACTAGGTGCATGACTATAATAACATAGCTTGCCTCATCATTATCTCCCTTTCTAGGCTTTACTAAACCTCTGCATACTTTCCTCTAACTATGGGCTCTTTCACTACTACTGCTTATGATCTTGTAGTTCATGCTACCTTTTCGGGGGAAAATACTTCCCAAGCTCTAAACATACTTTCTCATAAGGATCTCAGCTGAAACAAGGCTTAGAGAAGAGAGTACAACTCATTTTTTGCTCAAATGCATGATTCATATGAATATGAAGGCATTACTCTGAAACTCAACACTTAGCTCACTCATGGGCTTCTCTCAAGCCCCTCTGGAGTCTCATGACTTTCTCAAGATTTTACTAAGAGCGACTCATCGACAAAGGACTGAATTTTTTGTTCAACCACCTCTAGTATGATGGGTAGTCGAATGAATGAATCTGAGAAATGCACGAGCAAGAATAAAATCTCTATGAGATAGCTCTATTGCACGATTAAGAGTATGAAAGAAGGGAAACTTTTCTTAAATGCCTTTAGTCCCTCATTTATAGAAGTGGGTCCCTCACAACCATAAACAAGACCCTACCGACACAGCTTCATAGACACCCTAGGACACTTGAACTCTGTGCTCTGATACCAAGTTTGTCACAACCCAAGCCTACACCCTGGACGTGGCCGGCACTCGAGAACCATTGCTGGTCCCCAAGCAAACCCTCATCCTAGCTGACTTCAAGCGGAAGACTAACTCAAGCTTACAAAGCTTAAAACTGAAATAAAATTCAAAAAACTCAACTTTGTAAAACATTAACTCAAATGAACAACTTAGAATAAAAATAATATATTCAACTCGCCATAAAATAGACAACTTAAGTTTTTAAAACATTTAATAAAATAAATAAATAATACAGACATCTCAACTATACTGACTATCTATGAAACCTCTAACTGATAAAGATGGAAGTCAGGACAAGACCCATGACATCATGACTAAACTGAAAAGTAAATGAAATCCTCTGGAAACAAGGAGGCTCACCATAGCTAACTCGAACTCTCGGATGTATCAACGAATCTCTTGTTGATGATCCTGAATATCTGTGTCTGTATCATGAAAAGATGCAGGCCAAATGGCTCAGTACGTGAAATGTACGAGTATGTAAGGAGAATACTAAAACATAAACATAAGCTTGAAACTTGATAAAAAAAGAGACATACATACCTCTTTTCAAACTTACTCAACTCAAGGAATACTCAAGGATACTCAAAACTAGTCAAACTTACTCAACTCAGAAGTATTCAAGGATAAGATACTCAACTCAGAGATTAGATACTCAACTCAGAGATATGATATTTGACTCTGGGTACTCAACTCTGGATACTCAACTCAATATAAATCAACAATACACATCCAATATATGGAAAGCTTTATAAAAGAGTAAAAGCAACTTAGTTCATTAAAGAAAATGCAATAACAAACTAAATTTTACTTATATAATAAAGTAATATATTTTCTGTGGGAGTTTCTCTAATCGAAAACCACCACTATGAGCCTAAGTGGTGATACAACGTCTTGCCCACGCTGCCAGAACTGTCCTATTCTTTGCCGTCATATAGAACGCTTAACTTAGTGGATCCACTAGCTTATGCTAAAAGCATCTTAAGGAGTCATCTAAAAAGTATGATTCTTTACTACCCATGATGGCTACATGGTTTATGGAGACGTGAGTTATCTGAACTCAAACTCGTCCTCATATCGGTGCTCAATACTACTCCCAAAATATCTTAGCTCATATGTTTGTAAAAATAAAACTTCTTTCTTTGGTTTGAGATAATTACTCAAAAACTTAGCTTAAAAGCTCTCTTGGAATCAATGTTCCCTTTTTTGCTCAAAACTCTTTTGGAAATATCAGTTTCCTCTCATCTTAAATGTGAAAACATTTACTCTTGTGAATACTTAGTTCCCATATATCATTTTAAAGAAGATGAACTTTGCTCTTACTATTTACTCAACTTCAAAGCTTAAGTCTTAAAACAAAGTTAAAATATTTGTAAAAGACTTCTTAAAATATGGTTCATGCCGATTTATGGACGTGAACGACTCAATGCAAGGTTT
Organism: Solanum pinnatisectum; assembly: GCA_035578085.1. NCBI lineage: Eukaryota > Viridiplantae > Streptophyta > Magnoliopsida > Solanales > Solanaceae > Solanum > Solanum pinnatisectum. The sequence continues at coordinate 15,093,456 of CM069080.1, forward strand.
TCAATAACCATATATATAACTCAATACTTGGAACTCAAGAACGTCAATGATACTACTCATTTCAAGAATGCTCAACTCAAGAGGGTTCATGCGAAATTATGAGCACGAACTACTCAACTCAAGGACTCAAAGATACTTCTTATCTCAAGATTGTTCGACTTATAGGGTTTATGCGAAATTATGAACATGAATAACCCAACTCAAGGACTTCATGGGTAACATGAAATAGTTCCATGATTAGAAAATATAATCTCAAAGGGGATTGATAACTCAATACTCAAGACTTAGAACTTGAAGATATTACTCATCTCAATGATACTCAATTTCTAGTGTCCATGCGGAATTTATGGGCATGAACGACTCGACTGGAAGGTCTACAAACTACATGGGACTCATGTATATGACACTTCTCATTCTTTTACTTACCACCTCAAAACTTAGTTCAAATCGATAGTTGATCTCAAAAGATTCACAAATGAACTCAAAGGCTTTCTTCAACTCTTCTTTTAACTCTCTCTTGAATGTGAATTATGAATTCAAGAGTTATGGTTCATGATATGAAAGATCTAGGTGATAGTGTACACTCATGAATACATTCTCCTTACTCTCATTCTCAGTTACTTGAGTCTTGAAACAAGTTACTAGAAATTGTAGAAGACTCCACAAAAGGACTCAAAGGGACTTTCTTAGAATGTTCGAAAGAATTCTCAAAACTTAACTCTTAACTGTACCTTGAATTTGAATTATGAATTCAAGGTTATGATTCATGCTATGAATGATTTCTAGGTGTTTAGAAGTAGTTTAGAATCAAAGGGGAGTAAAGGTACCCTTTGATAGAATCAAAGGGGAGTAAAAGGTACCCTTTGAAAGAACTCAAACGGACGAAACGATGAAGAACAAGTGGGGGAAGACGACCTTGGCGCTCTAAGTGGCGCGGGGCACCAGCCCCTAACATTCAGAGAAGTGGTTGGGGCGCTCTGGCTGGCACGACACGCCAGGCCCCAACCTAGAAAACTTCGACAACTTTCTTTACTCGTTTTCTCACCCTAACTCACCTAGAATCGAACGGTTTCTTCCCCAATCACTTGGATTCGATTACTTAACATAATTACACTCTAATAAACTCAATACAGCCCTAAAAACACTCACTTTAATCTTAATAAATCATCAAAACCCCAGCAAAACAAGATTTAGAATGAACTTCAAGAACACCTATCAAGAACTCATCAAGAACTCTAATCCTTCAATTTTAAGAACGAAATTGCACTGAAAATAACATGATTGACATGTGGGTGAACAAATCCAACACTATTGAAGCTTACATACCTCTTAGGGATTAAACCCATGGCGAAAATCCGCAACAAAACGCAAGACTCTCGATGAACGCTTTGATCATCTCCTCTTTTCTCCTCATCTCTTCTTTTCTCTTCTTGAACTCTCAACTAAAACCCTAGGCAAATTTTAGGATTATAAAACTGAACCTAATAAGATTAGACCCTTAAAACATTACTAAAAAGGAATTAAATCTGATTGGGTAAGGAAAAGACCAAAATACCCCTCACTATTTTCGGCTAACTTTCCTTAACTGGACAGCCTAACTTCAAAAGGTCATGTCTCACTCATACGAACTCAAAACTTAGAAAACTCGGTGGCGTTGGAAAGATAATTCAAAGTTCTTTCCTACGGTATCTGGTAGCACACCTAACTCATCCTGAGCTAGGAGTTATGGTCGTTTTAAGTCAACCCAAAACTCATACTTAGCTTAACTTGCAAAATTTCAGATTTTTGCTATGTCCAATTTAGTTCTTTTTGAAACTCAAAGTGCTACATCTAGTGACCTGACCTTAATACTTAAGAAATTTTAAATTCCTAGGTAAAATCCTACTCACAGCGAAGGACCGTTCAAGTCTTAGCTCAAAATTTTTCTATGGTGTTACATGCAATTTGTGTGTTGATGAGTTTTTTTTTTGTCTTTTTTAAACTCCAACCACCAAGGATACGAGCTCCCTAAGTGGTGGGGGCTTTGACATAGACCCCTACCCTGTATATTACAAAGCAATAAATATATTCGAGGAGGACATTGACCTAAATCCCGAAAGAACAAATAACTTATTGAAAAAAGTTGTGCAAGCACATTGGGAGGAGAGGAGGGCTACCCTAAAGATGGAATCATGAGCCTCTAGTAGCACCTCCTTTACAATTCTATGGGAATTTGAAAATCCAGTTTAAATGCTTCTTAGGTTTGAACCTAAAGGAAGGCATATGAAGTCTTTCTTTTCGAATTGGACCTTTGAATTCTTGAGGGAGATCATATTCTTGGAGGAACACTTCATTGTTGGTGATATTGGTAGCATACTTAGCAAGGGAGTCTACAACCGTATTACCTTCTCTATAGCAATGTTGCACTATGATACCATGGAGCTCCACTTTCTTTTGAATTTTCTTAATAATCTCCTGTAGCTTCCATGGAATATTATAAAGACCAAGAATCATATTAGCTATGAGTAGGGAGTCCAATTCCAAAGTGAAGTTGTGACAATATTGATTACAACACCATAGGGTACCCTGTAAGGCTGCATGAGCTTTTGAGTAGTTGTTAGTGTGTAAATGAATTGGTGATGCAAAGTCCATGACCATTTGTCCATTTCCAGTCCTAGCAACTCCACCGATCTCTGATTTGCCAATAAAGGAAATAAAACTGCCATCTGTATTGAGTTTCCATTTGTCAACTTCTGGTCTGATCCATCTCACCATAATGCTCCTGAGTCTTGATTTGTAGGATTCAGCTACCTGACAAACCTCCGATCATGACCAACTCCAGTCCATGGTGCTAAATTTCTGTCCCATTGATATTTTCACTTGGAATAGAACCTGAAAGCATATTATGTAGATATTGATGTTTTTTTGCTCATATTTCTTGTTGCACCTTGCTTTCAATAGTTTGCAGCACCCAATATAATAGAGGTGATTTTAAGGAGGTATCTGTGAGTGGTACTTTTGGCTTAGTTCTTCCACCATATGTTAATGATGTCTTTGATAGAGTTGCCTCTACTGTGTAGTTCAAGAGCTTAATGTTGTGTTACAACCTCCATTGTGGGGTAGGACTAGAGCTAGCAATTTCAGCCCATATTTATAAAATCAGCCTAATTAATTCATATTTTAATTTTAATGAGTTGAATTATTTATATATCTTTTGAGTAAATATTAATTTCAATATATTTAGTCCATCCACCATTTGTAAATAGAAAAAAAAAGTTTCTTAAATATTGAGGAAAAAACATTTTCTAGATCAATAAAAACACACCAACGCATCCCCAATATTCTACCCCCCCCGCCCCACAGTACTTATCCACCCCTACATGCCTGCTTCCACCTACCCCACCCCTGCCTACCCCACCTGTTTGGGATTGGGCCCCGAAACATAGTTGGGATTGGGGGTCAAGATCGAAAGTTAGGTTCTGAGTTGATATTGGGACTCGTATTTTGGGTCGATTGGTGTCAAAAGTCAAGTCATGGAACATAGTCGATTTCAGGTCCTGGATCTCGAGTCAAGTTCCAAATGAGGGCCACGGTCAATAGTTGGATATTATGTCCAATATTTATCTTGAAGGTCAATTAATTTGAATTTCAAGGATGTTATTCACTCCTTAGATTTTTCTTGACCCAATTTATGTGGTTAAGTAAATTGGATATAGGCATCAATTTAATTAATGTTTTCAGTTTTTAAGGTTCTTAATATTCATGATCTCATTATATCTTTGAGGTTACTTTTATTTGTCGTATTTTTAATAAATTTATACACATATATAAATTTATGTTCCGCGGCAAAACCTTAAATCCAATAATGAAAATACTATATTCAAATGATTCTGATAACTATAAGTTTCATGCATTGGCGGATTCAAGATTTTCACTAATTGAATTCGAAGAATAAAAATATAGTGTTTGAAATTTAAACTTGGAACCTTAACGTGAAATTAAATCCCTAAAATACTAAACCAACTTCTAACCTTGTATTTAACGGATTCAAAGTCTGTATATACACCAAATATATATATATATATATATATATATATATAAAACCTTAAAAGCATGAACTCCTAACTTGAATGTTAAATTACTATAATATCCCTAACTTAGGTTGTGACTTTTTCGATGAGTTGTGACTTTTCCGATAAGTTGTGACTTTTTCAAAGGGTTGTGATTTTTCGATGAGTTGTGACTTTTCTAAAGAGTTGTGACTTTTTCAATAAGTTGTCACTTTTCCAAAGAGTTGTGACTTTTCCAACGAGTTGCGACTTTTTCAATAAGTAGTGACTTTTCCAAAGTGTTGTGACTTCTCGGAAAGGTCGCGAACTTTTAGATAAGACACAAAAAATATTTGTTCATACTACCATTTGTTGACTATAAATAGAGGGACTTTCTCTCATTTCCCAACCACAATTTTTTCTAATCTTCTACTCTTCTTCTTGCAATTTAATTTTTTTTGTGTAATTTATTGTCGTTTGAGTGAGTTTGAAGTTTAGCGGAATATGAAGTACCACTATTCTGATGAAGTACGTCATTCTATCCTAAGAGGGTATATTCCATAACCTCGAGTACTTGAGTAAAATAATATAATTTTGATGATATAGTAATTTTTTTTTTTTTTGCTTAATATACACATTAGTATGTAATGTTCCAATATATGAAGTTAACATGATGTAGTTTAAATTCATTTGTTTTTGTTAACAATTTCTCTTGTGATGTAGATATATGCTTCTAAATATCTTTTTCCAAAATTTAGAGAATTGTCACGATTTGTTTTTCATGCTCAAGACAAAAGAATGATTTTATTTATCAATGTTACTTATGTGATTTAGACTCCCAGGAAGTTTGCTTTAAAATAGTTATTACTATATAAACATTGCCCTTTTGTTTTAGTTATTTACTATTTCTTAATATTTCAGTATTTTAGACAAAGAAAAGTTCATATGACTTGTAATAACGCCAATTGAAGTTTGTATTAGTTTAGTTTTTCTTATTTATTTAATAAATAATTTTATGAGATAAATATTTTCATTAATGCAAATATATATTTATATTTGGGTAGGTATTTGTATTTAAATTAAAATATTATATATGTCACAAATGTATTGTCAAGTTGACGAGATCTTCTAACTTGAAAATATATTATTTTAAAATGTTTCGAGTTCTTTTTTTAAAAAAAAGAAAAACTCACAACAAATGTGAAAATATGTGAATATATAAAATGTATTTGTTTTCTTCACATGTTCATATGACATCTAAATAATTTAATGTAGAATACACATGCAAAGCACATCTGCTTAGATGGCGAGAAAAAATACAAAACAAATATTGTCTATAAGGTAATATTAGTGAGATAAGACTAATTACGTGATTGAACCTAATCAAATTGAAATAAATATATACATAATTGCATTTAACTAATAAATTTTTTTATTGATCATCTTCATAGGTTTGTGTGAATAAGAGATCTATATGACGATCTACATTGAACATTCACAAAACAATCTGCAATATTATTTTTTGCTAAGCTTATTATTCAAATCTTCACTTAAATAAGCAATACTATTTACCATAACATATATTTTTGAAATTGATAATCATGTGCAACGCACGTGTTAGAAAACTAGTATGTATATATATATATATATATATATACACACACAATGTAATTTTTTATCGAGGGGTTCAAGTGAACACCCTCACCCCAGTGGCGGAGCCATAAATTTTATTAAAGGTGTCTAAAAATAATGGTTTGTGGTTGTCAACATAAAACAAAAAAATATTGTGTTATTTGGGGTTTGAATCCAAAATTACTTCATTCAGATGGACACCTATTACCACTATGCCAAAGGCATAGCTTTTGTCAAGGGTATCCGACTTTATATATATATATATATATATATATATATATATATATATATATATATACACTTTAAATATAGAATTTGACATATATATACAACGTAAGTTTCCGATGAAGAGTGTCCAGTTGGACACCTTTTGATAACTATAGCTACACCCGTGCTCGCCCCCTCCTAAATCCACCCTTGGCTACATGGTATCATGTCACATGCACATGCACATGCAATTACTTCAGGACCAAGGCACCCCACACATTGGGGGCGAAAAAAAAGAAGAAAAAAGCAAAATATTCTCAATCACCAAAAACCATAAACTAGTGAATAAACAAATTCTATAATATGTTCTGCACATGCATCGCACAAGTTTCCCTTTTATGTATTATATAAATATAAATATATAATATAAACCTCATTATTTATTATATCTATGCTTTTTACTATGTTAATACTTTCTATGTTTAAAATTGTGTCTTAATTTAAGAGCAATTGCTCAAAAGTGACAATCACTGACTGATACACATGAATTATGAATATATTGTAGCTGGCTTAGCTCTCTTTTCCTTGATTACTTTTGATTTTACTTTAACTATAATAATAAATTACTAAAACTTTTGAAAATGTGTGCTAATTAATTAGTAAGTAATTAGTAGTATCATTCCTCTTTTATATAAAAGTTGTAACACTCATCCTTCAAGACAAGCAAGAGGGAGTGAGGGACAAATTAATAAGGAATTAACGGATAATCAGCCAAATTAAAGGAGGTAAAATTCTGCCTTTCTCAGAAAAAAGAACTTAGGAATTTTAATAATTTGTTGTGGAGTTCATTACTAACTATTTTTATCTCTTCTTTCTTTTTTTTTTTTTTTTTAAAAATTATTGGAGTTACAGTCTCAAGAAGGTTATGGCTCACCATACTGAGATTGTGCCAATAGATCAACTTTCTTTAAGAGAAGCTACAAAAGATGAGGTATATATATCTCTTTCTATGCTAACAAATACGTAGTAACAAGAATTAATAGAGAGGGAACTTGAATGTTTTATTTGTATTTGTTGTTTATCCTAAGGCCGTGTTTGATACGATGGAAAATATGTGGGCATATTACTTATTTTCTTGTATTTGATATGCGGGCAAAATAATATTATCTTGAAAATATTTATACATATAATTTAGACAAATACTATGAGAGGTGAAGATGGAGTTGTTGGAAGGTGGAGAGGACACTATCAAGGTGGAATGTTAGTTGTGTAACTTGATTTTCCTACTTCCTAAAGAAACTTAGTTTCCTCATTTTTAAGGACTTCCCAGCTAATAGAAATAGAGAAAGCAAGTTGCGTACAACTGACATTCCACATTGATTATTCTATCTGAGTTATTATTTAGTACTCCACTAATTATGTATGTTTAAAAAGCAAAATGTATAATAGAGAAAAATATGATTCTTTTACACTAATTACAGATAGACAAAGGGAGGAAAGTGGATCATTTGATCGAGATTAAGGAAACAAATGGTCAAGATCAATTAGTGTTACAAACAATGAAATCCGCAAATCAAATCTTTGATGAAAAATTTAAGTATTTGGACAATACATGTATCAAATCCGCAACCATATTCAGAGTAAATATGGGATTACGAAAATCAAATCCAGATGCTTATACGCCAATGTTGATCTCCATTGGTCCTTACCATAAAAGGAATCATGAACTTAGTTCGATGGAGAAGTACAAATTGTTATACCTACAACGATTTCTCCAGCGAAAAGAGGGGCTTGATGTTGAAAGTTACATTAGTGCATTGGAGAAAAAGAAAGATGAAGCACTAAAATGTTATGATGATAACCTTGACAATGATATTGTTGACAAATTTTCAGAATTGTTGTTGCTTGACGGTTGTTTTGTGGTTGAATTTATTCGAGAGTACTATGCATCCGAGGAAAAAGAAGAAGAAGAAGAAGAAGACAACGACAACATCATCATCAACTTGGAATGGATGAAGAAACAAGTATGTCGAGACATGGTGTTACTAGAAAATCAACTCCCTTTCTTTGTACTTACCATGCTTCATGACATGACAAAGCATCATATAGAAGTGAGCTTCTTGTATATGGTGAGAAAGACCTTACTTGATACTTTCCCAAAGGCGAAATTCATACCCCCATCAGAGATTCACAATTTTAATACAGAACGATTCAATCATTTAGTTCATGTAGTACACATGTTTTGTCGACCATCAGATCATGATCATATGAAAGCTAAACAAATCACAAATATTGCTAGCACACAAAAAGATTGTTGCAAGATAAGATTTTGTGGCAACATTTTGCAATTAACCAAGTCAAAAGAAACTCCCAATGTCCTTAATTTATGGGATTGCTATCACATTCCGAGTGTAACAGAGCTTTACGATGCTGGAGTTAGATTCATAAGAATAGGATATGTGCAAGAAAAGAAGGAGGATAAAACAACATTATTCGATATCAAGTTTGAGAAGGGATTGATGAAAATACCTTGTTTTGCAATCGAGGATACTATGGAAACCTTCATGAGAAATTTGATAGCTTATGAGCAACATTCTACTAATAAAGTAGATATATATCCTTATTTTTCAAACTATGCGCATATAATGACTCAACTTATTGGCTCACATAAAGATGTGAAGTTTCTTCGCAAAATGAAAATCATTCTTAAGGATATAGGAGATGACAAACAAGTGGCCAGCATCTTCAAGAAACTTTCAGATGGGGTGGAAATCACAAGCTTTTATTACATAGAAGAATGCAGCAAATTGATTCAACATTGTGAAAAGCCATGGAGTCAAATGAAGGCTAGTTTAAGAGACAACTATTTCTCGAATCCTTGGGTAGGAGCTTCAACTGTGGCAGCTATAACACTTCTTGTACTCACTGTTATACAGACAGTTCTGGCTTTTACTGGTGACGTTATGAAGTAATCTTTGTTGTAACTATGTAACACAATTGTTGACTGAGTGAGTGTTTCATTTGCAAATTTTCAGAAATACTTTTACTAGATGGATGTTTCGTTATTGAGTTTATTCGAGAGTGTAGTGAAATGAGGCCTAATAGAGAATTGTATGATAAACATTGCACGTCGAGATTTGTTGTTACTAGAAAACCAATTTCCTTTCTTTGTGCTCACCAAGCTTCATGATATGACAAAGGAAGTTGATGATGGCCCCTACATCCTATCTTGAGAGGGAAGGTGATGTCAAATACATCAAACATCTGCTTCAACCAGGGGCAGACCCACATAGAGTCCTCCGGGTGTTTAAGCACCCATTAACCTCGTCTATATATATATATATGTGTGTGTGTGTGTAGAAATTAAGAGGTATTTGCATAAAATTAAAATAGAGCACCCAGTGAACGAATGATCTGATTGGTCCATTGGCTCTTGGGTGGGTGCTTAAGGCTCTTTCAGTGTTGCTGAGCCTGCGTTTGAAGTTATCATCATAGCAATTTCTGTTAGGGATTCTGCCCAGAGTAGCCATGTTTTGTGTATTGGTATTGCTGGGCTCTTTAATATGAGCCATATCTTTCTGATAGCCAGGGATTCTCCCTAGGTTTTACTAATTGATTTGTTTAATGAGATCTTTTACTTGTGTGGCATCACTGCTTTAAATAAGACATAATTAATATATTTTTACATATGTTACTTTGTACGATATATTTGTAGAGTTCATATTCATACTCGGAAAGCTTCTTATTGTAAAATTATAGGGACGAACATGTGAATTTAGCGTTCCTAAATTTGAGGATTCAAGCTTACAGAAAATTTAATTTCATTTGTTAACGGTAAAATATATTCCCTCCGTTCCTTTTTAGTCGCCATGATAAGGTAATTGTCAATCAATTTGGAATAAGTACTTTTATAATACATGACAACTAAAAAGGAACCGAGGGAGTATTTTTATAATACATGATAACACTTGATTCACTGTTTCTGAAACTTTGGACTCAATGTCAATAAATGTTACTCTAATGTCGAACTATATTGGCAATATACTTTGAATTTCTTTGTTCTCCTATCTTTATTAGTGTTTACATGTCTTAAATTAGTTACCAACTTGTATTACTTAAACAGAGAGAGGGAAGTAAGAAATAAAACATTTAAAATGAAAGAGAAAGAGGAAGTATAGTTTCACCGGTACATGTTGCAATACAAAATGGTTTATCTCCAAAAGACAAAATAAGTGAATATAAAATTAAGGATCCATCATAAATTAAAACATAAAACCTATTGCCTTTGATTTTTGGGACGAAAGACTTTTCACAAGAATTTAGCTTTTTATTTTATTTTTTATATTAGAAAGTTAAAAGGAATTATTCGTGAGTTTAATAAGGTCAATCATTACCGTGCGAAGCGCGAGAAATTTACCTAGTATTAAATATATATGTTTATTGAGAAATCAATTTGCTATCTTGTTTGAGACTTTGACACTCTGTTTGGATCATTGTTACCCATTGTATTGTATTGTATTGTATCGTTACTAAACCTACAATGTTTGTTTTGATTGTTACTTTAAATGTATTGTATTGTATTGTTAAATTCTATTGTAATGTAACAATGAAAACCCTCATTTTATGGAACAACCAATTTGGTGTATTTCCATTGTTACTTAATTTCTTTTTTCAACTCTATCTTTACATAATATTTCATAATACTATTTTACCTTTTACCTTATATTATTTAATTCTAGTCAAATCTCCTACCCTAGAATAATTAAGGATATTTTAGTAAATTTATAAATTACAATACAATATGATACAGTTAAACCAAACAATAAAAATGTTATTAAACAACAACAAACAATACAATCTAGCCAAACATTGTATCAACCAAACAATACAATACAATAGAGTACAATACAATACAATACATTATGAAACAATGGGTAACAATGATCCAAACATAGTGTGAGTGGTGAATTCAATATAAGAAGCGACTCATATACCAATCCTTGTGGTTTGACCACGACCTCATATGTTAGGTATTTGTTTTGCATATGATCACATATGCCTTGAAATATGGGACACATATAGTTGAGACTTTATCAGGTACCGACTGATCATGTAAAAAGGTGAGCACATCCTAGATGCCTCTAATGTCTCAAAAACTAGTTTAACAACTTTCTCGACAATATTGGTGATCATGATCAAATGCATGAATCGGGATTGTACTACAAAACAAGTGAAATCAAGTGCCAAATGCAATGCATGTCATCACCATAAAAGAAAACGAACCTGAACTCCAACTAGTCCTCGATCAAGGCCTTGGGTCCAACAATATACCAACATTCTTAACAATAATAGCATAACAAGCTCACTAGCACTCTGGACGCGATGGAAATAATGAGGAGTTCAACAAATCAATGGAAATAATTCAAGGATCGACGCCTTACCCTAAACATGCTACCCAACATCAATGAAGCCTAACATCTAAGCCAACCTACGGGTACGACAAGATACTAAGGCTCGATTAATAACGGAACGAACCAAGAACTGCAATAACTACTATATGGAGCAACAAGTAATTATAAGGACTTTAACAAAAAAAAAGAAGTAACTATAAGGATTGTTGGAACAAACCTAAAGCATCTAGGTCCCAACCAAGACTAAGGCTCGGGTATCAATCCTAATGAGGATAAGGGAACCAACTAAATATATACTATGAGCAAGGCTAATAGGTTAAGCTAAGGATCCCCTACCCAATACATGCAGGGTGAAAGCTTCTACAGAAATTAGAAAGAAGGAAAATAAGGAAAAGATATCTAAACCCGGAATATACAATCCAAATTGACATGCAATTCCTACTAAACCTAATCTAATAGACCACAATCAAGAAGAGTAGACTGTAGCCTACCTCGAAGCCGACCCTGCACACTCCCAATCTGCTGAACTAGAGTTTACCACTTCTGGAGCACCTCTGATGATAACCTTGCTATCAAAATGAATGTTGATCACAATGTCAATACATATGTTTAGACACCAAAATTGCAATAATTGAAAATGGCCCGAAAATCAAGTCATAATGAAAATATAGGACCCGCGCTGCAAATCCCTAAATTGAAATCATCAAAAGGTCCAACTTAAATTATTGAAAATGTGTCCCAAAATGGGACAAAATTTGTTGCTCGGAATAGAAGAAAACTACACATGCAACGAAATACCAAAAATATCACAATTTAACAGCTTGGGCAGCCCCTTCATGAAAGAAATTACCTAAAGCCAAAGTCCTCTGTGCTTCCCCATTAACTTCAATCCATAGCCACATCAATTACGGATCAAAGTCAACTTGCAACTACTCAATCCGAGTCTCATAGCTTTTGAAATAAGAGAATAGGGCTGAAATCGTGTCTGGTTTTAATTAAAATGACTAATCAAAAGCCTTCCGCATATGTGGGCCCATGGCCATGATCTCGCTAGACAATCGAGCCTGGTATACCCAGACTCTTCTTCAAGAATGTGGTGACCCTTTCGCGAATTCAGAGGGTCAGAGCTTTCTCCCTTCACAAACACAATAACCATTGAACTTGGTCTATGAGAACGTGACACCTGGCTTGCAAATGTGAAGGACAAGACCACATGCCTCCATGAACACAATGAATAACTCGTGAACATAAAGGGAAAATGGTGATGCTCCTGAAGGTGCTGCACTAGCTCAATTTAGAATCTGCAAAATGTCGCAACGTGCGCTCGGGATTCTTTCGAAACCCCATGTACGCAAACAATGTATGCTACCCCACCAAATTTGGCACTCTGAATCAACGGAGATGTCCAAAATTCCAAAGAAGTCATCTCAATAAAAAGTGTGTCCCATACATAAGCTTCATTTTAAGCAAACTTCCACAATAAGGCTCGAAATAAGCCCAAAAGCCTCGGTATCCACACTGAAGTTCCTTCTGTAAAAAAAATTGAAGTTTTGGAGTTAATGAAACCCTTAGAATTCCATTTTATGGTTGTCTATATAATGTTTTGATGAAATCAACCGTTCAAACATTGAAACTCCAAAACATTATAAAATTGTACAAAACTCAAATGAATGATCAGGTGACCGAACTGTCAGTCCCAACAAGTCATAAATGACTTAAGATCGCTATAATAATCTCTAAACGCTGAAAATATCAGAAAGCGTAGAAATGGCCTGAAGGGTCAGTACATTTTTCAAACTTGGTAGATCAAATATGCATTGATTGCTTATTTTGTCACTTGATATTGATAAATTTTAGTTGTTATTAAACACCCCGATTGTGTGTGTGTGTGTTCAATTTACTAATTTTATTTTTAAATTGTGAAATCAATTGAAGGAAATCCTTCTCTTAATCCTTGTGGTTTGACCCTGAGTTCTAAAGTTTGGTATTGTTTTCCATACAACCGCCTATGCCCTTAAAAATGGGACATGGTTGCGTGTTTATCATTAATTCCTTACTTATGGCTTAGTTTGGTGTTGTCATTCTCTGTCACGAGCCGAGTCTACACTCTGGACGTGACCGGCACTCACGAACCTTTGCTGGTCCCAAGCGAACCCTCATCCTGGCTGACTACAAGCGAAAGACTAACTTAAGCATGCAAAAACTTAAGAACTGAATGAAAATTCATGAAACTGAAATACAAAGCTTTAACTTATATGAAAAATTATGAATAAAATAATATCTTCAACTCGCCATGAAATAGGCAACTTAAGTCTTTAAAACATTTAGCAAAATAAATGAACAGACTTATGAAACTCTACTGCCTATCTATGAAGCCTCTGAATGACAAATATGGAAGTTGAGACAAGACCCACGACATCTTGACAAAACTGAAAAGTAAATGAAATCCTCCAAAAGTAAGGAGACTCACCTTAGCTAACTCTAACTCCATGTGGTATCAACGAAGCTCCTGTTGATGATCCGCAATACTTGTCTCTGCATCATGAAACAATGCAGGCCAAATGACTCAATACATGGAATGCACGAGCGTGTAAGAGAAATTCTAAAGCATAAACATAAGCTTGAACTAGTGGAATAGAAACATACTTACCTCTTCTCAAACTTAATCAACTCCAGGAATACTCAAGGATACTCAAAACTACTCAAACTTACTCAACTCAAAAGTACTCAAGGATAAAATACTTAACTCAGAAATAAGGTTCTCAACTCAGTGAAATGGGGCTCAACTTAACAATAAGGTACTCAACTCCATGAAACACAGTTCAACTCAAGATACTTGAGAATAAAGCAACAATAAAAGATGCAATATGTGGAAAGCTTTTAAAACACAATGAGCTATGTGATGATGCAATAGATGGAAACTCAATGTATTGAAGAACACAATAACAACTCAATTTGTATATAATAAAATATAATATAATTCTGTGGGGAGATTCCCTAACTGACAACCATCACTATGAGCTATGTGATGATACAACATCTCGCTCACGCTGCCAGAATTGTCTTATACTTTGCCGGGGTATAAAACCTCTCAACTAAGTGGATCCACTAGTTTATGCTAAAAAGCACTAAGAAATCATCTAAAAAGTATGACCATTTCTACCCATGTTGGCTACATTGTTTATGGAGACTTGAGTTATATGAACTCGTCCCCATGTCGGTGCTCAATACTACTCCTAAAATATACTCAGCTCATATGTTGAAAAACATAACTCTTTCTGTATTTTGAGATTATTACTCAAAAATCTTTCACTTAAAAGAGATGTTACTCAAACTGCTCAAAACTCTTTTGGAAATCTCAGTTTCCCCCCCTTTTAAATGTGAAAACATTACTCTTGGGAATACTTAGTTCCCATATATCATTTTAAAGAAAATGAACTCAACTCTACTCTTTCTCAACTCAAGTGCTCAAGTCTTAAAAAAAGTTAAGAAAATTTTGTAAAAGACTTCTCAAAATAAGGTTCATGCCAAATTATGGATGTGAACGACTCAATGTAAGGTTTTCAATAACCATACATAGAACTCAATACTCAGAACTCGAGAACTTCAATGATACTACTTATGTCAAGAATGCTCAACTCAGAAGGTTCATGCGGAATTATGGGCATGAACAACTCAACTCATGGACTTCATGATACTACTCATCTCAAGAATGTTCAACTCATAGGGTTCATGCGCAGGGGTGGATCTAAAGGCTGCATCTGAACCCCCTCAGCAAAAAATTATGTTGTATATTTAAGGTATTTTAAAGAAATTTTATGTCTATATATTGATTTTGAACCTTTTAAATGTAAGATTAGGGGTTGACTTAGTGGTTGAGGGGTTCAAAACTCACCTAGAGGTTCCAAGTTTGAATCTTAGGCACTACTATTTTTTTTCCAAACCCCCTTAATGAAAGTCTTGGATCCACCACTGTTCATGCGGAATTATGGGCATGAACAACTCAATTCATAGACTCCATGGGTAATATGTAATAGTCCCATGATTAGGAATAAAATCTCAAAAGAATTAGGAATTCAATGCTCAAATACTTAGAACTCGAAGATGCTATTCCTCTCGAAGACACTGAATGTATGGAGTTCATACGAAATTTATGAGCATGACCGACTCGACTCAAGGGTCTAAAGAACATTATGGAACTCATGCATACGACTCTCCTCGTTCTCATACTTACTTCCTCAAAACTTAGTTCAAATTGATAATTGATCTCAAAGGATTCACAATTGAACTCAAAGACTTTCTTGAACTCTACTCTTAACTCTCTCTTGAATGTGAATTATGAATTCAAGAGTTATGGTTCATGATACAAAGGATCTTGTGATGATAAAGTAGACTCATGAATACATTCTCCTCATTCTCATACTCGCTCGAGTCTTGAGACAAATTATTAGAAATTGTAGAAAACTCCTCAAAAGACTCAAAGGGATTTTCTCAAAATGTTCGAAAGAACTCTCAATACTTAACTCTTAGCTCTACCTTGAATTTGAATTATGAATTCAAGGTTATGATTTGTGATAGGAAATATATCGTGGTTATTGAAAGTGTTTTAGATAGTTAATCATGAGAAATGGTTGAAAAACAGTGTCTGGGGAGCAAGTCTGTGACGCGGAGATGAATTATAATGTTTGGTCGAAATAATTTTTGAAACAGTAGGGTCCGCATTCTCTCCGCGACGTGGAGAGAAAAAATTTCACTTTTGAGGAACAGGTCCGCCATGCGGACCTGGTACCTGTTTCTTGACCGACTTTTTCTTCCTCACTTTCTAACCCCAATTCGCCTAAATTTGATTCTTTTTCTCAATTTGTCTTTAGATTCAGATACCCACTACATGTACACAAGAATCTAATCAAACACAACTCTAATATCGATATGATTTCCTCAGGAACTCATCAATCTCATCTTAACTCAAGAACGAAAGCAAATTTCAAGAACACAATTCAAGAACACCATACTTTCAACTTTCTAGAACGAATTTCACTTAAATTAACATGATTGGCGTGTGGGTGAACAAACCCAATACTATGGAAGCTTACATACCTCTTAGGGATCAAACCCATGGCGAAAATCTACAACAAAACTCAAGAACCTCAACGAACGCCTTGATCCTTTCCTCTTTTCTCTTCTTGAAATCTCAACTAAACCCCTAGGCGTATATTAGGATTATAAAACTGAACCTAATCAGATTAAATCCTTAAAACCTTACTAAAAACGAATTAAATCTGATTGGGTAAGGAAAAGACCAAAATATCCCTTACTATTTTCGGGCAACTTTCCTTATTTGGACAACTTGACTTCAAAAGGGCATATCTCACTCATCCGAACTCGAAACTTAGCAAACTAGGTGGCGTTGGAAAGATAATTTAAAGAAATTTTATTTAATATCTTATGGCCACCTAACTCATCCTGTGCTAAAAGTTATGATCATTTTAAGTTGACCCAACACTTAAAGGAACTTAGGAATGACTTGAATGAACTCTCTTTAGTTCTTCTTGGGACTGAAGGTGCTACATCTAGTGACCTTAATAATTAAGAAATTCTTAATTCCTTGGTAAAATCTCACTCACTACGAAGAACGGTTCGAGTCTTAGTTCGAAATTTTTCTGTGGTGTTACATTCTCTTCAGAGTTGATGTTTGACACTTTAGAATGAGTTTTATGGATACCTATCTTATATTAGGCTATATAACCTTAGTTGTTTGTTATAGTCGTAGGTTGGCATTAGCTGCACCAGGTGTTCACTTGAGTGGTACCTTCGGGTAAAGGTTGAGATCCTTGAGTTACTCTTACTGTTATCGATTTTTTTTATAATTTTCTTTATGTCCTAAGTTATGGGGATTGTGTTATGATAATATTGTTGTGTATGTTTGAATATGGTTGGGCACGAGGCCTTGATCGAGGACTAGTTGGATTCCAGGTTAGTTCTCTATGCTCTAGGAGCACTGTTATTCTGGTTAAGTACATTTGGTTGCTTAGATCTTGTACCAGTGACATCAGGTTAGGGTGGTATCTTATGTATATGTATTTTCTTTCTTGTTCATTAGTGCTCATGTTGTATATTTTGTACCTTTTATATATATATATATTCATGGTGGTCTATTTATCTCTTTTTGGCTTCCGCTTATTTCTTGTTTAGTATTTACCTTTCACTATAGTTTGGATTTTGGCGTACCTGCACTACAAAAAAGAGTAAATTCGCCGGAGTTAAAATTATAAATAACGGGGATTTAGAACCCCACAATTTGCTGCTATAGGGGTTTCAAAAACTCCCATTATTAGGTTTGTTGCTATTCAGTTGTGGGAGTTTTTAAGCGACCCTGATCAATTTACGACAGACAAATAGTAGGGGTTTTAACCTCCATAATTTTTTTTCAGCAAATAATTTTCTTTCATTTTCTGAGGGTTTATAACCTCCACAAATAAATTTTAGTGCTACATTTTTCTGGAGATATAACCTCCACAATACTTTTAGTCAAATTTTAATATCCAATTTCACAGAGATTGTAATTTATATAAAATTAAGCCACAACTAATGTTCATGATACTTTTGTAGTAATTAAACTAATACATTCTTAACTAAATTAATAAAATATTTAATGGAATAAAAAATACAAAAAAATAACAAAATCATGAAGTGAACATAAATTAATTTCAAAGGTCATCAAAATTTACAGTAGCCTTTCTTTAAATCAAATCTGATACGTTGTTTTCTCTATATACACAATGTCTAACTCAACTCACAACTTCTCTAAAAAATAATTGATATGTAGATTAGTCTTTTAGAAGAACACTTCAGCTCCTTCCAGAATTAAGTTTCCAATAGTTGAATAGTGAATAGATAGACATCTTAATTCCTTTCTGAATACTTCAGTCTAAACATTTTTGTGTGAGGATCTTTGAACAAATCTACATAAGTGCAATGTTGCAACTTGTAAGTTGAGATTCTAATACACAGTACTTCTACTTAAAAGCACTGAAAGTAGTACTCCTATTAGTATCTAATCTTTAACTTTAAGTTGAATAGTAATCAACAAAATAACTATTACTGATTTACAGAACATAAAGCAACAGTTTGAAGGGTTTAATTTTGTCAAGTTTTCTCATGTGACCAAATCTATCCGCAAACGAACAAAAGCTCATATATAGTCATTGTGATCCATGATCAGTCGACTATTTTTTGGGGTTAAAAAATACTCCCTACATTCCATCCTATCCCTTACCACTTTTCTACATTGAAAATTCATTAATTTCAACATTCCTTTTGATGACATGGTAAAATTAGAATGATATAGCATGATTATTAACTTATGTGCAAAAAGTTTGTCTTTCTTTCTTAAATTCAATTTCCAGTCCCAAGTCATACAAGACGAAAAGAAGAGATTTAAAAACTGCATACACCAATAATGATAGCAGAGAAGGAGGTTAAAAGAGTTACACAAGTGATGCTTTTCCCAAATTGCCGAGAAATCTGCATCCCCGAAAAATGAATATAATTTTTCAGAAACTAACACAAAATGTTCCAAAGTAGGGGCATACCTGAAATTGCAGGTGTAAGAATTCAACACCTATTACCATAGAATTAGCCCCACCTAGAGAAAAGAATAAGAAGAAGTCTTTGTAATACTCTTTCATGCCTCTCCAAAATTGAGTCAAGTTTTGCCCCAAAATTAGTAGTCAACTAATGGTGTTTGAGAAGATAATTGGTTCCTGCTGAACAAAATCCTAAATGGTTTCTCAACAATCTCAAATTGTATGACTTCAAAACGCAGCAACGAAGTAAAACGTGACCAGCAATATGGTCATTAATTAAACTTCTCCAAGAATAGGGGAGAAAATAGGCAAAACAAAGGTCACCTATATTATTATTATTTCACTTCACGACAATACTAACTAATATGCCACGAATCTTCTGCATTGATTCATATTCTATATAAATTTATAGTTGGTCGAATGGAAAAAGAAAAAGAAAAAAATAAAACAGAAGTTGATAAAAAAAAATGGTGTAAGCTTTGTACTAAATTTCTGGATTGGTAAGTCCATTACCAATAGCAAATCACTTATCAAAATAGGCATGTAAATACATAAAGTCCAATCAAAACAGGTTGAAAAATACCGAATGACTTGTTATAGACAAAAAAAGTACCTTGAGGTTTACGCGAATTCCTTCTTTGTTTTTATTTCCTTGATGAGTATGAGAAGCAAATGCATGAAATATAATGTCCAGCATATGATTCTCCAGTAATGTAGAAATCATTCTTTACATACTCTTTGCAAATTACGAAGGCATTGTGTTAAAATAGGATTCTCACAGATAGAAACTATAACCATTTCTCAAAATGAACTAGAATGAGACAAGCAAATAGTTGATATCTAAGATTAGTAGTCTGAAATACATTAGATACGTGTTAAATGCAAAATTAAGTTCTAAAACCACTTACCTAATAGTGAGTGTCAAACATTCTTACAAGAATCGAGAAGGCCTATATCCCCATGGCAACAAGTTACAAAACTGCGAAAATATTGTAATGCACAGGGGTTTTTTATCAGTAGTAGTTTCATTTCCTATGGCGACAAGCATTTCAAAAAGTTTCAGTACTATTATATACAAACATTTCAACAAGTCCTTACTTTATCAACAAGAACTCTAAAGAAGAGTGACATATCCAAGTTAATGATAACACCGCCTTCCTTGCCAACCAACATATTTCATTTTTGCCTCATTCTGTTTTTTTTCCTGCTTGAATAAAGCTCCAATTTTAGCTATCAAATAGCAATGCTAAAAATGAGAAAAATCATACCTGACAATGCTTGTATTAAGCAAATTTTAGATAAATGAACTAAATTTAAGCATCTAGAATACCTGATTGTAAGGAACTAGTAACTCAAGTTCATAGAGCTCATCAGATGTCACATCCACCTGTAATCAAATACATGGAAATCGAATGCCAGGTAAATGAACAAATATTCAAAAATTTCTACCAACAAATCTACACAAGCAAATATTTTAATCAATATGTACCAAATTTTCAACAAAATTGACACTAAGAAGAGGAAAGCTATGGACGTGTCCAAGTGACCTTGAGGTAGGTATATTTACTTTCTTCGGCACAAAATTAACGGTCCAGCACACGCATGCCAGAGCTCCATACACATTGATGTCATATATCGCCGATGGAGTTGATGATGTAAAATTCGCACTTCCAGATGCCGTTGCCAACAAGGCTGGTGATTCCAATTGACACCGACATCATTATTTCTTCTCCAACATATCATTATCCACAGAAACCCTAAGGGCTCGTTTGGTGTGAGGGATTAGAAATAATAGTGATGGGATAAGGAAATAGTGCTGGGATAAAAAAAATAATTATGTTGTTTGGTTGGCAAGTCCGAGATAATTTATCCCGGGATTAATAATTAGTACCGGGATAAGTTATCCCTCCCCATGGGTGGTATAGTAATCTCGGGATAACTTATCCCGGGATAAAATAGGTAAATGACAAATATGTCCCTTTAAATCCTTTTTATACATCATTTTTCACATTTATGTATATTTACATTTTTTTTAATATCATGTATAATAATATTTACTACTCCTTATTTTTATGATAATTATACATATTTTTCTATTAAAAAATTTTACTATATAAATATAATTTTTATTTATGAATTTATTTGACTAATTCTTATGCATATTTTATTTTAATTTCTCATAAATTTTCTTCTCTTTAATAAACTTAAGAACTGAGTTCTATTTTTAAACTAAATAAGAAAAAAATTATATTTTTAAATACACATGGTACTTATCATGGGAATACATAAACAAAAATATTTAAGTTAAATAAAATAAAAATTTTATTTTAAAAAATGAATAATTAAAGCTCACAAAGAAGAATTTAAAAATTTTAAATAAAGTGAAGGGTAATTTTGTAAACAAACAACTTGTTCTTAAAATTTATCAATATATGTTATTTTGAATATAACAAACCAAACACTCAATAAGAAATAATCCCAGGACAACTTATCCCATCATCATAACTAATCCCAACATAACTTATCCCATCATAACTCATATTCAAACCAAACGACCCCTAAGATGTTAATTAGGGCGCAACCATCAAATTGAGAGAAATTGGAGAGAAGAGGAGAAGGAACACTTAGATAAGTGTGACGTCCCACCACTAAATCAGCCAGATTTCGCGCGGAGGGCTCTAGAGTTGAGGAGAGGCTTGCGGAGAACTCTAGAAACCCTTAGATTTTTCAAGAAGGCTTTGGAGAACTTTAGAGTGTGTAGAGATTTCTAGAGTTAGGACTAATGTGTAAATATCTTAGGGTCTTGTAAAGTAATTTTAATTTACACTTTAGCCCTTATGTGTAAGTATAAATAGAGGTGCCATTCATTTGCAAGGCACCAAGCAAGTGTAAAGCATTCTCTAAGCAATACAAAAAGCCTTCTTCCGAAAGCTCTCTTGTTCTTTCTAAGTCTTTCTTTGAATTCTCTTAGCGATCTTAGTCTCAAAGGCTTACTTGAGCTTACAAGATCTTGAAAGAATAGTGAGTAAGTTGTCAAGTGCCGCACGGAGCTTTAGCCATCACTCTAAGTCCATGACAAAGTGGTATCAGAGCCCTAGTTTGATATTAAGAGAATGACCAACAAAGGAGACGTGAACGCCTCTAGCACCACCAACTTCCGTTTGGATGGTGGAAAGAAAAATCGCAAGGGAAAGAAGCATAAAAAAGGTAATGAGGAAATGTTGCTCGACCCCATCCCGAGTGAGGCGTTAACATCTCATCCACCCTCGACCAACGAAGCAAGTGACGATGAACTTGGTGAGGAGGCCATTGACGTCACCGCTGGAGAAGAATGGGTCGCAAGGGTTGAAGTGGCGAGGCAGGCTGTGGAGATATTAGGCCGGCGCATGAATGTGGCCGACAGTAAGTTCAAAAACCTTGAAGACTTCACCCTTGAGGAGATCGAAACCATCCGGAAGGAGTTGGAGGGACGTCAGTGGGCCGAGTTTGAGATGAAGGAGGCCATCACTTCCTTGGAGTGCCGGCTCATGGAGGCGTTAAACACAATTGAGACCATGAAGGCCGAGATGAAGACACTCAAGGAAGGCATGGAAGCTAGAGGATCGGCGTCACCCGACTGTGATAGGGAGGCCAGAGTTGAGGCTCCTAAGCCACGTATGTTTAAAGGCATCCGTGATGTTCAAGAGGTGGAGAACTTTCTATGGCACTTGGAGAATTACTTCAAGTGTAGTCGGGTGAGGAGTGACGAGAATAAGATCAACACTGCCGTCCTGTATCTTTTGGAAATGGCCATGCTATGGTGGAGGCGCAAGGAGGCTGAAATAGGGAAGGGGACGTGCACCATCAACACGTGGGAGCAATTTCGCGATGAATTCAAGAAAGCCTTCTTCCCTAACAACGTCATATACGAGGTTAAGCGCAAGTTCAGGGAACTGAAGTAAACAGGAAGCATTCGGGCGTACGTGAAAGAGTTCACGACTCTAACACTTCAGATTCCCAACCTCACTGACGAAGACATGCTATTCCACTTCATGGATGGATTGCAGAATTGGGCCAAAACGGAGTTGGAGCGGCGACAGGTCAAGACCATAGACGAAGCCATCACACAAGCCGAGTCCTTGACCGACTTTAAGCATGACCGGCATGACAGGGCCAAGGGCAAGGATACAAAGAATAGTCATGCCAAAGGTGGGGGAGATCGTGGCCGAAGCAAGGAGCAGCAGGCACCCGCTAAACATCACGATTCCCACAAGCCGGACAACAGACGGTTCATGCGCCAGAACTACACGGAGAGAAAGACGCAGACCACCAAGGGAGCAGTTGAAGGAGCTCCTTGAGGCCGGTCACATCCGTCCATCCAAAGCACCCTATGGCGCACCAGTTCTATTTCAAAAGAAAAAAAACGGATCATTGCGCTTATGCATCGACTACCGGGTGCTCAATAAGGTAACTGTTAAGAACAAGTATCCTATCCCGCTTATTGCAGATTTATTTGATAGACTTGGGCAGGCCAAGTACTTCACTAAAGTGGACCTCCGGAAAGGCTACTACCAAGTGTGCATCGCAAAGGGGAATGAACCAAAGACAGCGTGCGTAACCAGATACGGAGTACACGAGTGGTTGGTAATGCCTTTCGGCCTAACCAACACACCCGCAACCTTCTGCACACTAATGAACAAGATCATTCATCCTTACTTGGATCAATTCGTAGTAGTGTACTTGGATGACATAGTCATATATAGTAACACCTTGGAGGAGCACGTGGAGCATCTGAGGAAAGTCTTACGAGAGAACCAATTATTTATCAAGCGGGAGAAGTACGAGTTTGCCCAACACGAGGTGCACTTTTTGGGCCATATCATCAGTCAGGGCAAACTACGAATGGACGAGGCGAAAATCCCAGTGATCCAGGAGTAGGAGGCGCCCATCAAAGTGGCCAAGCTACGATCATTCCTCGGACTTGCGAACTATTATCGCAGGTTCATAAGTGGCTACTTCGCTAAAGCCGCTCCACTGACCGAGTTATTGAAGAAGAACAAGCCGTGGGTTTGGAGCGAGGAGTGCCAGTAAGCCTTCGAAGGACTTGAGGCCACAGTAACGAAAGAGCCGGTCTTGACGCTGCCCGATTTTTCAAAAACCTTCGAAGTACATACGGATGCATTGGACTTTGCCATTGGAGGGGTCTTAATGCAAGAAAGACACCCAATTGCATTTGAAAGCTGCAAGTTGATCGCGACCGAACGACGCTATACGGTGCAAGAAAAGAAAATGACGGCCATCGTACATTGCCTGCGTACATGGAGACACAACCTACTAGGCTCCAAGTTCGTAGTCAAGACCGACAACGTGGCCACTAGCTACTTCCAGTCACAGAAGAAGATCACCCCAAAGCAAGCTAGGTGGCAAGATTTTCTAGCTGAATTTGACTACGACTTGGAGTACAAGTCAGGAAGAGGCAATGTTGTGGCTGATGCACTAAGTAGGAAGGCCGAACTTGCTGCCATCACGACGGCCCATTGTGACATTCAAGATGCAATCAAAGATGGCATGCAGCATGATCCCGAGGCCAAGAAGCTGATGGAGTTAGCTGCCCAAGGCAATACTAGGCTCTTCTGGGTGGAAGAGGGCCTTTTGCTCACATCCGGTCGAAGGGTCTATGTGCCGAAGTTCTGGTCTATCAGGAGGCAAATCATGAAGGAAAGCCATGACACACCGTGGGCCGGGCATCCAGGACAGTGGCGAATGAAGGCGCTAATCGAGGCTATCTATTACTGGCATCGCATGCGGGACGACATCGAGTGCTATGTGCAGACTTGTCTTGTGTGCCAACAAGACAAGGTAGAGTAAAAGCAACCGGGAGGACTACTGGAGCCACTGCCAATAGCAGAACGCCCATGGGAGAGCGTAACCATGGACTTAATTACTTCCTTACCCAAGTCCGACGGGTATGGAACGATCATGGTCGTGGTGGACAGATTCTCAAAGTATGCTACCTTCACACCCGCCACAGCCGATTGCACCGCCAAGGAGGTTGCTCGATTGTTCTTCAAGAACGTGGTAAAGTATTGGGGGCTGCCAAGACATATCATTAGTGACCGAGACCCCCGCTTTACCAGGAACTTTTAGAGGGAGCTGTTCGAGATACTTGGCACAGAACTTCATTTCTCCACTAGTTTCCACCGGATCGACGCGCATCAACGCCGCCCTATTGGAGTGCTACCTGAGGCACTATGTCAGTGCGCACCAGAAGGATTGGGCCAGACTCCTAGACATGGCGCAGTTTTCATACAATTTACAAAGGAGTGAGTCCACCGGGCGCCACCGTGCGAGTTGGCGACAAGCCAATAGCCCCAAACTCCACATTCCTTACCAGCTGCCTTCCAAGGGAAGAGTTTGGGAGCCTACCATCTTGCCAAGGGATGGGAGGAACATCTTGATGCTGCCAAGTCCTACTTGGACAAGGCAGCCAAGAAGATGAAAAAGTTTGCTGACCGCAGACGGCGTCCCATGAACTACGAAGAAGGCGACATGGTCTTGGTAAAATTTAATCCGAGACAGTTCAAAGCACTAAGGGGCATTCATCAAAACTTAGTGCGAAAATATGAGGGTCCGTTCAAGATCGTTGCCAAGGTGGGCAAGATCTCATACAAGGTGGAGTTGCCTCCACACTTTAAAATCCATCTGGTATTCCATGCAAGCGTCCTCAAGCCGTACCATGAGGACAGGGAGGATCCTAGTCGAAACCAATCACGATGGGCACCCATTACTGTCACCACCTCGCACGACCGGGAGATTGAGGCTATCATAGACTATCAAGCCAAACGGAAGTGAGGACAACAAGCCAGCGCCATGTTCCTTGTGCATTGGAAGGGACAAACTCCGGAGGAGGCCACATGGGAGAGATATGAAGATCGTGGCAGTTTAAAGACCAAATCTGAGAGTTTCTGCAGCAATGTGACGTTCCGCCACTAAATCAGCTAGATTTCACGCGGAGGGCTCTAGAGTTGAGGAGAGGCTTGCGGAGAACTCTAGAAACCCTTAGATTTTTCAAGAAGGCTTTGGAGAACTCTAGAGTGTGTAGAGAATTCTAGAGTTAGGACTAATGTGTAAATATCTTAAGGACTTGTAAAGTAATTTTAATTTACACTTTAGCCCTTAGGTGTAAGTATAAATAGAGGTGCCATTCATTTGCAAGGCACCAAGCAAGTGTAAAGCATTCTCCAAGCAATACAAAAAGCCTTCTTCTGAAAGCTCTCTTGTTCTTTCTAAGTCTTTCTTTGAATTCTCTTAGCGATCTTAGTCTCAAAGGCTTACTTGAGCTTACAAGATCTTGAAAGAATAGTGAGTAAGTTGTCAAGTGCCGCACGGAGCTTTAGCCATCACTCTAAGTCCGTGACATAAGGTACAATAGCATTGGGGAAATGGCAAGGAAAATAAAAGGTCCCCGCCTTAATATTATAAATAATTGAATTTTAATAGGAGGGTTACCACAGGTAATGACCCCACAAATTGCTAAGAAATAGAAGGGGCTATTTAAACCTCCGTAATAAGATGCAAATTACGGGGTTATATTAACCTCCATAATAAAACCCCCACAATTTAAGGGTTTTTTGTAGTGCTACTAGATGGTAATTGTAGGTGTCATGACAGTGCGAGTTTTGGGTCGCGACATAATTCTATTATGTAACCCTAAAATGTCATCCTTATAATCTATTTATAATAATAGAAAGAAAATCTCTGCTTTGTCTTAATCAACTCTAATTCTACATAAGATAGGGGTGCGACACAACCTCCATCACGGAGTAGGAGGTCCGCACTGCGAGGTCCATCATGGGTGTTGTCTACTTTTCAGTGTGTCGCACATCCATCGCAAAAAATTCTGCCACATAAATAGGTTTCTCAGTAGGTGGGGCGCGGCGGTCGACACATGGTGCATGCCTCGTACCACAGACCCCTTCATCAGCCAGTCTTTGCTGTATTTCTGTCCTGGATGCTTTGCTTCGAGTTCCAACCCATCTTTTGGGTCAAATATTGTTGCTTCTAGCCTGAAATCAATCTAATCATATATATGACATCACCACATTAGTTATATATAAAACACATGGATTTACATGATTTTATTCTCAAAACATAGCTAAATTATAGATAAAGTATGCTGATTGAATGCGTAAATACACTCCAAATCAAGAGACTTGTACTGAAAATACACCGCATATAAGCGCATATGTGGCCTTGTATGGTTAGATGCAGCCTGCATGCATATTCCCTTTTTTAGCTTCTACTCTTGAACACTTGTACACTTTAACTTCACGCTTAGCGGACTTTCTTTACACTTCTGTTTTAACCTAGAATTGCTTGATTTCTTCCATTTTTCTTCTAAATCATGCAACTTATCACTCATCCTTTAAAAAGTGAAATAATATTTATTTCCGTATTACTACATTCGTACTGTCAATCTTTTAAATTATCGTATTGATATTTAAATTGGTTTATTCTGCACTAAATCAACTATATAGTCGTGATTCTTTTTTGTACTTTATTAACTTTATGTTTTGATATTTAAATTTATTATATTTCCGTACTATAGTAACAATTATATACTTGAGATTCTATAACATAGTTGACATATTAACTTAATGTAATGATATTTGAATAATTGATTATTTCCATACTATATTTTATATACGTTCGAGATTTTTTTCCTTACTTTGTTAACATAATTTACAAATAGTTAAATTGAACATAGTTCCGTATTAAACCAAACTTATACGGTCAAGATTCTTTTTAATACTTTATTAACTTATATGGTCGAGATTCTTGCTTCATTGGTAACATTTTTAAAATTATCTATATGAGCACTAAAATATTCAAGGGGCGCGAAAAACAGTCATAGACAATTTAGTTCTAATATTTAGTCTTTATTATGCACAGAACTTGGAAAACAATTTATAAAATAATGAAACATCAAAAACAGATCTGTTATTGTTTACCTTGTCATTTAATCAATTCTTGGAACCTGCATTTTTCAATATTAAATAAGGAGGGACTTTTGAAAATGAGTTGAAAGAAAGAAGATGATTAGTATGAATCATATTGTTTGGGATCTAGTGATTTGAATCCACGTTTATATATCCTTGGTGACTCGAATACAAAAACAACTAAAAATTTGAAGTGGAGGTGGATTTTGTGAGTAGATAGTTTTGGCTTTAGTATATGAATAGATCATTTGGTAGTTTTCTTGTGAAAAAATATTTTTATATGTATCTATGTATAAAAGTTAATATATTATTAATGTACTTTTTTGATACTTCCGTTAATGGAGATAAGGTCGATAGCTTTCTTTCTCGTGAAAGTACGGAAGAAGGTCGCTGAGGTAGAGTCCATAGGCAACCTTCTTAGGATGTCTTTGTCCCGTTTCCGGTTCCTTTTGAAGACCCATAGTAGCCGCAAAGCACCATTCTGCGCACTCTGAATAAAAGAGTGAATTTCCACAATGAGTTTCAAAGTGTCTGTGAACATTTAAAATCTCCTTTCTATAGGTAGTAAGAATTCTCCACCTTTCACTTTATTGATGTGAATTCGAATCAAGAAGGCAAAAAGGAAGAAGCTCCCAAGGAGGGTAAAAAAAGTTATAAAAAATATTATTTTTTCTAAATATTTGTTTTTATCTATTCGCATAGAGATATATGAGGATGTGAGATTTCTAGATAACATGGGTTCACTATAAAAGAAAGGTGAAACAAAAAAGTATTAATTGAGAATCAATCCCTAACCCTTGGAGAAATAACTTAGTCTTCAACAAGCTAGGTGCACCAATTAGCCTTTCTAACGCATGGAGCCCAACATGTAATATTAAATAAATCTAAAACATATGTACATAATATTAAATTAATTTTACAAAAAGTATATACATAAAATATCTTGTTTTGCAAAAAAAAAAAAAGGAATTCACATCATGCATCATGTTCATAGTCCTTTTTATTTCTTGTCACTATAGACAAACGAACTCTTTCACATGGGTTATATTTTAAAAACACGAAAAAAGACTTAGCATTCATTTAAAATGTGAATTATTTTTGGATGGTAATCAAAGTGAAATTTAAATCAATTAATATTTTACTGATTTTAGTGTAACAAATATTCTATAAATCTAGCAAGAGCATGAACCATCTCCTCATTCCCAGTTCTATTTAAACCAAGTAAAAAATTTCTTGCTTGCTTTCTTTCTTTATCGGCTCCAATATTTTCACAAATTAAGAGTCACCATGCCATTTGATCAATTTGTGCAGGAGAAAGCACATGAAAAATCAGCAGACCGAAAATGAAAAGGACCCATGTCTGAACTATATGAATTGAAGCCCATCGTACCTATATTTTCCAATTTTGAGAAAGGAGGAACGTCCGAAAATGAGTTGAAAGAAGAAGATGAGTATGATAATGACCAAGATTTATCAATCTTGAAGTCCATGTATCATTACTACTTCAATAATGGTAGTGCAATTTCATATTATATATCAAAGGAAATGATTAATTACATCGATGATTTAATCCCTAACTTGAAATTTCATGGACAGGCATTGACAACTATGTTCTTACTGCTGCACCATAATTTCTCAATTGTTTGGGAAATGGTTGGAGGATATTACCCTGAAATGATCCATCATGTTTATTGCGAGATTTTCAACTTGTGTGTGGGTTTATGGGCTGATTTTGGAGACTATTATGTTGTTGACAATTGTAATGTAAACAAAGAGCATGATGCAGTTGATCACTAGAGTTTTTGATTCTTCATTCTTAATTTTCAAGCTCCGTGTTGTATTTCTTATAATTTGTTGAAGCATCAGTTTAAATTTCTTGGATTAATTTAAAAATTAGTTTTCTTGCAACTTTTAGTATAGCTGGAAATTTATTTGGGATAAGAGATCATGAAAAGTAATTTAGATATGGACATTTTCTCATTTCCATTCTAGTTTGATATATTTTATCTAAGAAGTTACACAAATAGATATCTTAATTAACCCTCTTTTTCAAGGAAGGAAAACAAAAACAAGATAATCAGAGAAGAAAATAGTCATAAATTTGAAGTAATTTTGACTAATTTACTCGTCTTTGTTTTCAATAAATGTGTACTTTATTTGTAGATTTTTACCATTTACATCAATAGAATTAACTTGATAAATTGAAGAATAGATTTCATTGAAGATGACATTTCGAAGAAGTGGTTAAAATTTAAAGTTGCTCAATGGAGTTTCATGTGTTGAAGTTCATAGAACGATTACCTAAAAAAGAAATTCATAGAACAGATGAGTACAAATCATCTAATAGTTTTCCTTATAATAAGTATTTTATGAGTTAATATACTATAATAGTATATTTTCTATACATTCATCAATTAGCCATTTACATATATAGTATGTTGGAATACTTACCCTTAATTTGCCTAAGGAACATATTACTCTATTTGTTCCTTTGTCGAGTATTGACACTGCATAAAGTAAAACGAGTAATGACATAGTACATTATTATGGAAACCCCGACTTATAAATAGTAAAAAACCATCACATACTCCTCTGTAGAATTTAATTTAACTTCACGAAACTCTGAGCCTAAACGAAAGGTTTGTACCCTATATAGGTAACCTAAGATTTTAGAAACCAGATGCCGATGCCGACGAGGCTGATGATTCCAATTAACACCGGCGTCATTATTTAGTCTCCAACATACCA
Organism: Solanum pinnatisectum; assembly: GCA_035578085.1. Classification (NCBI taxonomy): domain Eukaryota; kingdom Viridiplantae; phylum Streptophyta; class Magnoliopsida; order Solanales; family Solanaceae; genus Solanum; species Solanum pinnatisectum. The sequence continues at coordinate 15,124,046 of CM069080.1, forward strand.
CTATCCACATAAACCCTAAGATGTTAATTAAGTGCAACACTCAAATTGAGAGAAGTTGGAGAGAAGAGGAGAAGGAACACGTACATAAGGTACAGTAGCATTGGGGAAATGGGATGGAAAAAAAAGAAAAGGTCCCCGCCTATATATTATAATATAACTAGAGGAGTCTTAGAAAATAATTTCTAGAGAAAAATAACAATGGACTAATTGTCACGCCCCTAGCCTACACCCTGGGTGGGACTGGCACTCGAGAACCATTTCTGGCCCCAAGCGAACCCTTGGCCTGGCTAGACTCTCAGCGGAAGACTTTAAACATTATTACAATGATCAATTGCACTTATAAAACAACTATCTCAAATTAAGCTCAGAACATTTAAGGTTAAAACATTCAACTAGCCATAAATGGCAACTCAAGTCTTAAGATAAGAAATAACAATGTAAAGACATCTAAACTACTAACTGTCTATGAAGCCTCTAAAACAAGGAGGGATGTCGGGACAAGACCCCCGATCATCCTAACAACTAAAATACTAAAGCAAATTATAAAGGGGTCCTCTGGAAAGCAATGAGGCTCACCAACTAACTCTGAGTGCTCAACTAGATCAACGAGGCACTGGATGATGATCCTGGTTACCTGTGTCTGCATCATAAAATGATACAGGCCAAATGGTATTAGTACATTGAATGTACGAGTATATGAGGGGAATACTAAACAAGACATAAGCTTGAAAGAAATCTGAAAGAACACTAACCTTGACTTTACCCAACTCATGAATAACTCAACTCAAATGCAAAGTAAACAACAATAATGGTGCAGTTATACAAAGCATTTAAAACAGGAGGTAGCAACTCAAATTATTAAAGAAATGCAAGAACAACTCAGTTTACATGTAAAGTAATATAATACTGTGAGAGTTTCTCTAACCGACAACTATCACTATGAGCCTAAGTGATGATACAACGTCTTGCCCACGCTGCCATAACTGTCCTATACTTTGCCATCATATAGAACTCCTTAACTAAGTGGATCAACTAGTCTATGCTAAAAAGCACTAAGGAGCCATCTAAAAAGTATGATCCTTTCTACCCATGATGGCTACATGGTTTATGGAGACTTGAGTTATTATGAATCGTCCCCATATCGGTGCTCAATACTACTCCCGAAATATACCCAGCTCATATGTTTTAAAATAAAACTCTTTCTTTGGTTTGAGATAATTTGCTCAAAAACTTGCTCAAAAACTCTCTTGGAAATTAGTGTTTCCTCTCTTGTTTAAATGTGAAAACATTTACTCTTTGGGAGTACTTAGTTCCCATATACTCTTTTTGAAGAAATGAAATTCATTTGTTACTCTTAACTAACTTAAGACTAAAGTCTTAAAACAAGATTAAAATATTTGTAAAAGAACTCTCTAGACTTGGCTCTTAAGTTTCCTCGAATTTGAATTTTATGGATTCAAGGTTATGATTCAAGTTTATGAATGATTTCTAAGTGTTTAGAAGTCATTTAGAGTAGGTAGAATCAATAGGAAGTGTTAGTACACTTTAGAAGGACTTAAATGGGCTAAATAACGAAAAACGGGTGGGGCCAGATGACCCGGGCGCGTTCTTGGCGCGCTGGGCCAGCCCCTAAGTTACTGGGGCTCATTTCTGATGCACTGCTGGCGCGTTGCCCCAGCCCTCCTGGCACTATGGGGGCGCGTCGCGCCAGTATTCCCCCAGGCAAATTTGACGAATTTTTCCTCTCGTTTTGAGACCTAATTCGATTAATTTCGTTTCTTTTTCTCAATATCTCTTTAGATTAAGGTACCCACTACATAAACACAAGAATCTAACTCAAGGAAACTCTAATAATCAACATTAGACTCTCAAGAACTCCTCAATCTCAACCCAACTTCAAGAATGAAAGCAATTCAAGAACATCCATCAAGAACATTCAAACTTCCAATCTTTTTAGGACAACTTCATGCTGAAATTAACATGTTTGGCACGTGGGTGAACGAACCCAACGTTATGAAAGTCTCACATAACTTGTAGGATCAAATCCTTGACGAAATCCGCAATCAATTCCTTACGAAGACGAATCTTGATTTTCTTCTTCTCTTCTTTCTTGAGTTCTTCTCTCTAAAGCCCTAGCGTGAATTTTCAATTGTGCAAACTGAACCAATTCAGTTTTGACCCTAATTAATTCACTAAAAATGAATTAAACCAAGTGGGTATGGAAAATACCAAAATACCCCTTAAAAATCCGGATTAGACTTTCCTTATTTAGACAACCCAACTTCAAATGGGCATATCTCACTCATACGAATTTGGAATTGCGCGAACTTGGCGGTGTTGGAAAGATAATTCAATGATCTTTCCTACAATATCTGGAAACACACCTAACACATCCAGAGTTAGATGTTATGATCGTTTGAAGTTGACCAAAAACTCAAACTTAACTTAACATAACAAATTTTCCAGATTTTTCATTCTTTCCAAAAATGACTCTTTCTAATTATAGCCCATCTAGTTCTTTCAAATAGCGAGATGTTACAATATCTCCCCCTTGGGAACATTCATCCTCGAATGAGATTACTTTTATTAGGCTAAGGGCGTAACATCTAACATTTAGCTCAAACACCCAACAATCAAATCTAACACATCAAGTATATACATTAAAGAGTACTAAGAAGAGAATTAGTACATTGGTCTGGAATTTCTCCGAGCTTAAAGAGATGTGGATATATCTTCTTCATATCCTCCCCAGCTTCCCAAGTAGCTTCTTCAACAAACTGGTTCCTCCAAAGGACTTTGATTGATGCTACTTCCTTAGTCCTCAACCTGCTGCACATAGACCATCAACCTTGCTATATCCATGTCCCCAATTAGCATGGTTGCCTTACATTCCTTAATCGATAGACGAGACAGCCTAGTAACAAACTCATCTTACTCCTCATATCAACAACCATCTCTGGAGCATATCGGGAAAGTAGGGTGAACTTCAAGCTGTACTCATGAACACTTAGTGAATCCTGCTTAAGGGTGAGAAACTTTCGTACCTTGGCTTCTCTCATTTCACGAGGGAAGAAACGCCCCAAGAAAGCCTTCTCAAACATAGCCCTAGTCAAAATTGGTGCACCCTCAGCTCTACCCTTGTTCCACTGGTCAAACCAAGTCCTAGAAACATTCTTCAATTGATATACATCTGGTTCAACTCTGTCAGCATCGGCAACATGCATGACCTCAAATACCTTTTGCAATTTCTCAACAAAATTTTTTGGATCCTCAGTAGTACTTAAACCAGTGAAACTTGGAGGATTCATCCTTAAGAACTCTCGAATCCTCAAAGTATTAGCCACTTCCTGTCTAGTTCCTCTTTGTTGCCTAACCTGGTTAGTCACAGCTAGGCTCAACATTTGAATCACTTCCCTGAACTTAGCATTCTTGACTTCTTCTTGGGGTTGCACTTTAGGTGGATTAGGTACCCCTTGCTCCTCAACGTTACGCCTAGTAGACGACCTGTGACAGCTCTTCGTGGAGGCATGATTAACTGAAAGACACGCACAAGCACGAATTAGAAGAAATTTTTTAGTGATAAAACTCTAACGCATGAAATGAGTATAAAAGAAGTGAGAACATTCCTAAGTGTCATAGCCTCCTAATTATAGATGTGGCATGCTTCACACCGATAACTAGGACTCTACAGACACGGCTTCATAGACTCCCTAGGACTCTGTTTTCTGATACTAAGTTTTTCACGCCTCGAGCCTATACCCTAGGCAGGACTAGCACTCGAGAATCATTTCTGGCCCTAAGCGAACCCTTGGCCTGGCTAGAATCTCAGCGGAAGACTTTAAGCATTATTACAATGATCAATTGCACTTATAAAACAACAGTATCAAATTAAGCTCAGAACGTTTAATGCTAAAACATTCAACTAGCCATAGATGGCAACTCAAGTCTTAAGATAAGAAATAACAGTAGAAAGACAACTGAACTACTAACTGTCTATGAAGCCTTTAAAACATGGAGGTATGTCGGGACAAGACCCCTGATCATCCTAACAACTAAAATACTAAAGCAAATGATAAAGGGGTCCTCCGGAAAGCAAAGAGGCTCACCAACTAACTCTGAGTGCTCAATTGGATCAACGAGACGCTGGATACTGATCCTGGTTACCTATCATAAAACGCTACAGGCCAAATGGCATCAGTAGATTAAATGTACGAGTATATGAGGGGAATGCTAAACAAGACATAAGCTTGAAAGGAATCTAAAAGAACACTTACCTTGGCTTTACCCAACTCATGAATAACTCAACTCAAATTCAAAGTAAACAACAACAATGGTGCAGTTATATAAAGCATTTAAAATAGGAAGTAGGAACTCAAATTGCTAAAGAAATGCAAGAACAACTCAGCTTACATGTAAAGTAATATATTACTGTGGGAGTTTCTCTAATCGACAACCACCACTATGAGCCTAAGTGATGATACAACGTTTTACTCACACTGTCAGAACTGTCCTATACTTTGCCGTCATATAGAATTCCTTAACTAAGTGGATCCAGTAGTCTATGCTAAAAAGCACTAAGGAGCCATCTAAAAAGTATGATCCTTTCTACCCATGATGGCTACATGGTTTATGGAGACTTGAGTTATTATGAATCGTCCCCATATCGGTGCTCAATACTACTCCCAAAATATACTCAGCTCATATATTTTAAAACAAAACTCTTTCTTTGGTTTGAGATAATTAGTCAAAAACTAGCTCAAAAGCTAGCTCAAAAGCTCTGTTGGAAATCAGTGTTTCCTCTCTTTGTTTAAATGTGAAAACATTTACTCTTTGGGAATACTTAGTTCCCATATACTCTTTTTGAAGAAATGAACTTCATTTGTTACTCTTAATTAACTTAAGACTCAAGTCTTAAAACAAGATTAAAATATTTGTGAAAGACTTCTTGGAAAGACTCTATGAAATCTCTAGACTTGGCTCTTAACTTTCCTCAAATTTGAATTTTATGGATTCAAGGTTATGATTCAAGTTTATGAATGATTTCTAAGTGTTTAGAAGTCATTTAGAGTAGTTAGAATCAATAGGAAGTGTTAGTACACTTTAGAAGGACTTAAATAGGCTAAACGACGAAAAACGGGTGGGGCAGACGACCCGGGTGCATTCTTGGCGCGCCGGGCCAGCCCCTAAGTTACTGGGGCTCATTTCTGGCACACTGCTGGTGCTACAGGGGCACATCACACAAGCACTCCCCTAGGCGAATCTGACGAATATTTTCTCTCAATTTCAGACCTTAATTTGATTAATTTTGATTCTTTTTCTCAATATCTCTTTAGATTAAGGTACCCACTACATAAACAAAATAATCTAACTCAAGGAAACTGTAATAATAAACATTAGACTCTTAATAACTCTTCAATCTCAACCCAAATTAAAGAACGAAAGCAATTCAAGAACTCCCATCAAGAACATTCAAACTTCCAATCTTTTTAGGACGAATTCACGCTGAAATAAACATATTTGGCACGTGGGTGAATGAACCCAATGTTATGAAAGTCTCACATAGCTCGTAGGATAAAATCCTTGATGAAATCCGCAATCAATTCCTTACAAAGACGACAAATCTTGATTTTCCTCTTCTCTTCTCTCTTGAGTTCTTCTCTCTAAAGCCCTAGCGTGAATTTTCAATTGTGAAAACTGAACCAATTTAGTTTTGACCCTAATTAATTCAATAAAAATGAATTAAATCAAGTGGTTATGGAAAAGACCAAAATACCCCTTATAAATCCGGATTAGACTTTTCTTATTTAAACAATCCAACTTCAAATAGGCATATCTCACTCATACGAACTCGGAATCGCGCAAACTCGGTGGCGTTGGAAAGAGAATTCAAAGATATTTCCTAAGGTATCTGGAAACACAGCTAACTCATCCTGAGCTAGGATTTATGGTCCTTTGAAGTTGACCAAAAACTCAAACTTAACTTTACATAACAAATTTTCCATATTTTTCATTCTTTCCAAAAATGACTATTTCTAATTCTAGACCTTTCTAGTTCTTTCAAATAGCGAGATGTTACACTAATCTTTTATTTAATTAGTTAATGACCTTATATAGAATTACAAATTTAATAGAGTTAAATCCCACTAAACGACTAACTAAATCCTCTAACCTAACTCTCCTAAACTTTAGGGAAAGCTATCTACTACTCTAGAAAATAATAGAACACCCACGTACTAATAAAATATCAAACTAACAACTAAGTTAAAAAAATAACTATAATGCAGACTTGGTCAAATTAAACTAAGAATGATGTTGTCAACTTTAACACCCCTTCTCGACATCAGCTCTCCGTCTTAACCATGCCTAACTTCTTGCAGAAATTCTCCAACTTGATAACACTAAAACCTTTGGTGAACAAGTGTGAAATTTGATGTTCTATTTTGATGTGCTCCAGACCAATCTCTCTTTGGCACACTTTTTCTCGGATAAAGTGGTAATGAATCTCCACATGTTTAGTCCTTGCGTGGAAAACTGGATTTTCAAGCAAGAAGATTGCTTACTGATTATCACAGTACAAAGGAATTGCATAGCCTAATAGTTGTTTTAGATCCTTCACCGACTGCATAATCCATATACTTTTCTGAGCTGCAACTGCTCCTGCCCAATACTCTCTTTCTATTGTTGATAATGGCACTGTTTGCTACATTTTGCTGCACCAAGAAATGACTCCAACTTTAAGCTTAGACACAAAGCCAGTAGTTGAACGATGGGTATCTTGATATCCTCCATAGTCAGAGACAGTATCCGATCAGCTTGCATTCTTCACCTTTCTTATACAAAAGACCATAATCAATTGTACTCTTTACGTAACTCAAGATATGATGAACTCCATCCAAATGAGACTTATTTGGATTTTGAATGTATGACTCATCACACCTAATATGTAAGAGATTTTGGGTCTTGTTAAAGTTAAGTAATTCAAACTACCCACCAATTACCGATACATTATTGCATCTTCCAAGTCTTTCCCTTCATGAGCACATGTCTTAAAGTTTGGATCTAGCAGTGGTGAGGTTGGTTAGCAATTGAAAATACCAAACTTCTTCAATAGTTCTTTGAAGTATTTTTGTTGATGTAAGCAAATTCCTTCTTCACTGTGATCAATCTCCAAGCAAGAAAATTGTTAAGTTGTTTGTGTTGCTACGTTTGATTCGGTTGTAGCGCAACAATTTCCTCCTCCATAGCCTTAATCCACTTTAGATTCTGGAATGCTTCCTCAAAAGTTTCTAGTTCCTTTTAACTTTCATCTTCTATAATGGCATCATTCACAATCTTAGGATTTTTCTTTCTGATCCTGGTTGACCTTCTAAACTATATGAATTGAAGAACATCGTACCTATATTTGACAAATTCCATCCAAATGAGACTTCTTTGGATTTTGCATGTAACGACTCATCACACCTATTGCGTAAAAGACGTCGGGTCTTGTTAAAGTTAAGTAAATCAAACTACCCACCAATTGTCGATACATTGTTGCATCTGCCAAGTCTTTCCCTTCATGAGCACACATATTAACATTTAGATCTAGCGGTGTTGAGGTTGGTTTGCAATGGAACATCCCAAACTTCTTCAATAGATCTTTGGAATATCTTAGCTTATGCAAGCAAATTTCTTCTTCATGGCGATCAACCTCCAAGCCAAGAAAATGGTTGAGATGTCTGAGTTCGTACGTTCTAGTTAGTTGTAGCGCAACAATTTCCTCCACCATAGCCTTAATCCACTTTGGATTCTGGAATGCTTCCTCAAAAGTTTCTGGTTCCTTTTAATTTTCGTCCTCTACAATGGAAGCATTGGAAAACTTGGAATTTTGCTTTCTGATCCTTGTTAACCTTCTAAGTGAAGGTGGTGAATGTGCTCTAATTAACTCACCTTCTTCACCTAGTTGTTGGTAGATAGAACTTGCCATGGATTTTGAGTCACATCTTCCTCAATATTGTCTTAATTAGCTTCACCTTCATCTACATATTGAGTCAACTGGATATGAGAAGAGTCCAATGCACCTTTCAAGACATCGAAATCAAGCAACAATTCCTTATTTGAAGACCACCAAGAAGAAGCTTCATCAAATATCACATTTCAAGAAATGTAGCACTTTCTTGCTGTTGGGTCACAACATCACCACCCTTTTCGTTGACTGTCATGCCCTATAAAAATACAGCTCACAACCTTTTTATCCATTTTGCTACATAAATGATTAGGTACAAATACATATCATTCACATCCTTAAACATGAAAATAGCTAACAGAGGATTTCATGTTCCATAACTTCTCAAAAGGTGAAAGAAAATGTAACCTTTGTTTAGGAAGTCCATTGATCACAAAAGCTGCAGTCGTCATAGCTTTCACCTAAAATTATCTCGAAATATTTTTTTCGTGAAGCAGGCTCTGATATATTTTTGCTAGGTGTCAGTTCTTCCTTTCTTCTACTCCATTTTTTTATGGCGTATCTGGACATGTGAACTGATGGCGTATTCGACACTTTTCAAGGAATTCAGAAAATTCATGTATGGTATAATCCCCACCATTATCAATTTGCAGCTAGTGAATTTTCTTACCAACTTCTCTTTCAGCAACCTTTTTGAATTCTTCAAATTTTGAAAATACCTCAGACATCTCCTTTAAAAATTAAGTGCATGCATACCTGGAAAAATCATCAATGAATGTCAACATATATTTCATCCCACCAACAGTGAGTTGCTTGACAGGGAGAAACACATCTGAGAGAATTACCTCTAATGGTTCTTTGGCAATATATTTTGAATCCTGATACGACAACTGATGCATTTTACCATACTAGCAACCTGCACATATTACATCTGTCCTTGGTGAAAGTTTGGGAAGATCTTTCAACATTGACTTTTTCGTCATGATTCTAAGTTTAGAGTAGCTAACGTTACTCAACCGGATGTGCCATAAGTCTACTGTCTCATTCTTCCTTGTCTTGTCCATAAATGCGGTTTCTCCTGACATTACCTAGAAAAAATTTAATCTTTGCCCTTTCATCACTTACTCTTCTTCAATCTCAAGATCTTGGTATATTCTTACATCTTACGGACCAAATAGAACATAATGACCTGAAGATGTCAACTAAGCTACTAAAAGAATATTTTTCTTCATACCTAGGATATGATAAACATTTTGAAGCAACATCAGATAAACACAACTAGCTGGAGGCACAATAGTCTTACCAATGTGAGATATCAGTAATTTAATGTCTTTTGTTGTTGCTACTTCACGACTTCCCTTGTACTCGGACAAATTTTGCAGCTTCTTTTTGTTAGAGTAGGTAAACGTCCCACATTGGTTGGGGAATGGACTGATGGTCTCCTTATATGGACTTGGGCAATCCTCACCTCATGTACTTGCTTTTGGGGTTGGGTTAGGCCAGGTGCCATTTCATTACATGGTATCAGAGCCAGGTTCATCCTTTGGTCTAGGCGTAAAGGGGGTATTAGAGTGGATAAAAGTCTCACATTGGTTGGGGAATGTACTGATGATCTCCTTATATGGATTTGGGAAATCCTCCCCTCATAAGCTAGCTTTTGGGGTTAGTTAGGCTAAGGTGTAATTTCTTTACGAATAGATAACCTGGTAGTTTTGCTTGTGAAAAAGTATTTTTATATTTATCTATATATATAAAAGTTAATATATTATTAATGTACTTTTTATAAAGTTCCGTTAATTACACAAACATAACATTTGAAGTTTTTTTCTAAGGTAGTGAGAATCCTCCACTTTTCACTTTATTGATGTGGATTAGAGTTATCAAGAAAGAAAAAGGAGGAAGCTCCCAAGGAGGGTAAAAAAAGTTAAAAAAGTATTATATTTTTCTAAACACTTATTTTTTTTTTCTATTCACGTAGAGATATATAAGGATATTAGATTTTTAGATAACATGTGTTCACTATAAAAGAAAGGTTAAAAGAGATTACTAATTGAGAATCAATCTCTAACCCTTGGAGAAATAATTTAGTCTTCAACAAGGTAGGTGCACAAATTAGCCTTTCTTGCGCAAGCAGCCAAACATATAATATTAAACAAATTCTAAAAATATGTACATAATATTAAACTAATTTTAAAAAAAGTATATACATAAAATATCTCGTTTTGCAGAAAAATCATGAATTCACACCATGCATCATGGTTATAGTCCTTTTTATTTCCTGTCACTATTGACAAACCAATTCTTTCACATGGGTTATATTATAAAAACAAGAAAAATGACCGAACATTCATTTAAAATGTGAACTATTTTTGGATGGTAATCAAAGTGAAATTTAGATCAAATAAATGTTTACTCAATTTAGTGTAATAAATATTTTATAAATCTAGCAAGAGCATGAACCACCTCCTCATTTCCAGTTCTAGTTAAACCAAGTAAAAAAATTTCTTGCTTGTTTGATTTCTTTGTTGGTTTCAATATTTTCACAATTTAAGAGTCACCATGCCATTTGATCAATTTGTGCCGGAGAAAGCACATGAAAAATCAGCAGAACGAAAAGGAAAACGACCCATGTCTGAACTATATGAATTGAAGCCCATCGTACCTATATTTTCCAATCTTGAGAAAGGAGGAACGCCCAAAAATGAGTTGAAAGAAGAAGATGAGTATGATTATGACCAAGATTTAGCAATCTTGAAGTCCATGTATCATTACTACTTCAATAATGGCAGTGCTATTCCATATTCAATATCAAAGGAAATGATTAATTACATCGATGATTTAATCCCTAACTTGAAATTTCATGGACATGCATTGACTACTAAGATCTTACTGTTGCACCACAATTTCTCAATTGTTTGGGAAATGGTTGGAGGATATTACCCTGAAATGATTCATCCTGTTTATCGCGACACTTTCAACTTGTGTGTGGGTTTATGGGCTGATTTTGGAGACTATTATGCAATTGACAGTCATGATGTAAACAAAGAGCATGATGCAGTTGATCACTAGAGTTCTTGATTCTTGATTCTTCATATTCAAGATCCATGTTTTCGTATATGTATTTCTAATAATTTATTGGAGCACAAGTTTAAATTTGTTAGACAAATTTTAAAAAATAGTTTTCTTACAACTTTTCGTACAACCGAAAATTTATTTGGGATTAGAGATTATGAAAAGTAATTTTGATATGGAATTTTTCTCTTTTCCATTTTAGTTGGATGTCTTTTACTACCTTTATCCATAATTACTTGTCCACTTTTGAATTGGCACGCTTATTAAGAAAGCAATAATTGACATAATGACTTTACCTTTTTATCACTATTAATTATAAAGTGGGTGAATTAAAACTTTAAGTTTTTCAAAAAGTTCTACTTTTTTCGAAGTAATTAACTGAGGGTATAATGGGTTAAAAATAAAAATTTTCCTTTCTTGATTTGTCAAAATGGACAAGTAATCAGAGACAACTTAAAATGGAAAAGTGGACAAGTAATTAGGGACAGAGGGAATATTTATCAATTTGCAAAAATAGATATCTTAATTAACTCTCTTTTTCAAGGATGGAAAATAAAAACAATAGAATAAGAAAAGAAAATAGTCATAAATAACAAGTAATTTTGACTAATTTACTGTTGTCTTAGTTTTCAATAAATGTGTACTTTATTTAAAGATTTATACCATTTACGTTCGTTGACTGAACCTGATAAATTTAAGATTAGATTTCATTGTAGATGTCATTTAATTCGATGTAGTGATTAAAATTTAAAGTTATTCAATGGAGATTTGAGTTATTTTGTGGTTTTCGACCCATTTTGCATGGAGTTTCATGTGTTGAAGTTCATTGTATGATTACAAAAAAAAAAAAAAGATGTTCGTAAAACAGATGAGTACAAATCATCTAGTAGATTTCCTAATAAAAAGTATTGTATAAGTTAATATAATATCGTGCTATATTTTTTATACATTCTTTACATGTTTAGTATGTTGGAATACTGATGCCCAAATTTGCCTTAGAAACATGTTACTTTATTTGTTCCTTTGTGGAATACTAGCACATCATTAAGTAAAACGAGTAATTACACGATACATTATTACGGAAAACCCGGACTTATAAATAGTAAGAAACCATCACCTACTCCTCTGTAGAATTTAACTCAACTTTATGAAACTCTGAGCCTAAACATAAGGTTACAAACCTATATATATAACCTAAGATTTTAGAAACCATATTTTGATGCCGACGAGGCTGGTGATTCTAATTGTCACCGACGCCATTATTTCTTCTCCAACATATCGCTATCCACAGAAACCCTAAGATGTTAATTAGGGCGCAACCATCAAATTGAGAGAAATTGGATAGAAGATGAGAAGGAACACTTAGATAAGGTAAAATAGGATTGGGGAAATGGCAGGCAAAAAAAAAGAAAATGTCCCCGCCATAATAATATAATATAATTGGAGGACTCTGAGAAAATAATTTCCACAGAAAAATAACAATGGAGTAATCTATTATTCGATCAGTTAATGACCTTATATAGAATTACAATTTTAATAGAGTCACGATCCCAGTAAACCACTAACTAAATCCACTAACCTAACTCTCCTAAACTTTAGGGAAAGCTATCTGCTACTCTAGAAAATAATAGAAAACCCACGTATGAATAAAATATCAAACTAACAACTAAGCTAAAAAAAATAACTATACTGCAGACTTGGTCAAATTAAACAAGGAATGTTGTTGTCAAATTAACACCCCTCCTCGACACTAGCTCTCCGTATTAACCATGGCTAGCTTCTTAAAGAAACTCTCCAACTTGTTGACACTAAAACCTTTGATGAACAAGTCTGTAATTTGATGTTCTGTTTTGATGTGCTTCAGACCAATCTCTACTTGCCACACTTTGTGTCGGATAAAGTGGTAATGGATCTCTAGTTATTTAGTCCTTGCGTGGAAAACTAGATTTTCAGCCAGGAAAATTGCTCACTGATTATCACATTAGAAAGGAACTGCATAGCCTACTAGTTGTTTTAGATCCTTTCTTGACTGCTTAAGCCATGTACTTTCCTGAGCTGCAACTGTTGTTGCCCAATACACTGCTTATGTTATTGACAACGACAGAATTGGCTACCCTTTGCTGCACCAAGAAATTGCTCCAGCTCCAAGCTTAAATACATAGCCAGTAGTTGATGATATCCTCCATAGTTAGAGTCACAATTTCCAATCAACTTGCATTCTTCACCTTTCTTATACAAAAAACCATAATCAATTGTACTCTTTACATATCTCAAGATTTGAGGAATTCCATCCAAATGAGACTTCTTTGGATTTTGCATGTAACGACTCGTCACACCTATTGTGTAAAAGATGTCGGGTCTTGTTAAAGTTAAGTAAATCAAACTACCCACCAATTGTCGATACATTGTTGCATCTGCCAAATCTTTCCCTTCATGAGCACACATCTTAACATTTGGATCCAACGGTGTTGAGGTTGGTTATGGAACATCCGAAACTTCTTCAATAGATCTTTGGAGTATTTTTGCTGATGCAAGCAAATTCCTTCTTCACTGCGATCAACCTCCAAGACAAGAAAATGGTTGAGATGTTTGACTTCCTACGTTTTGGTCAATTGTAGCCCAACAATGTCCTCCTCCATAACCTTAATTCACTTTGGATTCTCAAATGCTTCCTCAAAAGTTTCTGGTTCCTTTTAATTTTCGTCTTCTACAATGGCAGCATTGGTAAACATGGAATTTTGCTTTCTGGTCCTTGTTAACCTTGTAGGTGAAGGTTGTGAAAGGGCTCCTTCACCTAGTTATTGGTAGATAGAAGTTTGCCACGTATTTTGAGCCACATCTACATCAATATCGTCTTAATTAGATTCACCTTTATATACATCTTAACTCAACTGGATATGAGAAGAGTCCAACGCACCTTTCAAGACATTGGAATCAGGCAACAATTCCTTATTTGAAGACCACCAAGAAGAAGCTTCATCGAATATCACATTTCAAGAAATTTAGCACTTTCCTGCTGTTGGATCACAACATCGCCACCTTTTTCGTTGACTATCATGCCCTATAAAAATATACCTAACAACCTTTTTATCCATCTTGCTACATAAATGATTAGGTACAAATACATATCATACATATCCTTAAACATGAAAATAGCTAACAGAGGATTTCATGTTCCATAACTTCTCAAAAGGTGAAAGAAAATGTAACCTTTGTTGAGGAAGACTTTTGATCACAAAAGATGCAGTCGTCAGAGCTTCCACCCAAAATTATCTCGAAATATTATTTTCGTGAAGCAGACTCCGATATATTTTTGCTAGGTGTCAGTTCTTCCTTTTTTCTACTCCATTTTGTTATGCTGTATCTGGACATGTGAGCTGATTGCATATTTAACACTTTTTCAAGGAATTCAGAAAATTCATGTGAGGTATAATCCCTACTATTATTAGTTACAAAGAACTTTCTTACCAACTTCTGTTTTAGCAACCTTTTTGAATTCTTTGAATTTTGAAAATACCTCAGACTTCTCCTTTAAAATTTAAGTCCACACGTACCTAGAAAAACCTTCAATGAATGTCAATATATATTTCATCCCACCAACAGTGAGTTGCTTGATAGGGCGAAACACTTTTGAGCGAATTAACTCTAATGGTTCTTTGGCTGTATGTTTTGAATCTTGATACGACAACTGATGCATTTTACCATACTGATAACCTACACATATTACATCCGTCCTTGCTGAAAGTTTGGGAAGACCATTCAACATTGACTTTTTCGTCATGATTCTAAGTTTAGAGTAGCTAACGTTACTCAACCGGATGTGCCATAAGTCCACTGTCTCATTCTTCCTTGTCTTGTCCATAAATGCGGTGTCTGCCGACATTACCTAGAAAAAATTTAATATTTTCCCTTTCATCACTTACTCTTCTTCAACCTTAAGATCTTTGTATATTCTTACATCTTGCAGACCAAATAGAACATAATGACCTGAAGATGTCAACTGAGCTACTAAAAGAATATTTTTATTCATACCTAGGATATGATAAACATTTTGAAGCAACATCAGATCAACACAACTAGCTGGAGGCACAATAGTCTTACCAATGTGTGCTTGCTTTTGGGGTTGGGTTAGGCCAGGTGCCATTAATTTACATGGTATCAGAGCCAGGTCCTTCCCCGTTTGGACTCTCGGTCCACGCTCTAGTTGGGTCTAGGCATAAAGGGTGTGTTAGAGTGGATAAAAGTCCCACATTGGTTGGGGAATGGACTGATGATCACCTTATATGGATTTGGACAATCCTCCCCACATGAGCTAGATTTTGTGGTTGAGTTCGACACAGGTGTAATTTCTTTACAAATAGGTAACCAGGTAGTTTTCCTTGTGAAAAAATAGTTTTATATTTAACTATATATATAAAAGTTAATGTATTATTAATGTACTTTTTATATAGTTCCGTTAATTACACAAACATAACATTTGAAGGGTTTTTCTAAGGTAGTGAGAATCCTCCACCTCTCACTTTATTGATGTGGATTAGAATCATCAAGAAAGCAAAAAATGGCTAGGAAGTTCCCAAGGAGGGTAAAAAAAGTTTAAAAAATATTATATTTTTCTAAACACTTATTTTTTTCTATTCACGTACAGATATATGAGGATATGAGATTTTTAGATAACATGTGTTCACTATAAAAGAAAGGTTAAAAGAGAAAGTACTAATTGAGAATCAATCTCTAACCTTGGAGAAATAATTTCGTATTTGACAAGCTAGGTGCACAAATTAGCCTTTGTTCCGCAAGCAGCCCAATATATAATATTAAATAAATTCTAAAAATATGTACATAATATTAAACTAATTTAAAAAAAGTATACACATAAAATATCTCGTTTTGCAGAAAAATCATGAATTCACACCATGCATCATGTTCATAGTCCTTTTTATTTCTTGTCACTATAGACAAACCAACTCTTTTACATGAGTTACATTATAAAAACAAGAAAAAAGACCCAACATTCATTTAAAATGTGAAATATTTTTGGATGATATTCAAAGTGAAAGTTAGATCAAATAAAATTTTACTGATTTTAGTGTAATATATATTCTATAAATCTAGCAAGAGCATGCACCATCTCCTCATTTCCAGTTCTAGTTAAACCAAGTAAAAAAATTTCTTGCTTGCTTGCTTTCTTTATTGGCTTCTATATTTTCACAAATTAAGAGTCACCATGCCATTTGATCAATTTGTGCAGGAGAAAGCACATGAAAAATCAGCAGACCGAAAAGGAAAACGACCCATGTCTGAACTATATGAATTGAAGCCCATCGTACCTATATTTTCCAATCTTGAGAAAGGATGAACGTCCGAAAATGAGCTGAAAGAAGAAGATGAGTATGATTATGACCAAGATTTTGCAATCTTGAAGTCCATGTATCGTTACTACTTAAATAATGGCAGTGCTATTCCATATTCAATATCAAAGGAAATGATTAATTACATCGATGATTTAATCCCTAACTTGAAATTTCATGGACTGGCATTGACTACTAAGATCTTACTGTTATACCACAATTTCTCAATTGACTGGGAAATGGTTGGAGGATATTACCTTGAAATGATTCATCCTATTTATCACGAGATTTTGAACTTGTGTGTGGGTTTATGGGCTGGGCTGATTTTAGAGACTATTATGCAGTTGACAGTCATGATGTTAACAAAGAGCATGATGCAATTGATCACTAGAGTTCTTGATTCTTCATTCTTAATATTCAAGATCCATGTTTTCGTATATGTATTTCTAATAATTTATTGGAGCACCAGTTTAAAATTGTTAGATTAATTTAAAAGAATAGTTTTCTTACAACTTTTCGTACAACCGGAAATTTATTTGAGATGATCATGAAAAGTAATTTTGATGTGGAATTTTTCTCTTTTCCATTTTCGTTTGATGTCTTTTACTCCCTTGGTCCCTAATTACTTGTCCACTTTTGAATTGACACGCCTATTAAGAAAACAATAATTGACATAGTGACTTTACCATTATATCCCTATTAATTATGAAGTGGGTTACCATTAAAAATTTAAGCTTCTCACAAAGTTCTACCTTTTTCAAAGAAACTAATTGAGAGTATAATAGGTAAAAAAAAATTGTCCTTTCTTGATTTGTCAAAATGAACAAGTAATTAAGGACAACTTAAAAAGAAAAAGTAGACAAGTAATTAGGGACAGAGGGAATATTTATCAAGGTGCATAAATAGATATCTTAATTAACCCTCTTTTTCAAGGAAGGAAAATAAAAACAGTAGATTAAGAAAAGAAAATAGTCATAAATAACAAGTAATTTTGACTAATTTACCGTTGTCTTTGTTTTCAATAAATGTGTACTTTATTTAAAGATTTTTACCATTTACGTTCGTTGACTGAACCTGATGAATTTAAGATTAGATTTCATTGAAGATGTCATTTAATTCGATGTAGTGGTTAAAATTTAAAGTTATTTAATGGAGATTTGAGTTATTTTGTGGTTTTCGACCCATTTTGCATGGAGTTTCATGTGTTGAAGTTCATAGAATGATTACAAAAAAAAAAAAAAACAAGTTTATAAAACAGATGAGTACAAATCATCTAGAAGATTTCCTAATAAAAAGTATTGTATAAGTTAATATAATATCATACTATATTTTTTATACATTCTTTACATGTTTAGTATGTTGGAATACTGACCCCCTAATTTGCCTATGGAACATGTTATTTTATTTATTCCTTTCTCGAGTACTGACACTATATTAAGTAAAACGAGTAAGGTAATAACACAGTACATTATTATGGGAAACCCCAACTTAGAAATAGTTAAGAAAAAAAAATGACCTACTCCTCTATAAAATTTAACTCAACTTCACTAAACTTTGAGCCTCAACAAAATATTACAAACCTATTTAACATAAGGAATTAGAAACTCTAATTACTAAACGTCAACAAGTAACTAGATCGTCGACCATACTACAAGTTATGAATTAATATTACAACTCTTACAAACCTATGAACTAACTCTAATTCCTAAACTTTAACACAAACCTCCAAAGGTTTATGTTTGTAAGTCTTCCTAACATGAAAAATATGTTCCTACAACAGTTTATACGATACTAGATCTAGAAAACATTAAATATCCAACTCGATAATATGCAATACAAGAAAATTTGACTGAAGAGCAATATAAATTCATGGATCAAGTTCTTTAATCTTATTGTCTTGTGTTGGCTGCAACTGGATCTACAGTCAGAACTATCTCAAATATGTACTTCATCTATTTGATTGTGTTTTGGTTGTAACTCTCGGTCCACGCTCCAGTTGGGTCTAGGCGTAAAGGGGGTGTTAGAGTGGATAAAAGTCCCACATTGGTTGGGAAATAGACTGATGATCTCCTTATATGGATTTGGGCAATCCTTCCCTCATGAGCAAGATTTTGGTGTAAAGTTAGGCTCAAGTGTAATTTCTTTACAAATAGATAACCTGGTAGTTTTCCTTGTGAAAAAATATTTTTATATTTATCTATATATATAAAAGTTATATATTATTAATGTACTTTTTATATAGTTCCGTTAATTACACAAACATAACATTTGAAGTGTTTTTCTAAGGTAATGAGAATCCTCCACCGTTCACTTTATTGTGGATTAGAATCATCAAGAAAGCAAAAAGGAGGAAACTCCCCAGGAGGGTAACAGGAGTTTAAAAAATATTATATTTTTCTAAACACTTATTTTTTCTATTCGCGTAGAGATATATGAGAATATGAGATTTTTAGATAACATGCGTTCACTATGAAAGAAAGGTTAAAAGAGAAAGTACTAATTGAGAATCAATCTCTAACCCTTGGAGAAATAACTTAGTCTTCAACAAGCTAGGTGCACAAATTAGCCTTCTTGCACAAGCAACCCAATATATAATATTAAATAAATTCTAAAAATATGTACATTATATTAAACTAATTTTTTTTTTAAAAAGTATATACATAAATATCTCGTTTTGCAGAAAAATCATGAATTCACACCAAATGAGACTTATATTTTGAAGCACATATATCTTTTACGCAATGTCTGAACTATATGAATTGAATCACATCGTACCTATATTTTCCGATCTTGAGAAAGGAGGAACGTCCGAAAATGAGTTGAAAGAAGAAGATAAGTATGATTATGACCAAGATTTAGCAATCTTGAAGTCCATGCATCATTACTACTTCAATAATGGAAGTGCAATTCCATATTCAATATCAAAGGAAATGATTAGTTACATCGATGATTTAATCCCCAACTTGAAATTTCATGGACAAGCATTGACGACTAAGATCTTACTGTTGCACCACAAATTTTCAATAGTTTGGGAAATGGTTGGAAGATATTACCCTGAAACGATGCATCTATTTTATCACGAGATTTTCAACTTGTGTATGGGTTTATGGGCTGATTTTGGAGACTATTATGCAGTTGACACTAGTGATATAACAAAGAGCACGACGCAGTTGATCACTAGAGTTCTTGATTCTTCATTCTTAATTTTCAAGACCCATGTTGTATTTCTAATAATTTCTTGGAGCTTCAGTTTAAATTTTTTAGATTAATTTAAAAATTAGTTTTCTTGCAACTTTTAGTTTAACTGGAAATTCACTTAGAATTAAAGATCATGAAAAGTAATTTTATACGAAATTTTTTCTTTTTCGTTTTAGTTTGATGTCTTTTATTTATCAAGTTAGACAAATAGATATCTTAATTAACCCTCTTTTTCAAGGAAGGAAAATAAAACAATAGAATCAGAGAAGAAAATAGTCATAAATTTGAAGTAATTTTGACTAGTTTATTCTTATCTTTGTTTTCAATAAATGTTCACTTTATTTGTAGTTTTTTACCATTTACATCAGTTGAATTAACTTGATAAATTGAAGAATAGATTTCATTGAAGATGATATTTTGAAGTAGTGGTTAAAATTTAAAGTTACTCAATGGAGATTTGAGTTATTTGGTGGTTTTCAACCCATTTTGCATGGAGTTCATCTGTTGAAGTTCATAGAATGATTACCTAAAAAAGAAGTTCATAGAACAAATGAGAACAAATCATCTAATAGTTTTCCTTATAAAAAGTATTTTATAAGTTAATATAACATAATAGTATATTTTCTATACATTCAACAATTAGAAATTTACATATATAGTATGTTGGAATATTGACCCCCTAATTTGCCTAAGGAACATGTTACTTTATGTGTTCCTTTGTCGAGTACTGGCACAACATTAAGTAAAATGAGTAATGACACAAATACTTATTATTATGGAAAACCGGACTTATAAATAGTAAGAAACCATCACCTACCCCTCTGTAGAATTTAACTCAACTTCACGAAACTCTGAGCCTAAACATAAGGTTGCAAACCTATATATATAACCTAAGATTTTAGAAACCATATTCCGATGCCGACGAGGCTGGTGATTCTAATTGTCACCGACGCCATTATTTCTTCTCTGACATATCGCTATCCACAGAATCCCTAAGATGTTAATTAGGGTGCAACCATCAAATTGAGAGAAATTGGATAGAAGATGAGAAGGAACAGTTAGATAAGGTACAATAGGATTGGGGAAATGGCACAAAAAACGAAAAGAAAAGGTCTCTGCCATAACATTATAATATAATTGGAGGACTCTGAGAAAATAATTTCCACAGAAAAATAACAATGGAGTAATCTTTTATTCAATCAGTTAATGACCTTATATAGAATTACAACTTTAATAGAGTCACTATCCCACTAAACTACTAACTAAATCTACTAACCTAACTCTCCTAAACTTTAGGAAAAGCTATCTGCTATTCTAGAAAAATAATAGAACACCCACGTACGAATAAAATAACAAACTAACAACTAAGCTAAAAAAATAACTATACTGCAGACTTGGTCAAATTAAACAACGCATGATGTTGTCAACTATAACACCCCTCCTGGACATTAGCTCTCCAAATCAACCATGGCTAGCTACTTAAAGAAAGACTCCAACTTGTTGACACTAAAACCTTTGATGAACAAGTCTGCAATTTGACGTTCTGTTTTGATGTGCTTCAGATCAATCTCTACTTGCCACACTTTGTCTCGGATAAAGAAGTAATGGATCTCTAGTTATTTAGTCCTAGCGTGGAAAACTGGATTTTCAGCCAAGCAAATTGCTCACTGATTATCACATTACAAAGGAACTGCATAGCCTACTAGTTTTTTTAGATCCTTTATCAATTGCTTAAGCCATACTTTCCTGAGCTACAACTATTGTTACCTGATACATTGCTTTTGTTATTGACAATGACACTATTAGCTACCCTTTGCTGTACCAAGAAATTGCTTCAACTCCAAGCTTAAACACATAGCCAGTAGTTGATGATATCTTCCATAGTCAGAGTCACAATATCCAATCAACTTTCATTCTTCACCTTTCTTCTACAAAAAATCTTAATCAATTGTACCCTTTACATATCTCAAGATTTGACGAATTCCATACAATGAGACTTCTTTTGATTTTGCATGTAACGCCTCATCACACCTATTGCGTAAAAAATGTCAGGTCTTGGTAAAGTTAAGTAAATCAAACTACCCACCAATTTTTGATACATTGTTGCATCTGCCAAGTCTTTCCCTTCATGAGCACACATCTTAACATTTGGATCCAGCGGTGTTGAGGTTGGTTTGCAATGAACATCCCAAACTTCTTCAATTGATCTTTGGAGTATTTTTGCTGATGTAGGCAAATTCCTTCTTCACTGCGATTAACCTCTAAGCCAAGAAAATGGTTGAGATGTATGAGTTCCTACGTTTAGTCAGTTGTAGCGCAACAATTTCCTCCTCTATAGCCTTAATTCACTTTGGATTCTAGAATGCTTCCTCAAAAGTGTCTGGTTCCTTTTAATTTTCATCTTCTACAATGACAGCATTGGCAAACTTGGAATTTTTCTTTCTGGTCCTTGTTAACCTTCTAGGTGAAGGTGGTGAATGTGCTCCAATTAGCTCACCTTCTTCACCTAGTTGTTGGTAGATAGAAGTTTGCCACAGATTTTGAGTCACATCTACATCAATATTGTCTTAATTAGCTTCACCTTCATCTACACATTGACTCAACTAGATATGAGAAGAGTCAAACGCACCTTTCAAGACATCAGAATCAGGCAACAATTCCTTATTTGAAGACCACCAAGAAGAAGCTTCATTAAATATCACATTTCAAGAAATGTAGCCCTTTCCTGCTGTTGGATCACAACACCGCCACCCTTTTCGTTGACTGTCATGCCCTATAAAAAATACACCTAACAAACTTTTTATCCATCTTGCTACATAAATGATTAGGTACAAATACATATCATACACATCCTTAAACACGAAAATAGCTAATAGAGGATTTCATGTTCCACAACTTCTCAAAAGGTGAAAGAAAATGTAACCTTTGTTGAGGAAGTCTATTGATCACAAAAGATGCAGTCATCATAGCTTCCACCCAAAATTATATCGAGATATTTTTTTGTGAAGCAGACTCCGATATATTATTGCTAGGTGGCAGTTCTTCCTTTTTCCTACTCCATATTGTTGTGGTGTATCTGGACATGTGAACTGATGGCGTATTCAACACTTTTTTAAGAAAGTCAGAAAATTCATGTGACGTGTAATCCCTACCATTATCAGTTCGTACACAAAGAATTTTCTTACCAACTTCTCTTTCAGCAACCTTTCTGAATTCTTTGAATTTTGAAAATACCTTAGACTTCTCCTTTAAAAGTTAAGTCCACATGTACTTGGAAAAATCATCAATGAATGTCAACATATATTTCATCCCACCAACAGTGAGTTGCTTGACAGGGTGAAACACATCTGAGCGAATTAACTCTAATGGTTCTTTGGCTAAATATTTTGAATCCTGATACGACAACTGATGCATTTTACCATACTGACAACCTACACATATTACATCCGTCCTTACTGAAAGTTTGGGAAGACCTTTCAACATTGACTTTTTCTTCATGATTTTAAGTTTAGAGTAGCTAACGTTACTCAACCAGATGTGCCATAAGTCCATTGTCTCATTCTTCCTTGTCTTGTCCATAAATGCGGTTTCTGACAACATTACATAGAAAAAATATAACCTTTTCCCTTTCATCACTTACTCTTGTTCAACCTCAAGATCTTGGTATATTCTTACATCTTGCGGACCAAATAGAACATAATGACCTGAAGATGTCAACTGAGCTACTGAAAGAATATTTTTCTTCATACCTAGGATATGATAAACATTTTGAAGCAACATCATATCAACACAACTAGCTGGAGGAAGAATAGTCTTACCAACGTGAGATATTAGTAATTTTGTGTCTTCTGTTGTTGCTACTTCACGACTTCCCTTGTACTCAGACAAATTTTGTGGCTTCTTTTTGTTAGAGTAGGTAAATGTCCCACATTGGTTGGAAAATGGACTGATGGTCTCCTTATATGGACTTGGGCAATCCTCCCCACGTGTGCTTGCTTTTGAGGTTGGGTTATGCCAGGAGCCATTTCTTTACATGGTATCAGAGCCAGGTCAATCCCCGTTTGGACTCTCGGTCCACACTCCAGTTGGGTCTAGGCGTAAAGGGGGTGTTAGAGTGGATAAATTCCCACATTGGTTGGGGAATGGACTGATGATCTCCTTATATGGATTTGGGCAATCCTCCTCTCATGAGCTAGCTTTTGGGGTTGAGTTAGGCTCAAGTGTAATTTCTTTACAAATAGATAACCTGGTAGTTTTCCTTGTGAAAAAATATTTTTATATTTATCTATATATATAAAAGTTATATATTATTAATGTACATTTTATATTGTTCCATTAATTACACAAACATAACATTTGAAGGGTTTTTCTAAGGTAGTGAGAATCCTCCACCTTTAACTTTATTGATCTGGATTAGAATCATCAAGAAAGCAAAAAGGAGGAAGTTCCCAAGGAGGGTAAAAAAAGTTTAAAAAATAATATATTTTTCTAAACACTTATTTTTTTCTATTCGCGTAGAGATATATGAGGATATGAGATTTTTAGATAACATGTGTTCACTATAAAAGAAAGGTCAAAAGAGAAAGTACTAATTGAGAATCAATCTCTAACCTTGGAGAAATAATTTAGTGTTCAACAAGCTAGGTGCACAAATTAGCCTTTGTTCCGCAAGCAGCCCAATATATAATATTAAATAAATTCTAAAAATCTGGACATAATATTAAACTAATTTTAAAAAAAGTATATACATAAAATATCTCGTTTTGCATAAAAATCATGAATTCACACCATGCATCATGTTCATAGTCCTTTTTATTTCTTGTCACTATAGACAAACCAACTCTTTCACATGAGTTATATTATAAAAACAAGAAAAAAGACCCAATATTCATTTAAAATGTGAACTATTTTTGGATGGTAATCAAAGTGAAATTTAGATCAAATAAAATTTTACTGATTTTAGTGCAATAAATATTCTATAAATCTAGCAAGAGCATGAACCATCTCCTCATTTCTAGTTCTAGTTAAACCAAGTAAAAAAATTTCTTGCTTGCTTGCTTTCTTTATTGGCTTCAATATTTTCACTAATTAAGAGTCACCATGCCATTTGATCAATTTGTGCAGGAGAAAGCACATGAAAAATCAGCAGACCGAAAAGGAAAACGACCCATGTCTGAACTATATGAATTGAAGCCCATCGTACCTATATTTTCCAATCTTGAGAAAGGATGAACGTCTGAAAATGAGTTGAAAGAAGAAGATGAGTATGATTATGACCAAGATTTTGCAATCTTGAAGTCCATGTATCATCACTACTTCAATAATGGCAGTGCTATTCCGTATTCAATATCAAAGGAAATGATTAATTACATCGATGATTTAATCCCTAACTTGAAATTTCATGGACAGGCATTGACTACTAAGATCTTACTGTTATACCACAATTTCTCAATTGATTGGGAAATGGTTGGAGGATATTACCCTGAAATGATTCATCTTATTTATCGCGAGATTTTCAACTTGTGTGTGGGTTTATGGGCTGATTTTAGAGACTATTATGCAGTTGACAGTCATGATGTAAACAAAGAGCATGATGCATGCAATTGATCACTAGAGTTCTTGATTCTTCATTCTTAATATTCAAGATCCATGTTTTCGTATATGTATTTCTAATAATTTATTGGAGCACCAGTTTAAATTTGTTAGATTAATCTTTAAAAAATAGTCTTCTTACAACTTTTCATACAACCGGAAATTTATTTGGGATTAGAGCTCATGAAAAGTAATTTTGATATGGAATTTTTCTCTTTTCCATTTTAGTTTGATGTATTTTACTCCCTTTGTCCCTAATTACTTGTCAACTTTTGAATTGGCACGCCTATTAAGAAAAAAATAATTGACATAGTGACTTTACCATTTTATCCCTATTAATTATGAAGTGGGTTAATTAAAAATTTAAGCTTTTCAAAAAGTTCTACATTTTTCAAAGTAATTAATTGAGGGTATAATAGGTAAAAAAAATTGTCCTTTCTTGATTTGTCTATGTGGACAAGCAATTAGGGACAAGTTAAAAAGGAAATGTGGACAAGTAATTAGGGACAGAGGGAGTATTTATCAAGTTTCACAAATAGATATCTTAATTAACCCTCTTTTTCAAGGAAGGAAAATAAAAACAGTAGAATAAGAAAAGAAAATAGTCATAAATAACAAGTAATTTTGACTAATTTACCGTTGTCTTTGTTTTCAATAAATGTGTACTTTATTTGAAGATTTTTATCATTTACATTCGTTGACTGAACTTGATAAATTTAAGATTAGATTTCATTGAAAATTTCATTTAATTCGATGTAGTGGTTAAAATTTAAAGTTATTCAATGGAGATTTGAGTTATTTTGTGGTTTTCGACCCATTTTGCATGGAGTTTCATGTGTTGAAGTTCATAGAATGATTACAAAAAACAAGAAGTTCATAAAACAGATGAGTACAAATCATCTAGTAGATTTCCTAATAAAAAGTATTGTATAAGTTAAGATAATATCATACCATATTTTTTATACATTCTTTACATGTATAGTATGTTGGAATACTAACCCCCTAATTTGCCTAAAGAACATGTTATTTATTTATTCCTTTGTCGAGTACTGACACTGTATTAAGTAAAACGAGTAAGGTAATGACACAGTACATTATTATGGAAAACCCCAACTTAGAAATAGTTAAAAAAAAAAAAACATGACCTACTCCTCTATAAAATTTAACTCAACTTCACTAAACTTTGAGCCTCAACAAAAGATTACAAACCTATTTAACATAAGGAATTAGAAACTCTAATTCCTAAACGTCAACAAGTAACTAGATCGTCGACCATACTACAAGTTATGAATTAATATTACAACTCTTACAAACCCATGAACTAACTCTAATTCCTAAACTTTAACACAAACCTCCAAAGGTTTATGTTTGTAAGTCTTCCTAACATGAAAAATATGTTCCTACATCAGTTTATACAATACTAGATCTAGAAAACATTACATATCCAACTTGATAATATGCAATACAAGAAAATTTGACTGAAGAGCAATATAAGTTCATGGATCAGGTTCTTTAATCTTATTGTCTTGCGTTGGCTGCAATTGGATCTACAGTCAGAACTATCTCAAATATGAACTTCATCTATTTGATTGTGTTCTGGTTGTAACTCTCTATGTAAGTGCACAGGTTCTTTGTGATACCTTGGATGTATTAATATATAGATGTGATACTTCTCCTTCTTCAAGCAGATGTCCTTCCTTCAAGATTTCTTTTCCTTTTAGGATTATGTTTGCAGCCCTTCCTTGAGATTTCATTCCATGTTAGGAATCTTCTAATAAAAGAAGCATTATGCGGCTGGACTAAATGCACTCTCTCCACCTCCATAATCCTTTTGCTTCATGTGGTTTACCTTTTCCTTATCCCAGTCAGACTCGGTTTAATAGAAACATGTCAGTGAAACTTGTTCCTTATATGTGTTCCCCTATTTTAAAATCATCAAAATCTTTCATTATCAAACAAATTCTCCTTTTTTATGATGACATAAATGGCTTCTTGTGTGCATCTTTTGTGCATAGCTCAACCTGTGTTATATAAGTTTCTCAAAGCACAACTTTAATGACACACTTTGTCATTTTCTTCGTATTAGTGATTTTTTTTTTCATTTAGAGTTTTTCTATAGTGACCCAAGCCAATTATAACTTGCTTGGACTATCAGTTTGGTCACTTGGTCGTTCATTCGTCAGTTTGGTCACTTGGTCGTTCGTTTGACTATTATGCAAGTTTATCTGTTTTGGAACATATGAATTTTAAATGGTTGGCTTCGGTTAAAACTCCAGGTAGAAGACCGTATTATGCCATTTTGATGGTTGTGTTAGCTCTTAAATATCGATTTTGGTGAAGATGGACCCTTGGTTTGGATGCCAAGGCTTCCAGACTTATTTAGATCAACCTTCATGATTTTGGCTAGAATGGAGCCTTGGGTGTGGAACCCACTTTTTGTGAAGAAACCCTTGGATAAGAGTTTCAACATCTCCATTGAGTTCGTTATATCGAATTTAGTTAAGTAGAATAATTTATTTTTATGCACAGGTTTTTGAACCAATCCCGATCACTCGAGTGGAGTCCATTGGGACTTAGTAAATATTGGCTAGTGTAGGCGCTTAAGCGGCCTTGCACAACTTTAGTGGCTGGCACTTAGGCCACCTTGGACCGCATTGGCGGTGGTTGGTTAAGAGGCCAAGGGATTGTTTTAGCGGGGGTCAGATGTATTGCCCTAGCCGCTTTAGCCACCGTGGTCCGCTTTAGAGGTTGCCACTTAAGTGGCCAATGGACCACTTTGTGGTCATTGCTGATTGTTAAATCTGTTTTCCAACGCTTATTTCTTTATGATTTCGTCCTTTATGAGATCCCAAGAGCTCGAATTTAAGGGAGATCCTCGACTCCTATATCGGGTATAAATTGTGAAAAAAACCTACATTTGGACAAAAACAACAATCAATGTAATTTGGAAGAAATAATAGTAACTTATTGAATTTCTACAAACTATATAACTATAAACTACACTCCCTGGCAACAACACCTGAATTTTAATGTTGCCCATACTACACAATTAAATGGGATTAAAACATAAGATTGCAAAATACAATAACCCAATTAGGTTGAACTCGAATACTATAGAGAACTTGTTTAGATATCATTATAATTTGTTAATAAAATTCTAATTAGTAACTAATTGGGGGTTAATAATGAGAAATTACTAACTACTCTAGGTACTTGGATTTTTATAAATAATAAAGACGAAATAGGATTGCAATTCATAGATGTCGGAACTCACACAAATAATTTACTATCAACTCATTTAGGTGTGTTTATTGTGCAAAATTAATGAATTTTGAAGTCTCCTAAAGCCTCCCTACCCAATTAAGAATATATCACCGTCCTTGCTTGCACTTAGTTGTTGAATTAATTTGTTCACATTGAAATCCTCTGGTGAGCTATCCTCTCTCAAGCTCAACCTACTAGATTGAGGTTGGTAGCTATCCCTATTAACTACATTTATCCAACAATTGAGAATATCGATGAGTTCTTATTATTTACAACAATTAAAAAGGTAATTTCTATGAAAGAATCGTAATACTCAATTGATCACCACTTCATGAGAAAATATTATTGTAAAGAAACTATTTCCATCATCACTACTCTAAGTTCAATAGCCCTATGACCCGGTTGGTCAATTTTAACAATTTTCATGAAATTACCATTTTACCCCTTCTGATATCGACCTCGAGTCTTTTTCGATGGAGTGTTGAAAGTTGGTTTTGAACATTGAGTAAGAAGTTGAGAAATTTGTAAGTTTTCAATTTTTTAAAGGCTAAATTTGTTAAAAATGGTTTTTGGTATATTTTGGAGTTTCCACTGTCGGAAGAAAATTTCATTGATTTCATCAGTCCGAAAATGTGGAAATTGGTCTATGAGAGTTGTCGGATTCGGAGTCTTTCTGAGGATTTGAGGTCCTAAGTTAAAAAATTGTGGAATTTTAGTCTTTGGGTTAACTTTGGTCAACATTTTGGAGTTTTGATGCTCAGATTGAATTTTCTAGAGTTCCATTGGATTCAGTGGATGATTTCAGGCCTAGGTGATGTCTTGGTTGAATTTTTAGAGGTATTGAGCTTGGTTTGGCCCTTTTAGACGTTATGATTAGTTTTTTGTGACTTACACAGGACTCGGGTCAAGTAAACCTCAGATTCGTATTTTGATGGTTCCATTAAGCCAAAACTGTTCAGTATAGTTAATTTACATATATAGTTTGTGAGTACGAGGTTCCGAACAAATTTTGAGGGTCATTTCGATGATTTTGAGTTGTCTGTTTTTCTGTTTTGTGTTATTGAAGCCAACCCTGGGCGATTGCAGAGGGGTGAGCGCATTTGTGGGAGGTCAAGCAATGACCTCCGCATTCGCAAAACAGTGGGTACATTCGTGGGGATTTAATAAGCCGAGGGGCCGCGTTCGCATATAGGGGTCTGTGTTCGCGGAGAACCCTTGGAGAGAATATCTTTCAAAAATCAGGGTTTCAACCCCATTTCACCATTTTTTTGAGTTTTGGGAGCTTTGGTGTGATGATTTGAAAAAGATTTTTGAGAAAAAATATATTTGGATAATGATTCCTAATCTTAAATCTTCATTTACCCATTATTATTTATGAATTTAAGTGTTGAAATGAATATTTTAAAATGATTAATTGGGGATTTTCTTCAAGAACCCAAGAATTTAGTAAAATGGTGATTATGGATTGATTTTAAATCTTTTTTCGAAATGGTTTTCACCAATGAGTTTCTAATTGCCTTGGGTAATGTTTTCAAGTAAAGATTTTTGGATTCAAACCTTATTTTTTGATTTGGGTTACTTGAGTTGTTTTGACCCATTTTACAAATGTTTGAATATGGTGTTGTTATTACTGGAATTTTATTGTGATTACTTGATTGAATTAGATTATGTGGCTTTGGAAATTGTTCGGAAAGGAAAAGATCAAGTATTGGATTGACTTTTGATTGAAATTGAGGCAAGTGATCTCTTAAACCTTATAAAATTAGTAGAATTATGTATTTCCCTTCATTTGTATGTGTTGGGGAGTAATGGGAATGAGGTGATGGATTCAATTATTCAAGTTGATTGATATTAATGAATAAAAGGGAATTAATGGAAAGACAATGTGTTGATCATAGTACTTTGTGAAATTTCCTTGTTGTGAACCCCAATGTGATGATTGATGAAATACTTTGATGACATTATTGTGGACTTGATTTTCTTGAGTTATTGTCTCTTCCTTGTGGTATGAAATTGCTTACTTGCATTAGTTTCTAAGCATCATGATAAGATATATGATTGTTATTGATGTCGAGGTCATTTTCGGAAAGTGTTATTGATGTTGAGGTCATTTTCAGCTAGTGCTATTGATGTCGAGGTCATTTCCAACGAGCTCTACTAATGTCGAGGTCATTTACAGAGAGTGATATTGATGCCGAGGTCATACAGCGAGTGCTATTGATGACGAGGTAATAACCGGGGAGTGTTATTGATGCCGAGGTCATTACCAAAGAGTTCATGAACTATGGGTGGTTCCCATGAGTTTCGATTGATATTATACTTTATAAATATGTGGATTTGTGCTCAATGTGCTTGATTATTGTGCTTTGATGAGTTTGATACTTGTGATTGATCTATTTGACACTTGTGATTGGCATACTTAATACTTGATAATTGTTGAATTGTGTCTATTGGACAATGATTATGAGAACTTGTGAACTGTATATTATGAACTGTTAGGTTGTACTGATTTCTATGGTTGTAATTTAAGGAAGTTCAGTTAAGATGAAAAGAGTACTCGTTTTCTAGCTAGTTTTTCTTTGTTTTGTCATGTTGTTTGCTGAGTACCGTATTGTTTGGTATTCACTCCTTACTTCTATACATGTGATTTCAGATTGTATTTGCTGAGTATTTAGCTTTCCTCTTGTTCATTCCATATTTTATTGACTCCGTAGGAGGCTTGGGCTTATTGTGGGGGTTGAGATCCTTAATTTAGCTTGTATCTTCGTTCATGGTGTAGATGATCTTTCTTATTCTTGTTTCTCGTTCTTCTTTATATCAAAATAAATAAAATTTGAAAGCGCACTACCCTTCTTTACTTTATAACCATCCTCCGACCCAAGGTGCTGTTAGAAAAGGTCAGCGGCGCAGTAAGAAAGACTTGCTTTTGACACCCCGCTGTGACGACCAACAGCGGGATGACCTTAGAATAGGTTTAACCTTAGATGCTTTAAATTGTGTTTTATCGCCCTCGTAGTTATGATTTGTTCCATATAAAGCTTGTATTTGGTCAATTTCTTGTGTGGGTACTTGTAACCTTGGTGTCTCGTTGTAGCCATGGGTTGGTCCTAGCTATGTTCAGTCATGGACTAGAGCAGCACGATTGGGGTATGACATCGTCCTATGAGTTTGCTTTCCCTTTATTGATTTGAAAACTTTTCTTTGGTCCCTTCGCTTGTTGTTTAATGGTAGACCTATTATACTCTTATTGAGCCTGATTATATTGTTGGGCCCAAGGTTGTGTGCGAGGATCAATTGGATTCTAGGTTAATACTCTCCATTTTGATAGCATGGTTTGGCTGGTTGTATGGTTGGTTGACTTGAGTGACTTGTTTGAATGTTGATGGTAGCATGAATTGTATTATTTGCACATTCTCACGGATTTTGTGGTATGATACCGACTCATGCATATGCAGAATTACCATTCATGGTAAGATATTGTTTACTCAACTTTATTCTAAACTGGTTTTAACAGAAGTCGTACTACCTGGATCACTTGTTTTATTGGTTTTTGAGCTTACGAGGAATCAGTAACGTGTTTCTTTCCTACTTGAGATATTAGAGGCATCTAGGATTCACTCAATTTTACTTAACTATCTGGTGCATCGATACCCTTTCTTACATGTTTTGGTCTAAGTGATGCCTAGGGGTTACTCTTGCTAGATAGGCTTGTGCCCCTAGAAGTTTACTGTCTGGCTAGGAGGCCCCTGGGTTTATACTTTCTAACTTGGTTGGTGCCCTTAGAAGTCTACTTTCTGGCTGGGCGAGCCCTTTATTGGGTGCCTAGGGTTAGAAGTTTGAGATGGTCACTATTGGTTCTGCTACTCACCCTGCATTTATATGCATCACCTATCACAAGTATACTTGTTTATTGATTGCACCCTCCAATTTATGGGGGTCGGTTGAAGTATGTTTGTTGTTTGTACCTTTTGGGCTTATGGGGCCCAGATTAGGTTATTCTTTGACTATATTATGTTCTCTATTCTTGTTAGCCGATATAATTTGACATTATAATTGTGGTTATAGGTCCTCCTGGCCTTGGGTTGTTGACTTGGTATCTTAATTGCTTGTGAGTAGGTTGTTGGCTTGCGATGTAGGTACGTTCTTGACTCGGTTTCTTACCCCTTGTATCCTGTTTCTATTCTTTATTGTCTGTCTACTTTAATATCTCTTGTTAAGTTATTTGTGCTTTGCTCTCCTTATTACTTGTTGTTTATGATTGTGTTATCTTTTGAGCTCACACGATTGCCTACTAAGTACCATTTTTGGTACTTATACTATACTTCTGCCACCTGCAGATCATAATTTGAGTTATCACCATTTATTTGGGGTCATGTGGAGCACCTTGGAGTTTCGGAGACTAGGGTGGTCTCCTGGCGCCCGGAGCTATCAATTTCCATCTGTTTTGGCTAGACTTAGTTTTTATATTGTATTCACAGATAGCCTGTACTTACCTTGTATTTGTAAAAGTTTTGTACTCTTATTTTGCATTAAATGCTCAATTACTAACTGATGTTAGGTCTTAGGGTAGATCATGTATTGTTTTCTGTTGATTATCTTTTATTTGCTTTGTTATAAGCTTTATCCTTCTTGTTGTTGGCTTCCGCCTGATAGTCCGTTGCTTATGATTTCCAGGCTAAGGGTTAGGCTTACCTACTGATGGGGTGTAGTAGCTAGGTGCCATGATTACCTAAGAAATTGGATCGTGACACAATTTATGCAAAATTATATGGGATACAAGACTCTTTTCCAATCAAGAAAGAAAATTTATATTAAGAGTCTGTTTGGTTAAACGGTATGGAGGCAAAAAGTGATTTCTTTAAAAAAAAAAAAGTACTCCCTCTGTCCCAATTTATGTGACTTACTTTCCTTTTTAGTCAGTCCCAAAAAGAATGACACATTTCTACATTAAGTAACAATATAACTATAAAATGTCTATTTTACCCTTAATAAAATGATTTATAGTCACACAAATTTCTATCATTCATTTTGGACCACAAGTTTTAAAAGTCTTACTTTCTTTCTTAAACTTCGTGCTTAGTCAAACTATACCTCACATAAAATGAGAAGGAGGGAGTATATTTTTTCTGTAAATTTGAGGTGTTTGACTAGCAAGTAAAAATGATATGTATAGAAATTGAAGTAGTTTTTCTACTTTTGGAATGAATCTAATACTTTCTGTTTCTTGAGAAAAAATATAGAAGAAACGAATTAATTTTCTCAAGACAAGTAAAATTTATCTGCACCGGGTGTATACACCAATCCAATACATGCATGCCAAGTGTTTAAATTTATAGTTCATTTTACTTGACCTTAATTAATTAACATGTGTTTTACTTCATCAAATCACATAATAATGGAAATTGCATTAGTTTGGTGTATACACCCGGTTCGGGTAGGTTTTTTCCCAAAAAAATACCATTAAGATAAATATATATATTCAAGGTATATCCCTTTTAGGTTTTATTAATTTCTAATTATAAAAATACCATTTTTTTTATAGGTCAAACCAAGAGGCTCTTGTACTGGCATGGTTCTTAAAGTAGTTGATTAACGTTCTCTATTTGTCAAACCTACAAATGAACGTGAATATCACTAAAGTCCAAAGTGAAAGTATTTTTATTTGTGGAAATCCTTTCCTCTTTCCACGAAGCGACCGATCCCCCAATTGAATATAGATAAATACAGCAAGCAATTCCTTGTTATAATTACAATCTACATTGAGTCTGAAGATGGATGAAGTTTTCGATCTCGACCTTGCTTTAACGGTGATGGAAGATTTCAACGCAGCAGCGGCTTATCAACTGTCGGAGCCTTCGCCGATTTCTGAAGGTGATGATACATTAGAGATGATGCCGACGGTTAACGCAGGTGGCTTTTGTTCAATCTGTATGGAAGAGTTTGAAACAGAAGTTGGTGCCAAACAAGTTCCCTGCGGTCACTTATTCCACTCATCTTGCCTTAAAAATTGGCTCTCCCTCCGCAAATCATGTCCTCTTTGCCGCTTCTCTTTCTCTACCTCATGATTTCTATATATAATATAATACTTGTAATAAACAGTTATTATATGTAGGAATTTTAGGTGAATTGTTAGGGTAATCAATTTATGTGACATATTTCAAATATCGAGATTCAAATAAGTTTATTTTGACAGTAAACTTTTCATATATCTTTTAAATTGTCAATTATTGTGGCTTATAATACTTTTTACGTAGTTTACAAATATATAAATTTCATTTCAAAAAAATTGAAGATTTCATGCACAAATTTCCGGTCAAACTTATATAGTTTGACTCTCGGAAAACGAGAATTGTCACATAAATTGGGAGACTGGGAGTATTTCTTTTACGTTTTCATAATTTTTATCTTTTAACATATTATTTCAAGTTTGATTGAAAAATTTGAATGGTCCAATAAAAGTTGTAGTTTATTGATATTAGTAATTAATTCAACAATAAAAATGACAAGAATGTTGAATATTTGTTCTTTAAGTTTACCTTGGTTTAAACAATTAAAATACATAACCTAATTTTATTTTTTCTTTATAATATTTAGTAATATAATTAATACTTATTAGACTTATTTTAGCAATCCAAATTTTATTAGTTTGATTTGATTTATAGATTTTAAACTCGATACAAATTATTAAATTTAATATTTGAAAAATCCGAACTAGCCTTGTCCATATACACTTCTATACACAAGTATAATTGAAATAATTACGATTCACAAATTCTATTTTAAAATAATGGCCATTTCTTGTAATACTTCATATGTCCGTATTTACTTGTCCAATTTTGACTTGACACACCTATTAAGAAAATAATAATTGACATAGTGAGTTTACCATTTTATTCCTATTAATTGATAAAATTTCAAAATCAGTTTATTCATTAAAGATGTTCTACTTTCAAAAACATTAACTCTCTAAATAAATTGAAGGTATAATAGGTGGTAAAAAATATTGTCTTTTCTTGATTTGTCAATAATGACTATTAAAAAGGGACAAATAAAAATCAAAATCGAACAAATAAAAAGGGACAGAGGGAGTATCAATTGAAGGAATTGTTAGCTGACTAGTTATTAATTATGATTTATTATAAAAACTAGAGTATATTTCGACATATAGTTATACGCCATTTATACACGAATATACATTTTTTTATCCAATATCGATACATTATATATACATATCCATACATAACATATTTAAATATGACCAGTTTATTTAAATAATTTTTGTTGTTTGTACATATATAGCTAATTTTAAACTTTTTTTTTATGTAAATAAAAAATGACTATATTTAGTACAAATAAAACTTCTTTATTTATCCAATGTATAATTCTTACAAGTTATGATACCAAATGTTGAGATTTTCATGGAGGAGGAGAGGACTCTCAATCTCTCAAATTCTATTGGCAATAAGTGACAATATGATTCATCTACACTTAATATTAATTTTCTAATACACGAACTAAGAAAAATCATGTATCACACACAATAGAAAAAATTCTTCTTCCAACGCATGGTTCAATTTTCAACAAAAGGGAAAATTATTTTAATTTTTCAGTTCCTATTTGTTTTTTTTGCTATGAAAACGATTTACTTAATAATTAATACATGAAGTGACAGATGGAAGTAAGGTAAACTAAAAAGATAAGATATAGTGGTAGTTGAGTATATGGCAGAATTTAGTTGACATAGAATTTCATGAATCAATTCTCTGTACCTAGCTTGGTCATTACATGACAAATGTGGTCCATTTTCTAACACTTGAATTAGTTGCTATCATTAGCATGGCCACTTGTACTCATTATCTTCACTTTTACATTATAAATATGATTCATGGAAGACCAAGACTCTAACTAAAAAGTGTCTTAGTTTGGCAAGACCTTTGTAGAAAAAGTTAGTTCTCATATCAAGTGGACTAGTTGTGCATAGAAACATATTTCCATTGCTTTCATTCTTGCCTTACTTTCTGGACAGTTTGAGAACATAATCGGAAATGGTAACTATAACCTTAGTACATAT
Source organism: Solanum pinnatisectum (assembly GCA_035578085.1). Taxonomy (NCBI): domain Eukaryota; kingdom Viridiplantae; phylum Streptophyta; class Magnoliopsida; order Solanales; family Solanaceae; genus Solanum; species Solanum pinnatisectum. Next base: position 15,160,536 of record CM069080.1, read on the forward strand.
TTCCCAAATTGGTCTTAAATTTGGGTCGTAAATTCATAGGTGGAGGTAGGATTTGAAGCTAATGAATATTGGATTTTAATCTTATTCGAGCTTGTTTGGCAATGTGATAACGCTGAAATTACCCTCAAAACAAGTTAAAGAGTAAGTGGTCGTCATCAATAAAAATACCCAACTTAGAGCCGGAGTCAAATTCCACAAGGAACAATTTATCGACAATCGAAAGGATAAAGAATTAATAGCAACAAGTTTTTGAATCTAAACATGCAATAGACAAGATTATCAAATCAAAAGTGATTTAGGTAACCAAGCGATGATTTTGGGCAAAGACATAATCAAACAAGGGGTATATGGGAATTGTGAAATTCAGAATTCAATCAACACTCAATGATCCATTGCAATTCAACACATGACAACTCAATAATAGATAGGTAGATCATCTTTAGTCAACACTAATCTCCTTTTGGTATCAAAGTGGTATATCACGAAATCTCCTTTCGATCTCAATCATGTTCAACAACAAAGCAATCCAAGACCTTAATCTAAACCTCTATTTCTAGCAAGTTTAACACTCAACAAAGTAGACCTAAAATATCTCCTTTCGGTCTCAAATTTGGGACTCAAAGTCAAATATGATTATTAACCTAATTCTCCACTTCACGAATTCTCTTTCAACAAATCCACAAAGATCGAAAGGTAGATCTGACCGTTGACTTGACGTATCCGGGCGCTTCATCCAATACTAAGTGTCCACGGTCGTTCAATAGTAATATAACCCAACCAAGGGTTGGGATCGTTCCCACAGAGAGCGGTTTGTAATTGAGAATCAATAGAAAAGCAAAAATATGTTCAAGTTAATTATAGCTATAGACATTAATGAGTAAAAACATGATAAATTAAAAAGGGTGACACAAGTGTCAATTATCAAAGATGGTTTTGTAAGCAATTATCAACTAAAATGACAACTAAAACGAAAATGCAAATATGGAGACGGGATTCTTGGGATGTGATAGGAATATGGGCTAAAATACACAGCGGGGTAAATGCTATTGATAGTAACTCACTGCAAATTAGTAACTAGGCTAGACTTTAGTTGGGGTAAATTTTCTCTCGAACAATTTACCCCGAATCAAATCGATTTCTCTCGAACACCGATAAGCGGCAATGAAACACAACCTTTGCCTTAGTCCATTCACTCTCTCGAGCTGAATGTGTGGGAGAGGGTTTAGGATTCACTCTTTCGAGCTGAACCCACGACAACCCAATAGCTACAGACTATCGATTCAGTGGTTTTGGTTTTAAAACTTCTCTCTCGAGCAAGTAAAAAACACAAAGATAAAATTGTATTTGCAACTACAACCCCATTTAATTCAAACACAACTACTGAACAAAATCACCTCTAAACAGCGAATAAACAATCAATTAGAAAAACCCAGTAGTAAATTCAATCCATATTCACAAAATCACACCCCAAGAATTGGGGTTTTAGCTAGACATAGTAAAGAGATAGAAATCGATACCGAAAAGTGTTTCCATCAAATGGGTACAATAAATATTGTCTTTACACACGTCAAGGATGAAGAATCTTCAATACCCACTTCCAATTGCTTAGAAAATGGAAATCTTCAACTCTTCAAAGCTAAGGAAAATTGTCTCCCAAAAACTAAGTTCTAAAACTGAGTAATTCTAAAAACTCGTTTCTAAAATGTAAACCTTGATACTAAAACAAAAATTCAAACATGTATTTATAGTTGTCAAAAGTATGCTGCGAAGGATCACTCAGCGCAGTTAGTCGGGATCGCCGATCCACTCGGCGATCCGCCCTTTGGTCTGGTTCATCGCCTTTCTGTATTGTCCTTAAGCAACTTCTAGCTCTGTAACTTTGGGCGATATGGCACTGCCTCGCAGAACCGTTCGGCGACTCGCCAACTGCTCATTTTTATCACCTATTTGATTTTATCCTTCAGGGCTTAGCACACTGGAACATTGGGCGAGACTAAGGCCATTCAACAACTCACCTAGTGGTTTAGGCGATCCTTAGGCCTTCTTTTCTTCGTTCTTTTGGCTGCCTTGTTTGTTTTTGCTCCGTAGTGTCCATGCTTTGTCCCTAAGTTCAAATACCTGAAATTCAAGTATTTACATTAGTTATTGAGACAAAATATGCACTTGAGGACACTAAATCTATTAAAATCAAGCCCTAAATGAGTCCAAATCGTGGACTCATCAACATCCCCAACTTATACTTTTGCTTGTCCTCGAGTAAAACTCAAGTTCAGCAGTTCAAAAAGGGTGTCTCAAACAGTGCTACACAAGACTCAACCGTGAATGTACACAAAAAGTCTCAACTTACTCATGCAAGGATCAATTGTGCACTTAAAGTTTCAAGTTGTGACTAACCATTATCAAAGATTCTCGAGCTCACTATACTTGTTTCAAATACAAGTTCAAGCTCAACAAAGGAAATCAAATGCCCTCACACAAAGAATAATTCCATATTCACACATAATGGTTCAACAATTTAAAGTTTCGGAATCAAATGCAACGCTCACACTCACAAAGATGAACACAATATATGATTTCACCCATAGGTTTCCGATCGACTTTTGCTCCAGCTCATTCAAGATCAAAAAGGTCTTTTTCAAGGCTTGTACTGGGGCTAAATGTAATGTCATTTAGGCTTATAGGTTGAAAATCCTCATGAAATGTGATGTGAACAACACCTTCTTTCCTTCTCTTTGTCATTTTCATTCAAGCTCAAAAGTCACCTCTTATTCATCTTCCATGAGTCATTGGAAACCCCATTTTCTTTGTATTTCCACAACTTTATTTCACGACTTTTTCTTTCTTTTTCATTTTCAATCTTTCTTCTTTCTCTTTTTTTTTTTTATATGGAGGGGTTCCATTTTTCTTAAAACATGGCCATAAGGGACTCCTTTGAATTTACTTGATTTGCCTTCTCTTTTCACCACACCCCCAACTTAGGCTTTTGGACTAAGTTGGCCATTCGAACGAACCACAGATCATGAGGATTATGGTTAATGGATCAAGAAAAGTTATGTTTTGTATCAAGCTTCTTCCAAGTAAAGGTTAAGGCTCAAAGGGTGCTCAAAAGAGATTCACACACTAACAAGGTAGGCCACAAAAGAGGTATATGTCAAATTGGTTCACACTCTTTAAAGTTGCCTACGATCATCTCAAGAAATTGCATCATTTAGTCAACTAGACCAACGGGGCAAATTCTAGGTGTCATCACACATGGTTCACGGTAAGCTCATCACATAAGGCATTGACACCAAAGTCAAACAAGACTCCATACTTTTGCTATTGTGCAATGTTCATCACAAGAGAACTCGATTCGATAGTTGGCTAGTCACAATGAGATGCAAAGAGTTCACATATTGTCTATGCAACTTCAATTGGCCTTATCGTAGCCGCACATTCATTTATGTTTGATTATGAGCACTATTCGAGTCATCGGTATTGATCAAAATTGATACTCAAATTTGTAAGAGAACAACCACATTCAACACATACAAGAGGTGGCAAAATTTTTTCGAAAGGGTCAAAAATCATTTACAATTAAAAGCAAGGAGCCACAAGCTCAAACCTTCCACAAAAAGTAGTGTATAACATAATTTAAGCTCAAAGCCCAATATATAAACAAAACAGAATCACAAAAGATGGGCCTCACCCCACCACAAATAAACATTTGTCCTCAAATGCAAATAAAAACATATACAAGTCGAAATAAAGTAAGGCAGAGATGGAGGTAAAAAGAGGGTTCTGTCTACCCAGTCACTCCATCTGTTTGGGCATCAGTGCCCGATGCATCACTCTAAGTCTGAGCATTAGTGCTCGGGATCACCTCATGAGGAATGGCAGTGCCAAATCCACTAGGGGCTGTCATGTGTGAGTCCTCCAGAAAGACATGCACAACTGAACAGAATCCCTAGGCCCAGAAGGAACATTAGGATCTCTGATAGTGGGAAGTTTTGTAGCTTTGCCTCTAGATATAGCTGCATCCTCATTTATCGTAATCCCCTTAGTTTTCTCTTGGGCTAATATTATTCTTTCAGCTGCTTTTGATCTAGTCATATCTGCAAAACTCGAGGAGAAATTAGGAGACATCCAAACAACCGCACAAAAAATTAAGCATAGACAGACTCACCGAAACAGTCGGCGGGTCGCATTACTTAGGCAATCTGGGTTAGCCTGCTGAAAGGTACAATGAAAGAAAAGTTCAGGGGCACAAACAAAAGGCGATCAAGACATCTTTCGGTGGGTCGCCAAATGCCTTCGGTGACCTCAGGCTTCTCGTTGAAAGTTATAGAGACCAACATCAATTAAAGCATGCAATAAAAGTGAGATGGGAACATTTGGCGAACCGCCAAGTGGTTCAACGAGTTTGACCCAGCTCGCCAAACGACCCAACGTGCCTATTTTTAATCCAACTTCTCGAATTCAACCCCACAACCCCCGAAAACAAATTCAATGGATGCTCTAGTGAAATTAAAGTACACCCCATGATACCCAAGCATAAACCCACGAAATTTACTTCATTTTAAGCACAAGACTATGGGATTTCGACAATCAAAACATTATGGGCTAGATTATCAAATTAAATCAGGCATTCAAACATACTAATTCTATTAGAGAGGCCCAAAACATGACAACACAATAAGATAATTGCAAATGAGTACAATTTCAATAAAATAATCTCGAGGTTCAGAAAACCAACCTTTGATGCCGATTAATAAAGATTGAGTTTCTAGGAGGCAAAGTAATCCACAATCTGAGCACCAATCAATGACTAAAATACTCTAAAAATGCAAGAAATATAGAAACTAGAGTGCGGGTGTGAGTTTGGGAAGATAAAAAGTGAGGGAAAGTGAATGAATTTGAAACTTTTAAACCATTGGCCTGAAAAACCATCTAGTTCACCCCCATTCGGCGACAGTAGTCGTGCTCATCGAGTCACTCGGTGACACACCGAGTGTTCACTTACCTCGCTGAGTTTTATAGGCCCTCCAGTTAATGTGGGGTTCCAAACGACGGTGTCGGCGATTCACTAATAATTTCCTGGGCTCGCCGAGTTTTACAGACTCTAATGTAAAATTGTCTTGAGTCTGATGCCGGTTTGGGTCAAGGTTGCCGACCTCTTCGATGATTCGCTGAATGGACCTAATGTTCGCTAACATGCACTTTTCAAACACTTTCCACACTTCCACCTACACAATCAACACACCATTATTTTATCAAAGCAAAATAAAGCAATAAAGGGTCTTGGTTGCCTCCCAAGTAGTGCCTTAGTTAACGTTGTGGCATGATGCAAGTCCACCTTCAAACCTCATTCTTGGGGTTAGCCATTGTATCACTAGGCAACCCCTCTTTATGCTGTGAGTAGAGACATGACAACACTTGGCCTATTTGGGCGTCTTGTAGCTAAATAAGCATGGAATGGGAGGTCGTCATTTGATTCAACATTTAGACATTCTCTTTTATCTCATTCAACACTCTATTTTGTTCCTTGATTTTGTGTAGAATGAGTGAGAGGACCTCTCCATTTTGTCCACCCTCATGTTGCTTCATCTTTTTACACTTGCGAGGGGGAAGGTACTTGCTCTTCTTTTTAAAACGTTGCTTCCAACTTCATTACCTTCTTGGATAGATCATCCAGCTGAAACAATAGTGCAACCAATTCTTGGTCCTTTTCTGCTTCCTTGTTGGCTTTAACCATGCCATCAAGGAGTTGGGCTACTAATCCATATGGTTGTCGTATCAAACAACCTGCAAAAAGTTGATCAGCAACGCTTCTATTTTCAGGACCAAGACCTCTATAGAAGCATTCTAGCAGCAATTTGTCTGGCATTCCATGATTCGGGCACTGCTGTAGCAATGCTTTAAATCTCGGCCACATATCATGGATAGTCTCACTTTCCAATTGCTGGAATGTTAGGAGGTTATCCCTAAAGTTCAATAACCTCAACAAGGGGTGATCTATTTGGTTAATATTTTCACCCTTTACACTCATTTTTCCTATTTCAACACACAAACAAGCAAAACAAAGCTAAAAATTGAGTAAGTAGAACTATAACTAACAAAAACAAAATCCAACTTAACTAAAAAGTCTCAATTAACACCACTCCCCGACAGTGGCGCCATTTTGACTTGACGTATCCGGGTGCTTCATCCAATACTAAGCGTCCACGGTCGTTCAATATTAATATAAGCCAACCAAGGGTTGGGATCATTCCCACAGGGAGCGGTTTGTAATTGAGAATCAATAGAAAAGCAAAAATATGTTTAAGTTAATTATAGCTATAGACACTAACGAGTAAAAACATGATCAATTAAAAAGGGTGACACAAGTGTCAATTATCAAAGATGGTTTTGTTAGCAATTATCAACTTAAATGACAACTAAAACGAAAATGCAAATATGGAGACGGGATTCTTGGGATGTGATAGGAATATGGGTTAAAATACACAGCCGGGTAAATGCTACTGATAGTAACTCGCTGCAAATTAGTAACTAGGCTAGACTTTAGTGGGGGCAAATTTTCTCTCGAACAATTTACCCCAAATCAAATCGATTTCTCTCGAACACCGATAAGCGGCAATGAAGCACAACCTTCACCTTAGTCCATTCACTCTCTCGAGCTGAATGTGTGGGAGAGGATTTAGGATTCATTTTCTCGAGCTGAACCCAAGAAAACCCAATAATCACAGACTATCGATTTAGTAGTTTTGGTTTTAAAACTTCTCTCTCGAGCAAGTAAAAAACACAAAGATAAAATTGTATTTGCAACTACAACCCCATTTAATTCAAACACAACTACTGAATGAAATCACATCTAAACAGCGAATAAACAATCAATTTACAAAGCCTAGCAGCAAATTCAACCCATATTCACAAAATCACACCCCAAGAATTGGGGTTTTAACTAAACATAGTAAAGAGATAGAAATCAATATCGAAAAGTGTTTCCATCAAATGGGTACAATAAATATTGTCTTTACACACGTCAAGGATGAACAATCTTCAATACCCACTTCCAATTTCTTAGAAAATGGAAATCTTTAGCTTTTCAAATCTAAGGAAAATTGTCACCCAAAAACTAAGTTCTAAAACTGAGTAATTCTAAAAACCCGTTTCTAAAATGTAAACCTTGATACTAAACCAAAAATTTAAACATGTATTTATAGTTGTCAAAAAGTATGCTGTGAAGGATCACTCGGCGCAGTTAGTCGGGATCATTGATCCACTCGGTGATCCGCCCTTTGGTTTGGTTCATCACCTTTCTGTATTGTCCTTCAGCAACTTCAAGCTCTGTAACTTTGGGAGATATGGCACTGCCTCGCGGAATAGTTCGGCGACTCACCGACTGCTCCTTTTTATCGCCTATTTGATTTTGTCCTTCAGGGCTTGGCACATTGGAACATTGGGCGAGACTAAGGCCATTTGACGACTCGCCCAATAGTTTAAGCGATCCTCAGGTCTTCTTTTATTCGTTCTTTTGGCTGCCTTATTTGTTTTTGCTCCGTAGTGTCCATGCTTTGTCCCTAAGTTCAAATACATGAAATTCAAGTATTTACATTAGTTATTGAGACAAAATATGCATTTGAGGACAATAAATCTATTAAAATCAATCCCTAAATGAGTCCAAATCGTGGACTCATCAAGCGTGCACTCTCAAATCATAACTTCAAGCATGAAAACTTGATTAAATCCATTTCAAGAAATTAAGCATAGAATCAAGGAATCATAAAAGTAATAGAATAATAAATCAAATACCCAAATAACTTTGTCAATTTCCAGCACAAAGCCCCAAGTTCATATACACAATATTACACCCGAAATTCTAGCAATATAAAGCAAGGAAAGAAGAAGGGAACAAGAGATTTTACTATTAGGCACACCATCTTCAAACCCAAATGTGAATTATGAGGCAACTTGCCTTCAAAGCCTCAACCAAAATCAAGATATCTACAAGTTTTTCTCTACTGTACGCTAAGAAGATGGGCTACTCTCACTAGGGTTGTTGCATAATCCAAAATAATGACTACTGGTAAGTGTAAAAGGGGGTTTTGGGATCAATTTGGTGATATTCCCAATCTGTCCATTTTCTAGGTATTTTCTCTTCGGATTTGCAATAACTAACTCACATGGTTGTGATGAGTTGTGTCGCTGGGTCACGCGATCCCGAATTCTAACCACATTGTTGTGAACTCTGAATTTATTAGTCAATGCGATTGCGACCCCTATCTCATGCAGTCGCGATGAGTACTTCAGCTACCAATTCAACTTTCCTTCTTTTGACCTGTCCATGTCTCAATTCGACTTGGTTTCTTCAAATGTCATCTAAATTAACTTTCCATTTCATTTTCCTACATATGTGAAGAAAACCACATTAAGAACACCGATTCTAAACTAAAGCAAGTCAAATAACTATGAAAAGAGCCCCAAAATGAGTGGGAATTCACCCCTCATCAACACCCCCAGTTTAGAAACTTGTTTGTCCTAGAGTAATGAAAATAAAAAACATAGAGACTCTTCTTTTGTCATGCCCCGAGACTAGACCCTAGACGTAACACGGGACCTATGGTCATAAGTAACCCCAAGCTAACCCTGAATCTGGCTTATCACAAGCATATTGAAATAAGTCTATGTAAGAGGAAGCATAACTGATAGATGAGTAAATCTAAAATAGTTCAAATGAGAATATACCTGAGTTCAAATGTGGAACAACCTAAAAAAAATAATTGAGTTTCACTCTATGTCTGAAAGCCTCTAATACTGACGAGATACTGGGAGAAATCCTCACCTACCTCTAAAATACTAAAACAGTAACGAACTAACTAAATCAAAAGCATAAAGAAACATCCTCAGATGATAAGGACTCACCACTGAAGCTGCTGAGTACAGACTGGAAATCGAGTTAAGCACGGTCTGGATGTTGAGCGCCCCAACCTACATCATATAATGATGTAGCGCAAAAGTATGCATCAGTACTTTGAATGTACTAAGCATGCAGGATATATGCTAAGATGAAAAATATAACAACTACACATGGAATATATACTGAAGCATAAGTAAAAGTTGAGCTAGATGCAATGACCAAATACTAATCATGAAGATAACATGCTGAACTGAATACTGAAGTAAATACGGAATACATAGTCAATGCAATATGAATCTGACCATGGGAGATACTATTAACTGACATAAACCACGTAAGCTAAACGTGGAGTTCGATGTATACGCCCCCTCGAGAGGACCCAATATAACTTGTTGGGTATAAAGGCATGACTGTAGCATGATCACTAAAATGTATGCCCAACATAGGGGAATTATAAACCTATGGGGCACTTAGTTCTAGGACTTGAAGGTACGCTAAACCGTAGTCCAACTCAATGCAAAGTCTACTCCCAACTGAATGTAAATCTAAAGTGCAACTGAAATACATATACTGAAAGATATGCCATTTGAATTCTGAAGCATGATTGTTTTACTAATCTGCCTAGCAAGTATAAATCACGAAATACTGATAACTAACACAAGCTAGGGTTTCTGAGTTCTATACATGGGACTACACTAGTTCTCCAAGAAATATGTAATTAACATTATAGAGACTATAACAGCTGAATTTCAATGGATCTCTAAGATTTTGGAACCCTAGGTCTGAATAATTTATGGAGAAACTAAAGAATTGACTGAATTCTAGGGACCTAATGGGTGAAAGGAACCAACTAGTGAAATTCCACATACCTCGTAACAAATTCTATGAAGAAATCCTTCGAATTTTGGGGCTAAACTTGAAGAAGCCCCCTACTTGTTCTTAGGAGAAATTATCGCCTTTTTCTCTTCTTTTCTGTCTAAGTTAGATGATTTTAGGAGGATGAGGGTTTTAGGTAGTTTCTGACTAATTACTTAAGCTTAGACTAAGTAAAACAATTTGGTTTAAGTACCAAATGATGTAGTTTAAGTACCAAACTCATAGAGGAAAAGAATGATATGTCCCTGACTTAAAGCTGGCAAAGTGACCTTCATGAGAGGCTTAACGGGCTGTCTAAGACATGATGTCCCATCTAGTGGGTCGTCATGTTGCCCTGCTTGACATGGCTTCACTAAAATGAGCATAACATTTTACTTTGGGCTTGGAGTTAGGAAAACTTTGTAGCGTTGGAAAGAGAAGTCAAAGACCTTTAATTTGATAGGTCATGGGTCACCTAATTTATTTTTTGCTAAAAGATATAATCGTTTGAAGTTGACCCAAAGCACAAAGTCTGATAAGTCTATTTCAAGGACGACTTCACGGTCCGTGTGAAGCTTCACAGACCTTTTACGCGTCTGTGGTCCTTCACAGTGGCCTTGGGTGCAACCTTACCATATGGGTGACTTATACGGACCCCTTGACAGGCCGTCCAAGTCACCACGGGCCGTTAAAGGCGCTGTCTAGGTGACTCCCTCCCAGGCAGCCCCTGGAGGGTGGTTCACAATGCCCTTGATGGGCTGTGAACCCTTAGACGAACTATCTAGGGTTTCGTCTAGGTGACCCTGTCAGGTCAATCTTAGATTGTCACTCACGAAGCCCTTAACGGGTCGTGGACCCCTAAACAGACTTTCTAGGGTGCCATAAAGGGTCCATGGTCCATTTTGGGTTCGTGGTCTTACCTTTTTTCCTTTTTAGCCCTTCTTGAAGTTTGATGTGTTAAAATATCTCCTTCTTGGGAGCATTCTTCCTCGAAAAAAGACTGAACATGCTGAATTTGGAGGAAATAGCTACAATCCCTACCACTGAGTTTCATGAACATGTAAATATGCTGAAATACAAGGATAACTGTGGGAACAAGTTACACAAGAGTAAACTAAGAAACTGGAGAGGAAATATTACCTTAAGTTGAAATTGAATTAGAAGGAAAAATGTGAGGGTACTTGGTCATCATGGCTGCTTCTGCTTCCCAAGTAGCTCTCTCTACGGACTGACTCCTCCACAAAATCTTTACTGAGGCGACCTATTTATTTCTCAACCTACGAACCTGACGGTCAATAATTTCAACTATAATCTCCCCATAGGTGATGCTATCCTTCACAATCACACTTTCTAAAGGTACTATATTGACGCCTAATCACCCACACACTTTTTCAACAAGGAAATATGAAAGACTGAATAGACTGCTGCAAGTTATGCTGGCAACTCTAACTCATAAGCCACATTACCAACCCTTTTCAAGATTTCGTAAGGACCTACATACCAGGGATTGAGCTTTCATGTAGCACCTCGAATTTGAAAAGATGGAAAATTTTAGCTTTTTCCTAGAACTGGTGCTAGTACCAACGGAGCTACCGATGGTCCATGGACATACTTACGGGCCGTATGTAAAGCCGTGGGTGGTAAGTCAAATTCTTCTTAAAATGTCAAAATCTCAATATTATTATAAGGTTCACCAAGATGGTTCGTCATACAATGTACGAGTCATGAATAGGTCTCGTAGGTGAGTCTCAAACTTAGTGGGATTTCAAGAAATTTCAGTTGGACTCAATGAGGCCATGTATGGACTGTAGGTTGACCAATAGACCATACATGGGTCTCATCATTTGATGGTCCAAGAAACATATTTCTGAATTCATTGATGGTTAACCAGGACGATCCGTAGGTGGGTCCATAGACCGTAGGTCCCCACAGTTGATGGAGGTCAATAGTTATTTTTAAGTTAAGGTCATTGTGATCTTTTCCCAAAGAGTTTGGTACCCAAACTACATCATTTTAAATCTTATTTTAAGGTTTATATAAGTGAATTAAGTCCAAAATCTACCAATTTCAACTCATTCTCCTAAATTCCTTAAACTTGACCTAATTCATCCTCTCCAAAAAAATCTTCTCTCTAGATCAAGGAAGAAGAAGAAGCTAGGGTTCTTCAAGTTCAAGTTCCTTTATTCATCCTTGTTTAGGGATTTAATCAAGGTATGTAGGGAGTTCATCAATGACTTCCATCCACCCATTGAGCCCCCAAATTTTCTTCAATTCACAAATTAAATTTCCAAGATTTGATTAGATGTTCACTCAATTCCTCATGGATTCTATTTGTATGGATTCAATTGATTTATTATGATCTTATTTTGATGATTTCAACTTAATTACATGCTTTTCAACCAATTCTATGTGAATCCATACATTGATCTATGAATTTTCACTATGAATCCTAAATTTACATAAATTCATGAAGAAACTTGAATCTATGAATATGTTTTATGAAATTATGCATCTATGAATATGTTTTATGAAATTATGCATGTTTTTATGAAAGTAATATTTATGACTCAAGTAAGCTTATAGATAAAGGTATCTACATGTTCTATGAAGCTTGGCTACATGACATGAATGACCTCTAGATTTACCCTCAATGCTTTTTGGGTTATTTTCCTAAATTAATTCTTAATTAGTATGGTATCTGAATATGCCATCAATGATTATAGATCACAATTTCAAAACTATTTCCATTAGTATTAGGGAATTTCTAGTATGAAGTGAATTACTATGGGCCTTAAAAGCTATTATGAAAAGATCATGGATGGTGAAAGGTTTTCTCACCCATGGTCTAAGGAGGTATCCTATGATGTTTGTCGCTTGGATTAGTATCTTAATTGTACTTTTTCATGGATAATAAGATGATTAAGAGTAAAGACTATTTCGTGGGATTTATACTTAGCACAGATAGGATATTGAGATGGAATATCTCCCGTAGCTTGAGGTTAGGTTTCTAGTAGCAATCTCCTTCTCCCATACCTATGTGCCCCTATAGGATGATTGTCTTAGATAGAAATTATCTAGTGGATCCACACAAGCTAGAAGTTCATGGTCCTTACCTTGCAAGTAGGATACCCTTTTTTCGGTATGGGGTAGACACTGGATTTCATGTTATAGCTCGCATGGTCTATATGTTGGTTAACGGTAAACTTCACACAAAAAGAACTAAGTCGATTTACAATGTTTTATGAAGCTTCCTTTATGATTTAAAGATGCATTGACCATGTTCATGATTTATGAATCTTCTTATATGATTTTACTATATTTTAACTTGGTCATGTATTCCATGTTTTTGATTATATCCCTTTATGATCATGTCTCATGTTTTATTACATTCCCCACATACTTAGTACATTACATGTACTAATGCATACTTGTATCTAAATTGTTTTACTAATGTAGGGCTTGGCGATTCTTATCCTTCAGTTCGTGGCTAATTGATTGCATTAGTGATTTGAAGACTTGGTGAGTCCTCATAATTCGAGGATGATGTCACATTTATAGTTTTTTTGTCATTTCAATTTCAGTATTATATGTGATGCATGGGTTACGTCTCAATCACTCTTGATGTACTAGATGGCTTTGAGACTATGCTAGACTTCCGCTACTTTCTGTAAACTCTTATGATATGAACTGTCTTTTAAAATCTCTAGATTTTCTATTATCTTGTATGGTGTATGCTAAGTTGCTTGTGTATGGCCTCTCAGAGTCCTATATGCCATGTCATGTCTAGGATGTACTTCGGGTCGTGACAAACTTGATATTCAAAGTACAAGGTTTAGAAAGGTCCTAGGAAGTCTCATAAGCCACGTCGAGTAGAGTCTTGTTCATGAGTGTGAATCGCACCACAATTATGAATGAGAGGCTATAAGATGTTTAGGAAACTCCACTTCTTTCATTATTCTAAGGTCATGCCATAGAGTATAACTCTATAAAGGTCCTCTTCTCCTAACCCATGTTTATGCTTTACATAATATGACTCCACGAAGGAATCCTATGAGAAGGAATAAGAATGTTCGTGAAAATATTGAGCTCGACGTTCCCCAAGTGCCGGTCAAACCTTTGGCTAAAAAATTCACTAATGATAAGTTTCGAGTCGTATTTCATGCATTGGCTCAAGCTATGACGACTTAAGAAAATAGAGAGATTGTGGTTTGCATGAACCCAAGGGTGGGTACGACTGCAACAAGGGTGAGAGACTTTACTAGAATGAACCCTCTGGAATTTCATGGGTATAAAGTTGAGGAAGATCCTCAAGAGTTCATTGATAAGTTTTATAAGATAGTGGGAATCATAGGTATCACTTCAGTGGAAAAGGTGTAATTGGCTACATATCAACTTAAGGTCGTTGCTTAAGTTTGGTTTAACAAATGGAAGGAAGAGAGGGAAATAGATGCAGGTCCTATTGATTGGGAGAAATCTAAGGTTGGTTTTTTTGATAGGTTATTTCCCCTTGATACGAGTGAGGAAAAGTTACTTGAGTTCATTAACCTCCATTAAGAATATATGAGTGTAAGAGTATACTTTGAAACTCACGCAATTGTCAAAATACACTTCAACTATAGTTGCCGATCTAAGAGAAAAGATGGGTAAGTTTGTGTCGGGTGCTTCCAACTTGGTGGTCAAGAATGCCTAACCGCCATGCTTGTTAAGGAGATGGATGTCTCTCGTTTGATGGTTCATGCAAAAAAAATAGAAGAGGATAAACTTAAGGAGAAAACTAGGGATTCAAAGAGGGAAACGAGGGATGATGGTGATTTCTCACATTCAAGGTCCAATGGAGGTAATCGTTCTCAAGGTAATGGTTCTAGTAAGAAAATAGTATTTGAGTGTCCAAAGTGTGGAAAAAACCATAGGGGTGAGTGTCTAGCCGGCATAAATACATCTTTTGGTTGTGGAAAAATGGATCATAAGATAAGGGATTGTCCTTCGGTTGCTAGGAATGAGGGACATAGTCTTCGGCGGGCTCAACCTTACCCTTCTTTAGGTTCTAGTGGTAGTCAGAAATAGAATAGGTCTTATGCTCCTCATACTCGATGAGATCATGAAAGTTCCCTAGATACAACGACTGGTAAGTTATGGTCTTTTAGCTTGTGGTCATGCATTACTTGATATTGGGTGTTTTGTTTGCTATGGTAAGACTCCATGTGTGGTTAGTGAGTTTAAGGTCGATCTTGAAATCCTTGCATAAATTCCTTAAGTGTTTACTTGTATCAATGGTTCTGTGGTTGTTAAGACTTTGGTACTATGTTGGGTTGAGGGAGATGGATTTGAAAAGACTAGAGCGGTTCGCTCCCAAGGGGGAGATAGTATGCTTCATGGTTGGTGTGTGTGTGGGACTATTTAAATTATTGGAAGGGCTCCTTGCTTTGGGTTGATATGTGAAAGGCCGGAGATAATGTGATGTCTTAGTATCCCTATCTCTTTCCTTTATCTTGGGGTCTAGTTGAGGCATTAGCCCCTCATGTTCACTCTTTAGTATTCTTGTGTTCTAATCATTACCATGTTTCCTCATGCATGCATGCTCATGAAAATTTGATTTTTCAAAGATGTGATTTAGCTTTATTGATTGCTTCATGATTATGTCCGTTTGAGTATGATTTGTATGTATGTTTTATGAAAAGATATTTTAAGAGTATATTTTAGCTTGAAGTTTATATTCCTCCTTGGTTATGTGCATTTGAATAGGAGCTGCATATATACTTTATGAAATGATGTTTTTAACATGTTTAAGCTTTGAGTTGATGTTTCGTTCTCGGATTTCTGCATTTATGTGATTGCATTCATATTTGGGAAATGATGTATTGAATCCAATTTGAGGACGAATGTTCCTAACGGGGAGATAATGTAACACCTCAGATTTGAAAAGATGGAAAATTGCAGCTTTTTCCTAGAACTGGGGCTAGTACCAATGGAGCCACCAACAGTCTATGGACTTGCTTACGGGCCGTAGATGGAGCCATGGGTGGCAAGTCCAATTCTTCTATAAATGTCAAAATATTAGTACTTTCATACGGTTCACCAGGACGGCCCATCATCCAATGTACGAGTCATAAATAGGTCTCATAAGTGAGTCTCAAACTTAATGGGATTTTAAGAAATTTTAGTTGGATTTGAAGAAATTTTAGCTTTACGAGGAGGCATGATCTGAAACACATAACAATGGATTAGAAAGGATAAGTTGATTTACAATTCATCGCACGATAAAGATAGCAAAAAAAGTGAAGTTTTTCTTAGAACACCTCGTCGCCTCCCCGTCATAGGTGTGGCGTATTTCAAACCCATGAAAGAGACTCTACATATTCTGGCTTTCACACAATCTAGGACTCTTAAACCTGATGCTCAGATACCAAGTTTGTCACGCCCTGAGAATAGCCCCTAGACGTAACACGGGACCTAGGGTCACAAGTAACCCTAAGCTAACCCTGAATCTGGCATATCAAAAGTATATTGAACTAATTCTATGTAAGCAGAAGCATAACTGATAGATGAGAAAATCAAAAAGAGTTCAACTAAGAATATAACTCAGTTTAAATGTGGAAAAACCCAAAAAAACAACCGAGTTGGACTCTATGTCTGAAAGCCTCAAATAATGACAAGTTGCTGAGACAAGTCCCCACCTAACTCTAAAATAATAAAACTAGTAACAAACTAACTAAATTATAAGCATAAATAAATATCCTTGGATGATGAGGACTCACCACTGAAGTTGCTGACTGCGGACTGGAAATCGAGCTAAGAGCTATCTGGATGTTGAGCGCCTGAACCTACATCATACAATGATGTAGCGCAAAAGTATGCATCAGTACTTTGAATGTACTGAGCATGCAAGATTTATGCTAAGATGAACAAAATAACAACTAAACATGGAAATAAATATATTGAAGCATAACTTAAAGTTGAGCTGGATGCAATGACCAAGTACTAATCATGAAGATAACATGCTGAAATGAATACGATAGTAAATATTGAATACATGGTCAATGCAATATGAATCTCACTATGGGAAATACTATTAACCGACGTAAACCATGTGAGCTAAATGTGGAGTCCAATGTATACGCCCCATCGAGAAGACCCAATATACCTTGTCAGGGTATAAAGGCATTACTGCATGTGGCATGATTACTAAAACTGATGCCCAAGAGAGGGGGCTTAAACCAATGGGGCCATGTAGTTCTGGGACTTGATGGTACACTGAACCGTAGTTTAACTCAGTGCTAAGTCTACTCCCAACTGAATGTAAAGTTAAATTGCAACTGAAATACTAAGTAGCTCAAAATACGGATAATTATTTGAGAAGGAAACATACATATACTAAAAGATACAACATTCAAATTCTGAAGAATGATTGTTTGACTAATCTGCCTAGCAAGTATAATTCATGAAATACCGATAACTAACACAAGCTAGGGTTACTGAGTTCTATACATGAGACTACACTAATTCTCCAAGAAACATGTACTTAACATTATAGAGATTACAACAGTTAAATTGCAATGGATCCCTAAGATTTTGGAACCCTAGGTATGAACAATTTATGGAGAAACTAAAGAATTGACTGAATTCTAGAGACCTAATGGATGAAAGGAACCCACTAGTGAAATCCCACATACCTGATGAAGAAAACTATGGAGAAATCCTTTGGATTTTGGGGTTGAACTTGAAGAACACCTTTGCTTGTTTTTGGGAGAAACTGTCGCCTCATTCTCTTCTTTTCTTTCTAAGTTAGATGATTTTAGGAGAATGATGGCGACGTTGTTTAAGTACCAAATGATGTAGTTTAAGTACCAAACACATATGGGAAAAGACCGTTACAACCCTGACTTAAAGCTGGCGAAGTGACCTTTACGATGGGCTTGACTGGCTGTCTAAGGCATGATGGCCCATCTAGTGGGTCGTCATGTTGCCCTACCCAACAAGACTTCACTAAAACGAGAAAAACTTCTTACTTCGAGCTCAGAATTATGAAAACTTGGTGGCGTTGGAAAGAGGACTCAAAGACCTTTAATTTGATAGGTTATGGGCTAGCTAATTCATTTTGTGCAAAATATATGATCGTTTGAAGTTGACCCAAAACTCAAATTCTGATAAGTCACTTTCACGGATGACTTCACGGTCTATGTGAAGCTTCACGGACTGTCTAGGCGTTCGTGGTCCTTCATAGTGGCCTTGGGTGAAACTTCACCATCTTGGTGACTTGTACAGACCCCTTGACGGGCCTTCCAAGTCACCACAGGCCATCAAAGGCACTGTCTAGGTGACTCCCTCCTAGGCAACCCTTGGAGGGTGGTTCACGATGCCCTTGATGGGCCGTGAACCCCTAGAAGGACCATCTAGGGTGCCGTCTAGGTGACCCCTACAAGGGCAGTCATGGATTATCACTCACGAAGCCCTTAACGGACCGTGGACCCCAAATGGCCCATCTAGCATGCCGTGAAGGGTCCATGGTCCGTTTTGGGTTTGTGGTCTTACCCGTTTTCCTTTTTAGCCCTTTCTCGAAATCCGAGGTGTTACATATTTCAATACACACCACAAATCAATTTCACCTTTTTTCCATTAAGCACAAAGATAATGGATTCGGTTGGTACTAATAATAGTCCATATGCAAACTTTTCATAAAAGAAACCCCCTCATTCTCATGAAACATCTTTCAACAACCAAGAATCATTAAGTGACAACGCCTCTAACTCAAGAAGTGACTCAATTCATTAGTTCATCACATGCTCACTTGACTTAATTAGAAATTTTGAAAATCACTATTTTCTGAACTTACAGGCTCTCACAAGAAAGAAGTGTCCCAACACATTCACGAAGTATTTACAAGACAAGGAACAAAGATGCAAACACCCACACTCATAAAGAATCATCTCATGCACACAAATGACACACCATAAGCTTGCCCATATTTTTAATCAACATTGACTCAACTCTATTTGGTTAGAAATCTCAAAGGACTTTGTTAAGCTTGTAATGTAGGCTTAGGGAAGATTAGGATAGCATTTAGGTATAAGTGACTACACCTTCCTTGAACACTACACAACAACTCATTATTTTCAACTTTCTCTATTTTTCTTCATTTTTCAAACTCATGCACATTCCACACTATTTTTCAATTTTCTTTTCTTATTTCCACTCTAGATGCCCCACATGCAACTACTTTCAACTTTTGGAGGATTCAAGTCTTAGTTATTCACTTTCATTCTTTCTTTTTCAAAGTTTATTCTTTCTTTAAGATTTTTCATCCATCATTCAATATTTTTTCATCAAGCCCTCATGTGGTAAGATTCCCTTCAATAAATTTCCCATAATAGCCCCCAGCTTTGGCTTTTAGCCTGAACTTTCACAACTTCAACTTTAAGGAGGGAAGGGTTCAAAAGAGAATTAATTTTTCAAAAAGGATAATGCTTGTAATGTGGTTGTCAATAAAAATGATTAGGCTCAAAAGGGACAACAAAGGATATATTTAGTGCAAATGTGAGATTCTCAGGCCAAGTGGACTTCAAGAACATCAAAGAAAGCCTAACATCATTTCTCCAACCAAACTCAATCAAGACCAATATTTCAAGACCAATCAGACAAGTTCTAGGTGACAAAAATGAACACAAGACAATATTCAACAAATCACCACACATGACATGCAAATCAATCAAAATGGTTTAAAATCTCATTTTCTTTTCAAAGTACAAGTGGCATTGAGCATTCAAACCGCTAACGACTTAACACTCATAAAAATATTATCAAGAGTTGTCACAAAATGATTCAAAACATGCTCAACCTTTAAAAAAAAATGGGCACACTCAACACTATTCACATGCAATACTATATTCCTAGTCCCAACCAAGTCAAAACCTTTTAAAAAGACGATGATTTTGCCCTTAAGAAAGCTGAAAATCAATCCATCATCGTGCAACCTCATGCATTTATTCGGGATTGGCTACTCAGACTTTGCCACAATAAACACCAATCCAACACTCATAAGAAATTGACAATTTACCCTTAAGAAAGTCGTCACTCTATCAATCATCAGGCATTATCAATCCACATCTCAATTATTTAAAACAAAAATAAAGAAGCTATAACTACAAGAAATAATATAAAATAAACCAAACCATCATAATATCTCAAAAGCCCGACAAGGAAACATTATCCTAAAATAAAAACAAAATAAACCCGAAAAGGGCAAAGTCAGATGCAATACACAATCTAAACTAAGCCCGACAAGGGAGGCACCCCAACTGAAAATGTAACAGTATCCTCACACTACCATAATCAAAAAAGAATATGAGTGTCTCGCTGCAAAGATTAACACTCATCTGAGGAGCTATCGAGATATGAAAAGATATCATCATCAGCCTCATCACCCGAGCAACATAATTTCTGGAGTGTACTGATGATCTTGTCCAAGAAGTTGCTCTTCCTCTTTTCATGTTCTTTCATATTTTTATGCCCCCTCACCATTTTTCCACCATGTTCTTGTGAATCTGATGATCCTACACTAGAGTGGAAATGGTAGAATTAGCAATACCTGAGGCCAAGGAGCTCTCTCCGGGATCTATAGGAAGACTTTGAGTCAACTCCAGAATTTGCAAGTGAATCCGACTATCCATCACCTGCATCGGTCCTGATAAATGGACTAGTGTCAGTGGTCCCCTCCGTAGCAACTCAGCTAGAGGAGGAATAGCGTCTAAACCAAGTGAAGCGGTGCTCTCAGAGAAAGTGCCAAATGTTGGATCTTACACATCCATATTTCTCTTCTTAGACACATGCCCTTGACCCTTCTTTCAAACTTTCAAGCTTGAAAATTCAATATGAATTCTACGGATTGGATCTATGGTCCATAGAAATTTTCGATAGATCGTAGTTTGGACCTGTATAATGATATTCTAAGCCTTAAAATTTAATACGAATTCCATGGATGGCATCTACGGTCCATAAAACCAACCACGAGTAATAGGTGGCCCCGTAGAAAATTTTCGTCAGCTTTTAAGAGAGGTAGTTCAGTCTTTTTCCACCTCTTCTAAGCCTAAACAATGACATTTTTACATCTACTTAAGGGTTTAAATAGTTTTAATCAATCCTTTTGCGTTCACTAACACTCCCAAGTCTTAGATCAAGGATCCAAGAGGAGAAGGCTAGGGTTTCCAAGCCAATGTCTGAGTTTTGCCATGAACTTTATTCTTCCAAGTATGTAGGGCTATCATGGTGATGGACTGAGTTCGTCATCATGCCCTACATCTATCTAAATTTAGGAAAATATTAATCTAGGGTTTTATCCTTTATTTTGAGTTTTCTTGATATGAGCAGTATCGTTGAGTTCTGAGTTCTTAATTTCTTAGTATTGAGTTTTCTATATTGTTATTGAGATCCTTGAGGTGATTTGTTCATGTTTATACTTTTGCATGAACCCTGTTTTGAGTTATAATTATTGAGAATATTTTAAATCAATCATTTTTGTCTTAAACTAATTTTCTAGAAAAGCATAAATGAGTTTTGAGAAAGAGTTTTGAACATGATTTGAGTAAGAGTATAAGGAACTAAGTATTTCCAAATGTATCACTGTTTACTTTGAGAAACGAGAAATTATTATTTCTAAAAGAGTTAGTGAGTTCATAAATATATCAGAGTAGTCACCTCTTTTAAGAGGATATTTTGAGCAATTATCTCAAATTGAGAAAGAGTATGGTTGATACATTTGAGCATGAGTATATATTTATTGGGAGTAGTATTGAGCACCAATATGGGGATGAGTTCAGATAACTCACATTCCTCATAACCATGTTACATGGGCAAATGATCATACTTTTTTTTATGACTCTTTATTGCTTTTGAGCAGAGCTTTAGTGGATCCACTTAGTTGAGATATTCTATATTTGACATGGTAAAGGACAGTTATGGCAGCATGGATGAGATGTTGTATCATCACAATGCTCATAGTGATGGTTGTCGGTTAGAGAATCTCCCAAATAGAGTTAAAAGTGTATCTTTATTATATTGAGTTCATAGATGAGTAATAATTTTGTAAA
Source organism: Solanum pinnatisectum (assembly GCA_035578085.1). Lineage (NCBI taxonomy): Eukaryota > Viridiplantae > Streptophyta > Magnoliopsida > Solanales > Solanaceae > Solanum > Solanum pinnatisectum. The sequence continues at coordinate 15,182,367 of CM069080.1, forward strand.
GTTTAAATTATTTCACTCATTTATTTATTTACATTCAGTTGAGTATATATTTATATCTATTGCAGTCTTTTTATTCAGTCATTTCGCTTTGGTTATATCACATACTCATACAATGTACAAATGTCATTCAACCTACATCTTCTTATGGTGCACATATGGTTGTTCAGGATCATCAACATACGCTTCATTGGGATCACTTTACACTTCCCATTTGAGAGTTTGGGTGAGTCCTCCTTGCATTTCAAAGGGCTCCATTTTTTCATTTCTGTATTTATTTAGGGCATGGAGGGTCTTGTCCCGACGTCCTTGTTAGACTTAGAGGCTTCATAAAGAGCTAGAGTTGAGTTGTGTTCAGAAATTCTTTCTTTAAAGTGTTTTGCAAATATTATATTTTGCTTAATAAGTATTTGAGGTAGATGAGCTACGTTTTTCTCTTTAAAGTTTTTAATTTGATTGAGTCAAATCTTCCGCTAAGTAGTCTGCTAGACCAAGGGTTCACTTGGGTAAGAAATGGTTCTCGGTGTTGGCCACATCCAGGTTGTAGGCTCAGGCATGACAAACTTGGTATCAGAGCCTAGAATTCAAGAATCCTATGGTGTCGATGAAGTATTTTCTAGTAGAGTCTTTCTTATCGGTGTGAAGCGTGTCACATCTATAATGAGGAAGCTACAACATTTAGGAAATTTTAACTTTCTTCTTAGAAGATCGTAGAATCATTTTAGGAGGACTATAGATTTAGAAGTTTCTACTATCGTTAGTCGAAAGGGCTGCAGAATTTATGCACCTCCGCTATAGTGGCTAGGGTATTGTAATAGCAAAGGCATTACGACGCTCAAAGCTCTATAGAAGAGGCCACTACAGTGGGCTGCTACCTACTATAGAAACGTTTGTTATAGAAAAAAAGAAGGTCGTCGTAGCGACCTTCATCATTCCAGAACACTAGGGGCGCGTCCATGGCGCCCTTGACCCAAAAAGTTTCATTTTTGTCAAAAGTGTTACAGATCAGTGTTCCCAAAGTGAGTCCTCTACTTAGATATGCAAAAATCTGGTCATTTCAAGTCCTATATCATGTCTGGATATAAGTTTCCTTTAAGAACAACCCTTCAACTCCCCCCCCCCCACCAATTCGAAATCGATTTTGGCCCTTTTCACCATAATACTTATGACATGAATGATATAGTAGCATTGTAAACATAAGGAAAAGCCCTATGCTTCGGGAATTTTGACAACCAAAATAGTTATTTTCAAAAATTCAAAAAGTCCAATTCCTATTCCACGCTATTTAAATCTTAGCATGCTTCGATGACTACTTATCCAATGTAGTGGGAAGAGTAAGGAGAAACAAAACTACCTTGATTTCGAAGTTTTAGAACATGATAGCTTGAGTGAATTGAGAGAGTTTTGGGCGTAAAAAAGAAACTACAAAAAACACGCAAAAAATGACCGCCAGAAGAGATGGACCGCGTCGCTTTTTAGGTCAAAATCGACGGAAAAGCGATGCAGTCAAGTTTGTCGCTTTTCAAAAAGTGACGGACAGCGTCGCCAAAAGCAACAGACTGTGTCGCTTTATTTTTAAAAAAAAATATATTTTTTGACTAATGTGACATCGTCTGTTGTTTTTTTTATAATTTTTAATTTTTTTTTAACTTCCAAAAAATGATGCAGTCCATCGTTTATTTTTAATTTATAATTTTTAAAATCTTGAAAAGCGACAGACAAAGAGACGTTGTCCATCCCTTTCTTTAATTTTTTTTTAAAATTCTGCAAAGCGACATAATCCGTTACTTTTTTGGAAATTAATTATTGAGAAACCTAGAAAAGCAACAAACAAAAGGACCATGACCATCGCTTTTCTGGGTTTTTCTTTTTTAAAAAAATGCAGAAAAGCTACGAACAAAACCACCATGTCCGTCATTTTTTCTGCATTTGTTTTTACAATAGAAACTTCAAGTTTCTACTACCCACCTACAAATTAAATTCAATTCAATTCAGCCCAATCACGCAAAACACATCATAAACATGCTACACAAAATATAAAACAACAAACTTAAATTAACCTTCAAAAATACTTAAATCATAATTTAAAGACTTGAAAGTTTTTCAAAATTGATTTCAAAATTTAAAAAAAGTGCATAAACTAAAGAATATATGTCTAAGGGGTGAAATCTATGAAATCATCCTCCTCCTCATCATTCTCCTCGTCGGTGTCATTGATATGAGATGATGTAGCAGGTCAACGAGTGAGGTTCAACACTTGTTCTTTGATTTAATGAATGGTCACACTCATGCTTTCTTGTTCAACTACTTTTCTTTGGTCCGACTCTGCTAGTGTTGCTGTAAGTTTTGTTATTTGATCTGACATATCAGCAATCTAAACACTGTCAAGTGTCTCGGCTTGACGTGATGATCCAATACCTTCTAAGCCTGACTGGAGTCATCATACATCATTTTGAGAGCCTCGACCATACACTTTACCCTTGTCTATCCCCTTACCACTTTTTCAGTCCAAATTTCAGTGGACATTTCAGGCGTCATTTGGACTGAACTATATGGATTCTCATACACGTATTGATTATACTGTTCCTGCATATCAAAAATAAAAATTAGCATCAAAACATATACATACTATATATATTCACTATTCATATTCTCTTTTCATAATAATTACTTACATAAGTTCGTTCTGTCCTTTCCTCTATCCACACATCTCGATCTGACTCATTTTCTTTCTTCTTCACATGAATCTTCTTGAAAACCTCCAGTACAAGAGGAGTGCGCCCTATTTCTTTTTCCTATAAATAAAAATGAAATTTATAACAATATTAATCAACTAATTATATTTAATCAACTAATTATGTATTTATAAGTTTATATTAGAACTTACCATCTCTCTTGTAATCGTTCCAATGCTCTTTGCACCCCAGGTGTGCAACGAGCCACCCTTAAGACTGCCTCTAGCCTTCTTGGGTTGTTCGGACATTACCTTGAATTTATCCTTGTTCCAATACTGGCGCAATTCATCAAAAACATGAGGCAATATCTGACTCGAAAAATGATCAGTATCCCAGACATTCCTTAGCCATCTTGACAGTCTCGCAGATGGCCTCCTCCCAAATGTGGTCGCAATGACCATATTGTACTTCGGTTCCCAAGTACACACGGTCTGAAAAAAATGAATAGCGTTGATAATTATGAAAAAGTAAGTATACTAAAATTGTTAAACTTAACTAAAACATATTTTCCTTAAATTTATTAAACATTGTATGACGTATGTTGTTTGGGATCTCACTCCAGGAGTGATAAGTCTATGTAAAAAGTCTTCTCACAGACTTTTTTAAAGCCCGGGCAGCATCCTTTGCAGGATTCCACCTGCAAAACACATAATAAACATGATAGTGCATGAATAATATATTAAAGTATAAAAAAATAAGTAAAATAAAGTAACAAATAGATAAAAAAAAACTTACGATGATCCATCCGACTCAATCATGACTCTGCCTATCCTGTCCCTCTTTTGGTGCTAGAGCAGACGTCTCATTTGGTGTAGAACTAGGTGTAAGTGTAGGTGATACACCAAGATGCACATAGTGCTGAGTCAATGGAGGCATACCGGCCACAACATTTGACTACTCATTACTAAATCCCTAATCCTCATGGGAGATAGCTGAGGAGATGTAGTTGTGGGAGATGGAGTATCTGCCAATAACCTACCTGCCGATAAGGGTCGTGCTCGACGAATAGCCTCTAAAGGTAGGTCCTCGTAGTTTCATGGAGGCAATGCTTGTGAAGTAGAGGAAGCATGAATTGGTCGACCGTAATTAGTATAATATGCCCAAGGATCCACCGTACCAAACGAAACAACCAATAAATGGGTATCATGAGTAATGCGCTCCAGTGCACAAGAAAGAAATCTTGGAATATCCTCAGGATCTATGGTCTCCTAAACTTCTTCTTTTTAGCCTTATTAGGCTTGCTAACTCCAAGATGCTCGCGAGATCTATCATCCTCACCCCTGATGACATCTGTATGCAAATTTACATGGATACTATATAAAAATCATAAATTAAATTAAATTAGTATTAGCAAAATAAATTAACTTACATACTAGCTATATAGTGTATCATTCTCCTTCTATTCCTCCTCGCTTATTTCATTTCCATCATTCTCCCATTCTTTCTCCTCAGTTGTTTCATTTTCATTGTCACATTCTTCGTCATCAAATGATTCATTTTACTCATACTCATTTATTTCTTCCTCAACATTTGTCATTATCTCGTCATCAGATACTTCTTCTAATATGTGTTGAGGATGTTTTAGTGTGGTTTCCAATTCAGCATCAACTTGTTGCTGAGCAATTGCAGCCTCATTTTGGTACGCCACATCTAAGACATTGTCAATTTTAATTCTTTCCACAGGTTTAGTCTTTCTAACAACCCACCGATCAAGTTTGTCTCCACGCAGTGGATATGGAGCGTAATACACTTGTTTAGCATTTTATGCAATGATGATAGGATCATAACTTCTGTATTTCCTGGTGTGCCTAACTTTAATTATATAATGTTGTTGATCCACCTTTGTGCCTCTATGTGATGGGTCAAACCACTTACACCGAAATAATACGATCTTCTTTTTAGACCAACATGAATACCTTACTTCAATAATCTCATGAATGACACCATAATATTCAATAGCTTGGTTAGTATCATTAGCATCACCTTGTATGCAGACACCAATATTATTTGTTTTCTTATTCCTAGAAAATTCTTCAATTTGAGACTTAAAACCATTATCACAATACTTATTCATTATCTGAATTTGAGATTCAGGTCCAATTGCAGCTTCTCTCACTAATTGCAAATGTTCGACATTTGAGTATTCATCGTAAACCTATACATTGTTATTCAAACTAATACAATTTAGTATAACATGAATACATTTTTAAATACTAATTGATTCAATATAAGCTTGCACATTTACATATTCTTTTAGCCATTTGGAAAATTCCGTATAGTGTGCTTCATTACCCCATATGTTTACGAACAAGCTGATAATTGTACATTCAGATATTTTTTGTTAGTTAATAAACACTTATTAGTATGAATTTGATAACATACTTTAACACTTAGTTGAGATATGGTTGAATCTCTGGACAATTAAGCAAAATATGTGTCACAACTGATTCCATTTCCACGCTAGTGAAGCCTCACTTTCCACGTTTTTTAGACCTCGGCCATTTTGATTAAAAATTGATATCAGTGGAAACAATGGATCGACATAACCTTCATCATTTCAATTGGGTCTGTTTCTCCTACATGAAACTTCATTCCCAAAGTTATAAGAATAAAAATCACCAGTTTCTCTCCTAATATGACCTTGAACAACTGATCCTTCGATCTTTTCCCTTGCTTAATTGTTTACTTGGAACTGCCATTTTTTTGCATTTATATATCTATATATGTTAATTAAGAAAAATAAACTTAGTGAAAATAACTTGAATATTTCAATGTTACCTCTCAAATGGATACATTAATCTTATTTGAACTGGACCTCTGAGGCGGGCCTGTTGTACAAGGTGAATTGGAAGATGCTCCATCACATAAAAGAAACCATATGACAAGATCTTCTCCAATTAGTAGTAATAACAGGAATAATTTCCTCCATCCTGTCTAAACTACTCTCCAACAACTTTCCAGAACACAAATCTTTAAAGAAAAGACTTATCTCTGAGATTGGTTTCCATATCCTTTCGGGTAGATGGCTAAAAGTGATAGGAATTAAAGTTTCCATGAATGCATAACAATCATGACTTTTCATACCTATTAATTTTTCTTCATTCATATCGGTCCGCTTTATTAAATTCGAAGAATAACCCTCCGGTATCCTCAAATTTTTAACCCACGCACAAATTCCACGTTTCTCATCCAATGTGAATGAAAATCTAGCTTTGGCTTAACTATTTTACCATTTTGTAATTTCTGCAACCCCAACCCTCTTCTCCTACAATATTCCTTTATGTCTATTCTAACTTTTCGCTTAACATCCATTATTGTTTGTCAAATAATTTTTTTCAATGTGCATCACATCAAGATTATGTCGTAGCAGATTGTCCTTCCAATAAGGCAACTCCCAAAATATGCTTTTTTTGGTCAAATTATGTTCAACACCATATCCAGGAAGTCTAGAAGGTGAAACTTCTGTAACTTTAGGTAATTGAGAAACTCTCTCCCAAATTTGATGCCCTGTGAGTAATGGAGGGGGGGGGTCATTTTCAACCTTATTTTTCATGAATGCATTTTTTATCTTTCTAAACTCATGGTCCATTAGCAAGAACTGACAATGACAATCAAACTATATATTTTTTCTGTCTTGCGTGAAAGTGAATGCCTTACTATTTTCCATGCAATGCGGACAAGCTAGCTTTCCAACTATCATCCGACAAGACCTGTATGCAGGAAAATCATTAATAGTCCATATTAAAGAAGCATGCATAACAAATTTTTGCTTATTTCATACATCATAAGTCAAAACACCTTCAAACCACAATTATTTGAGCTCATCTATCAATAGTTACAAATAGACATCAATCAAACTTTTTGAATTATGGGGACCTGGAATAACACAACTTAGAAAGATATATGGACTTATCATGCACATTTTAGGAGGAAGATTATATGGAGTAAGAAATACATGCCAACAAGAATAAGGTGAAGCAGCATTAGAGAATGGTGTGAGGTCATATGCACACAACCTCAATATAACATTTCTTTATTTACTAGCAAAATCAGGACGTTATCAAAAATGCTTCCATGCTTCTCCATCAGATGGATGAGACAACACATCCAACGGCCTTCTATATTCATGATTTCATCTCATATGTAAAGCAGACCTCATCGATGCATACAACCTCTTTAACCTATGAATAAGAGGTAAATACTGCATTGCCTTAACTGGGACCATCTTTTCAGCATGAGTCCTCTTATAATGAGCATGTCTACAAAACTTACAATTTTCTAATTCACTATCAGTCTTATAAAACATGTATCCATTAACACAACATTGAATTCTATCATACGTCAATCCTGATTTGGAAACCAAAAACTTTTCCTAATAAAATTTCTTAGGTATGTTAAACTCCAGATTAACTAGTTCACCCAAAAGATTAACCATTGAGTCCATAGCCGCACTAGGAACATTCCAATCTGATTTAATATTCATTAATCTAATGGCAACTGACAAGGCAGAATGCAGACTCCCTTCACATAGTGGATGACTAGACTCTTCTAATTGATCATAGAAGCGTCTTGATTCTTCATTAGGAGCTTCATAAAATATTGTTCAGGTTCCATCCAACCTTGAACCCCAAAAGCATCATTGATAATTTCATACACCCTATCATGTTCAACCCTATAATTATATTGTTCAACATTAATTTGGTCATATGGTGCAAGCCTATTATATTCATCCACATGCATCGAATTATAAAACATATCATTAAATTCAGATATTTCTTCATGATCAACTCATGCAAAATATCTAGGCTTAAATCTATCACGGTATAAATGAACCATGACTGTATTTGGTTCAAAAAAATTTAAGCACCTACATGCACTACAAGGACATCTAACCAATCCATTATTCTTCTAAATATCAAGTGTCATTGTATGTTCAATAAAACCTCTTACACCGTCAATAAATTTAGGTTTCAAACCAGCACCAGTTTCATAATGCATATTATACATCCACAAATGATGATCCATCTACAAAAATATAAATATTCAATTAAAAATTAAATTTAATAATAATGTAACTACATTAAACTAATTTATATTGTTAATATATATTTATAATTACTTAATAATTATATTTATTATTACTTTATATATATATATATATATAAATATACCTAATAATAATAATATATATATATATATATATATACACACACACACACACACACACAAACCTAATAATTAATTAGTTCATAAATACTACATTTCAAGAACTAAAAAGTTCAAGCTTAATTTGTAACACCCCGGGAAATTTTTGAGCTAAGACTCGAACCATCCTTCGTTGTGAGTAGGATTTTACCGAGGAATTTAAAATTTCTTAAGTTTTAAGATCACTAGATGCAGCACCTTGAGTTCCAAAAAGAACTAAATTGGAAATAGCAAAATCTGAAATTTCGCAAGTTATGAGTTTTGGGTCAACTTCAAATGACCATAACTATTGGTACAACATGAGTTAGGTGCGCTACAAGATAGCTAATGAAAGGTCTTTGAATTATCTTTCCAATGCCACCAAGTTTGCTAAGTTTCGAGGTCGGATGAGTGAGATATACCCTTTTGAAATCAAGCTGTCCAGTTAACGAAAGTTACCCGAAAATAGTAAGGGGTATTTTGGTCTTTTCCTTACCCAATCAGATTTAATTCATTTTTAGGTCTTAAGGATCTAATCCTATTAGGTTCAGTTTTATAATCCTAATATACACCTAAGGTTTTAGTTGAGAGTTCAAGAAGAGAAAAGAAGAGAAATAAGGAGAAAAGAAGAGAGGATCAAAGCGTTCGTCGAAGTTCTTGAGTTTTGTTGCGAATTTTCGCCATGGGTTTAATCCCTAAGAGGTATGTAAGCTTCCATAGTGTTGGGTCCATTCACCCACATGCCAATCATGATTTTTTCAGTGTAATTTCATTCTTGAAATTTAAGGATTTAAGTTATTGATGAGTTCTTGATAAGTGTTCTTGAAGTTTCCTTATCGATTAAGTTTTGATGTAAGATTCTACTTAGGTCAACTTCAAATGACCATATCTCTTAGAATATGAAAATTTATGTGAGCCATAACCTATCCAATTAAAGGTATTTGAATCTAATTTCCAACGCCACCAATTTTGCGTCAATCCAATTTCTGAGTAAAAAGTTATGACTATTTTAGTAACCTATACAGTGCTGTTACAAATTAGCCGACGGGAAAACATTAAAAAAGGTTGTTTTTATTTTTTTACATCCAAGAAAACCCTAAACGAATTTCTTGACTAACAAAAGGCTCAAAACAATCAAATTTTCATCTTTTAGTCCATCATTCTCTTCTCTCTCAAAACCTAGGGCAAAACTCTAAGGAAAAATCAAAGTAGAAGACTTCATTCAAGATTCTTTCAATCTTTTTCAAGATTCTTCTTCAAGGTAAGTCTTTCTCCAAGAATTCCATTCTTTTCAACTCAAATTCCTCCATACAATTATGAATCACTAATGAAAATCAAAATTCTTGGCCATAGGGATTTCAAGAAACTAATTCAAGACTCTCAAGAAAGGTTTTCTTGATCATTTACCTTCAAGCTAGGGTTTCAAGGCATCTAATCAAGTTCTTCTTCAAGATTTTTCAAGAACCTTATTCTTCCAGGTATGTAAGACTATCATAGTATTGTACTAGTTCGTCCTCACACCCTACATCTACTTTCAGATCAGTAAAAGAGTAATCTAGGATATTTTCCCTAGATTTGAGTATTCTTGAGATAAGTTGATTTTGAGTTCTTGAGTTCGTGTTTCTTTTAAAAGTTCTATTCCTAATTATCGAATTGCTATATTGTTATCGAGATCCTTCATATCATGAACCATAACTCTTGAAATCATAATTCACATTCAAAGGAGAGTTAAGAGTAGAGTTCAAGTAAGTCTTTGTAGTTCAATTGTGGATCCTTTGAGATCAACTATCGATTTGAGCTAAGTTTTGAGGAAGTAAGTATGAGAATGAGAAGAGTCATATACACGAATTCCATATCGTTATGTAGACACTTGAGTCGATTCGTTCATGCCCATAAATTCCACATGAACTCCATAACTTGAGTATCTTTGAGAGGAATAGTATCTTCAAGTTCTACGTCTTGAGTATTGAGTTCCTAATCCCTTTTGAGATTTTATTCCTAATCATGAGACTAAAACATACTATCCATGGAGTCCTTGAGTTGAGTAGTTCATGCCCACAATTCTGCATGAACCCTATAAGTCGAGCAGTCTTGAGATGAGAAGTATCTTTGAGTCCTTGAGTTAAGTAGTTCATGCCCATAATTCCGCATGAACCTCCTGAGTCAAGAATTCTTGAAATGAGTATTATCATTGAAGTTCTTGAGTTCCGAGTATTGAGTTCTATCTATGGTTATTGAAAACCTTGAATTGAGTCATTCACTTCCATAATTCAGCATGAACCCTATTTTAATAAGTCTTTTTACAAATTGCTTTAAAACTTGTTTTAAAGACTTGAGCATTGAGTTGAGTAAAGAGTAAAAAGTGAAGTTCATTTCTTCAAAAGAGTATATGGGGACTATGTATTCCCAAAGAGTAAATGTTTTCACATTTAATTAAGAAAGGAAACACCGATTTCCAAAAGAGCCTTTGAGCTAGTTTTCAGTAAAGAGTAAATGTTTTCACATTTAATCAAGAAAGGAAACACTGATTTCGAAGAGAGCCTCTGGGCTAGTTTTTGAGCAATTATCTCAAATCACAAAAAGAGTTATGTTTTTAAACATATGAGCTAGTTACATTTTTGGGAGTAGTACTGAGCACCGATATGGGGGAGAGTTCAGACAACTCACAGCCCCCATAAATCATGTATCCACCGTGGGTAGAAAAGGGTCATACATTTTAGATGATTCCTTAGTGCTTTTTAGCATACACTAGTGGATCCAGTTAATGAGTTAAGTTCTATACCCCCGACAAGGTATAGGTCGGCCCTGGTAGCATGAGGTAAAATGTTGTATCATCACATAGCTCATAGTGAAGGTTGTTGGTTAGAGAAACTCCCACAGAGATATTTTGTATTCTTATATACACAGAGTTTACCTTGTATTTTTATATACAAGCAACTTTTATCTTGTATCCTTGCATACAAAAAGAGTTACTAATGCATTTTTCAATACATTGAGTTGCTTTTTACTGTTTTAAAAGCTTTTCATATATTGCATCTGTATTGTTGCTTTATATTGAGTTGGGTATCCAGAGTTGAGTACCCAGAGTCGAGTATCTTATTATTGAGTTGAGCCTTATTTCACTGAGTTGAATACCTTATCATTGAGTTGAGCTTTCTTTAGTTGAGTTGAATATCTTATCATTGAGTTGAACCTTATTTCACTGAGTTGAACTATGTTCTTTGAGTTGAGTTGAGTGAGTTGAGAAGAGGTAAATATGTTTCTTTTCCACCAATTCAAGCTTATGTTATGGTTTAGAATTCCCCTTACATGCTCGTACATTACACGTACTAAGCCATTTGGCCTGCATCGTTTCATGATGCAGATACAGGTATTCAGCGTCATCAACAGGAGCTTCGTTGATACCACATGGAGTTCGAGTTAGCTATGGTGAGCTTCCTTGCTTCCGGAGGATTTCATTTACTTTTCAGTTTTGTCAAGATGTCGTTGATCTTGTCCCGACTTCCATCTTTGTCAATTAGAGGCTTCATAGATAGACAGTACAATTTGAGAAGTCTGTTTTATTTATCTTGTTAAATGTTTTAAAGACTTGAGATGCCTATTTCTGGCAAGTTGAATATATTATTTTATTCAGAGTTAAGATTTTGTAATTGAGTTCAATGAATTTTATTCTGTTTTAAGCTTTGTATGTTTGAGTTAGTCTTCCGTTTGTAGTCAGCCAGGATGAGGGTTTGCTTGGGAACCAGAAATGGTTCTCGAGTGCAGGCCACGTCCAGGGTGTAGGTTCGGATCACGACATAATTAATTCATAAGTACTAATAAAGTTTTAATTAAGTCTAAAATTAACTTTTCAAGTTACTATAAATTAATTAAGTTCAATAAAGTTCTAATTAATATAAGTTCAAATTAATTAACGTCAATAAGTCAAGTACTTCAAAGTTCTAATTAAGTTCAACATTAAGTTCTAATTAATTAAGGTTAACAAGATTTCAAGTTCATATTCCTAATTAAGTTCAAGTTATAATTAATTATAAGTTCGAATTAAGTTGTAATTCAAATTCATATTTAACTTCTCTAACTTCAAAATCACCTCATCAATTCTCAACTCACTAACAGCTATGCAAGCATTCTGGACTCAAATCTTTATGCAGCCTAAAAAAATAATACACAGAATCGAATCAATGTGTAAAAGGTTTTTATGGAATGGTGAAACATAAAGTAAAGGGAAGACACTTAGCATGGGACACACTTTGCATGCCAAAAGTAGTTGGGGGGATTAATATTACAAATATTCATGTATGGAACAAAGAATCTATTTTAAAGCTTATGTGGAATCTCAACAAAAAGAAAGACAAGTTGTGGATTGTATAGGTGCACACTTATTACCTCAAAGGCAGGAAACCTTGGGAGGTGATAGCAAATCAAGCTTCTTGGATTGTGAAGAAAATACTCTATGCAGGGTATTGGCTTGAAGACAGGAACTTGCAAATGAATGAAATCATGGAGGCTGATGAGTTTAGCATCAAGGAAATGTATAAAGAGTTGAGAGGAGAATACAACAAAGTTTCATGGAAAATATTGACTTGCAACAATCAGGGAAGGCCTACATGGATCTTTGCACTCTACTTGGAAATACAAAGAAAACTCTATACCAAAGATAGGTTGGGAAACTGGGGGATTATAACTGATGTAACATGTTACCTATGTAGTACAACACCTGAGACACACCAACACCTCTTTTTTGAGTGAACATTCTCAAGGATGATATGGCAACAGTTCTTGAGCTGGCTATCAATTAAGAGGAGTACCGGTAGCTAGAATGAAGAGTTGAATTGGACCATAGAGCATGCAAGCAATAAAACAATACAAGAAGAAGTGTACAGAATGTCTCTAGCAGCATCAGTGTACCATACCTGGCAGGAGAAGAATTGCAGGACCTTTCAACATAAAGAGAGGACCATAGAGGTGATCACAAGGGCAATCATCCTAGACATACATTTTAGAGCTTACATGAATCCTATAATTATGGCTGGCATGCATAGTATAATTTTTACCCTTAGAATAGATACTAGCAGAGGTTAGAAATTTGAACTAGATAGGCTCTGAGACTGGAAGTTATCCATATCCAAAGTTCCACATTTGTACATATTGCGCTATCTGGTAAATAAGATTTACAGTTACCAAAAAAAATATTTATACAATTAAGTTATACTCAAAAGTCAAAACACTTGATCAATTACTAATTCAAAAAAAAAAAAAAAAAAAAAAAAAAAAAAAATCATGGACAATATATTCATGGTGTCTCCTGCATAGTATGAGTGTATTTTCAACTTTGTCTCAACACTCTCTTTCACTACACTAATCTTAATATAGTACTCCTCATCTTTTTTTCTCTATGATTTTATTGTATATTTCTTGTTCTACTCAAACAAAGGAAGACCATCATTATTTGTAGGGGAGGAAATCTTTCTTGCAATGAATAGGAAGATAAAGGGGTAGTTAATAGGGTAAGTAAATGACCTAAAGCTAAGTTACATAGATTACAAGAATAATTAGGTAAATACCGAATAAGAGGTTACAAGAGTTAATTGGGGAAATAATAACCACCACTTAATGTGAGTAAATTGGCATGTAATGCCACTTACATGGAAATGGATCATTTCACACGAGTCATTTTAGTTAAATATTAAAATGCTCAAATACTTCAACTACATTTTGCTCCAACAATTCATACTTGTAACGATCCATTAGGTTTTTTTAGCACTAGAATTATTTTGACTCTTCCCGTAAATTCAAATAGGAATTTTGGACTATTCATTTAACTACAGTCTTTTAATTATTGGATAGTTTAAAATAATTAATTTAGTTGGTAATTAATGAGCTAAGTCTATAATTTATTTAATACTTCATATCACTTGACTTGTTGGATAGTTTAAAATAATTAATTTAGTTGGTAATTAATGAGCTAAGTCTATAATTTATTTAATACTTCATATCACTTGACTTGTGTATAAAAAATGAATTAAATTATTTGGGGTTTAATATGTGAGTCATGATTCAAGAAAAAAAAACGGATATGGCGGCTTCCCCACCCGAATAACAAGAAGAACTCGACTAAATGAGGTTAGCAAGCCTAAATCCCTGTGTGATTTTATAAGGGTCATATTATTATTATATTGTATTATGGAGTTGTGGGGAAAAGAAAGAAAGAAAAGGGAATGAGAAGTTAACGTGGAATTGGAATTTGTCAAAGAAATTTTATGGTATTTCTAGTTTGATGGGTAAGGGGACAAAATATTTAATGAGCATCGTTGGATAATGATGTCAATGGCATTTGATAAATTAATTCTTAGAAATTGCATATTATATATTATGTATGATATATAGAATAGATTTACAGAAGATTAAGGTCTTGTCGTCCAAGAGGTTGTTTCCATAGTTAAATTTATTGGGCATGTAGTTTTGATTAAGAGAAATTATTGTGGTTTATCGGATTATACTTCAATGTTTTGGTATATTGAGATAGGTAATTAAATATTAGATGTATTGTATTATATAAATATCATTAGATTTTATGTTAATTGGTGAAATATGAAACTTGACAAATTAATTGGTATCAAGATTAGGATTAGGAACTTGATTATGAATTTGTGCTCTATGAGTTAGGGGTGATTTAGTCTCACTAAAATTCTAGGTTTGTTCTTGTCAGTTTGGATTCAACCTTTTGGATGATCTTTGAAGTTTGGGGTGGAAGTATAGAAATATGAGCGTCTACGGACACATTTACTTACGAATAATTCATTTTTTGATAGATTGTGAATGTTATGAAGCTTTACAAAAGGAAAATGCAAAATCTTGTAGATTTGTGACATGTGTTCGACATTCGATGTATGTTAAGACTTCCTAGACTTCTTTGAGGGAAATTTTCTAATTAAAGATTAAAAATAGAATAGACAATGTATAAGGGTGAAAGATGGGGGATCTCATACCAATGGTGATGGACATTGGTACGAGTACCGGTGTTATTAAAGGGAAAGTGTATTACTATAATATGATAAATTGTAATCGAGAATGTCAAAGTATATGAGCATTAGTTGATGTATTAGTGACTTGGTTTCTTTTGTGTGATCTTTATTGAACCCGTATATTTGTGATAATTGAGGTGATTATATGTCATAGCGACATTTAATTTATTGAGAAGCTTCATCATCCCCTTTTATTGGGATCATATTGTGCACAACATAGATTGAGTATGAGTAAAGGTCTAACACGTGGAGATCGTCCTGTTGAGATCGAGTTATGATTATAAGTTGGGAATGTGGAGATCGTCTGTGCTAGGGATATTTTGATTTTATGATAGTCCATTGAGATTGTTTGCACAGACACGTGGAGATAATCCGTGTCGGTATATGGACCTCGTGAGTTCCTCATGGGTCACGAACTCTCGATGTATTGTTGAGAAGTATCATGTATATACGGTTAAGAGAGTACTTGGCCTTTGAGGTATATCATTTCATAGTGTTGCATTGCATTGCATCTCATTACCTCCTTCATTCTTGTTTTATTAAGTGCTTCATTGGTGTTTGGATATTACGTGACATTTGATTATCCTTATTTGATGAAACTTGACTGATAAGTATATTGTAGACTTGTAAAATTAAAGGATGATTTTCTTATATACTCATGTCACTATTGCTTCATTGTCGGTCTATGAGACATACTAGGTACATGTGGTTTTGTACTCATACTACACTTGCTTCACTCTTTTGTGGTGCAGATTGGATTTCAAATTCAAGCGCATTTCGTAGAACTTTCAAGGTTGAGCTTGAGTTTTCTAGGTGTCACGCCCTGAGCCTACACCCTGGGCGGGACTGGCACTCGAGAACCATTGCTGGCCCCAGGCAAACCCTTGGCCTGGCTTACTTACTCAGCGGAAGACTTAAACATAAGAAAGAGAATTCAAATACAAGATAACTCAACATGTCTCAAAACTAAACTCATAATGTCTTAAGAAAATAAGCATTTAACTTAGACAAAGTAGCAACTCAAATCTGAACATAAGCCAATAACAAGATAATGATGAATGAGCTAACATCTAACTGACTGTCTATAAAGCCTCTAAAACAACTGAGATGGATGTCGGGACAAGCCCCACGACATCCTAATAAACTGATAGTAATACTGAAATCAATAAAAGGGATCCTCCGCAAAGCAATGAGGCTCACCACAAGACTCTGAAATGCTCAACTGGATCAACGATGCGCTGGATGCCGATCCTAGTTACCTGTGTCTGCATCATAATAAGATGCAGGCCAAATGACATTAGTACATTGAATGTACGAGTATGCGAGGGAAATTCTAAAACAAGACATAAGCTTGAAAGAAATATGAAGAACTAACCTGGCTCAACTTAACTCAACATAACTGAACTCATTTCAATATAAAGCCATTTAAAACAAGTGCAATATAAAGAAAAGTTGTTCAAAACATGATGTCAACTCTATGTGTATGCAAAGATATATATAACTCTGAAATGTAAGTAAAAATACAATAAACTATGTATATAAGAATACAATTACTTCTGTGGGAGTTTCTCTAACCGACAATCATCACGTAAGAGTTATTGTGATGATACAACATTTTGCCTCATGCTGTTAGGGCCATCCTATACCTTGCTGAGGGTATAGAACCTGAACTACTAAGTGGATCCACTAGTCTATGCTAAAAAACACTAAAGGAATCATCTAAAATGTATGACCCTTTTTAACCCATGATGGCTACATAGTTTATGGGGGCTGTGAGTTGTTTGAACTCTCCCCCATATCGGTGCTTAATACTACTCCCAAAATATGATACTAGCTCTTATATTTTAAAACATACTTATTTTTGTGATTTGAGATAATTGCTCAAAAACTTAGCTCAAAGGCTATATTGGAAATCAAAGTTTCCTCTCTTGCTTCATTTAGAAAGCAATTACTCTTTTCTGTAAACTAGCTCAAAGGCTATTTGGAAATCTCAGTTTCCGTTCTTATTTAAATGTGAAAACAATTTTAAACTCTTTGGGAATACATAGTCCCCATATACTTCTTTGAAGAAATGAACTTCAAACTTTACTCTTTAATCTTTACTCAACTTGTCACACCCCGAGCCTACACCCCGGACGTGGCTGGCACTCGAGAACCATTGTTGGCCCCAAGCGAACCCTTGGCCTGACTTACTTACTCAGCGAAAGACTCTAAGCATTATTACAATGATCAAATGCACTTACTCAATGGTTTAATAAAATAACTTAGAATGTTTAAAAGTCAACATTTAACTTGGCCAAAATGGCAACTCAAGTCTTAACATATGAAATGATAATGTAAAGACAATTGAACTACTAACTGTCTGACTGTCTGTGAAGCCTCTAAAACAAAGAGGGATGTCGGGACAAGACCGCCGATCATTCTAATAATGAAATACTGAAAGCAAAGTAAAAGGAGTCCTCCGAAATGCAAGGAAGCTCACCAACTGACTCTGAGTGCTCAACTGGATCAACGAGGCACTGGGTTATGATCCTGGTTACGTGCGTCTACATCATAATAAGATGCAGGCCAACTGACATCAGTACATTGAATGTACGAGTATGTGAGTTGGAATGTTAAACATAACTTAAGCTTGAAAAGAATCTGAAAGAAATACTTACCTTGGCTTTACTCAACTCTTGAATAACTTAACTCAATATAAAGCAATAAAAGACATGCAATATATAGAAAGCCTTTAAAATAGTAGAAAACAACTTAGTTCGTTAAAGAAAATGCAATAACAAACTCAACTTTACTCATATAATAAAGTAATATAGTTTCTGTGGGAGATTCTCTAACTGACAACCACCACTATGAGCCTAAGTGGTGATACAACGTCTTGCCTACGCTACCAGATTCTGACACTAATGATGACTCAGCCCCATTCATCACAACCACTCCTCCTTCTGTGGTATCCATTAGTTGGACTCCCAAGCGTGCAAGTCTATGCACATCTTTCGCTAACTCTCTCTTTTCTTCCTCAACATGGGCGGTACTACACATAGACAACCTGCTTAAAGCATCAGGAACAACATTAGTCTTACCTGGGGGTAAAGAATACTCATGTCATAATCCTTGAGTAATTCTAACCACCTCCTTTGTCTAAGATTAAGCTCTTTCTGAGTAAACACATACTAAAGGTTCTTGTGATCGGTGAACACATCTACATGCACACCATACAAATAATGACACCATATCTTCAAAGCAAATACTACGGCAGCCAATTCTAAATCATGTGTTGGGTAGTTTTTCTTATGAAATTTCAACTGTCTGGAGGCATAAGCTATAACCTTGCCATTCTGCATTAATACACAACCCAAACCAACTCTAGATGCATCACAATACACCACAAAACCTTGCGTACCTTCTGGTAAGGTCAAAACTGGTGCAGCAATCAACCTCATTTTCAATTCCTGAAAGCTTTTCTCACAAGCCTCAGACCATTGAAACTTCACTGTCTTTTGAGTTAACTTGGTTAAAGGGGATGAAATATATGAGAACCCCTCTAAGAACCTTCTATAATAGCCAACTAAACCCAAGAAACTCCTAACATCAATTGGAGATGTGGGTCTAGGCCAATTCTACACTACCTCAATTTTCTAAGTATCAACTTTAATTCCTTCTCCAGACACAATGTGGCCTAAGAATGCCACACACTCAAGCCAGAACTCACACTTAGAGAACTTGGTATACAACTCTCTATCTTTTAAAGTCTGGAGAACTATTCTAAGATGCCTAGTATGATCTTCTTCATTCCTTGAATAGATTAGTATGTTATCAATGAAGACGATAACAAACATATCTAAATAAGGTTTGAAAACTCTATTCATAAGGTCCATGAATGTTCCAGGCGCATTGGTCAAATCGAAGGACATGACCAAAAACTCATAATGACCATAACGGGTTCTGAAAGCTATCTTTGGAGTATCACATTCTCTTACTCTTAATTGATGGTAGCCAGATATGAGATCTATTTTAGAGAAACAGGTGGCACCCTGAAGTTGATCGAAGAGATTATCAATTCTCGAAAAGGATATTTGTTCTTGATGGTAACCTTGTTCAACTGATGGTAATCTATGCACATTCTAAGGGAACCATCCTTCTTCCTCACAAATAAGATCGGAGTGCCCCAAGGTGAGACACTTGCTCAAATGAAACCTTTATCTAGGAGATCTTTCAATTGTTCTTTAAGCTCTTTCAACTCTGTTGGTGCCATTCTATATGGCGGAATAGATATAGGATGAATATCTGGAAGAATATCTATACCAAAGTCTATCTCTCTCTCAGGAGGGACTCTGGGAAGATCATCTGAAAAGACTTCTCGAAACTCTTTTACTATTGCAACTAACTGAATAAGAGGTATATCAACACTAGAGTCATTAACTCGGACTAAGTGATAGACACACCTCTTAGAAACTAACTTCTTTGCCTTAAGGTACAAAATAAAACGACCCTTAGGCACTGCTGAACTGCTTTTCCACTCTAAGACTGGTTCATTTGGAAATTGAAACTTGACAACTCGAGTTCTACAATCAACTGAGGTATAACAGGCATGAAGTCAGTCCATACCAAGAATGACATCAAAATCTACTATATCTAACTCAATTAAATTAGCCATGGTACAATTATGATTGACGAAAATGGGACAATCACGATAGACTCTCTCTGGTAGAATAGACTCACCAACAAGTGTAGAAACATTGAAGGATGCACTAAGTTGCTCAGGAATAACATCAAAATTCATCGCAACATAAGGAGTTACAAAAGACAAACTCTCTCCTGGGTCAAGCAAAGCATAAACATTAGAGTTAAAGACTTAGATCATACCAGTGATGACATCTAGCGAATCCTCTTGCTCTTGGCGACTGGTGATAACATATAGGTGGTTTGTTCCTCCGCCAGTACCGGAAGTAGCTCCTCTAGGTGCAGCCCTGTCTGGTAGAGCAACTGAAGAAGACTGGGCTCTATTGCCCCCATTACCATTACCCTACTTGTTCTTTGGACATTCTCGCATGAAATGACCATTATGGCCACACTTGAAACAACCAGTGGAGCCCTCACGATAAGTACCTGAGTGGTTCCTACCACACTTAGCGAGGCAGGAGGCTTACTACCCCCTTGCGCCATACTACCTCTAGAATAAGCAGGCTTGGCTCTGAAATTTTGACTATTGCACTCACTTTTGTTCTTAGGTGC
This sequence comes from Solanum pinnatisectum, assembly GCA_035578085.1. Classification (NCBI taxonomy): domain Eukaryota; kingdom Viridiplantae; phylum Streptophyta; class Magnoliopsida; order Solanales; family Solanaceae; genus Solanum; species Solanum pinnatisectum. The sequence goes on from CM069080.1 coordinate 15,202,543, forward strand.
AGGTGCACTTGCAAATGATAGAGCAGGTCCCTTCTGTTTCTGTTGGAAGGATGACCGGTTGGTATTACTCTTCTGCTTCCCGGACTCGTTCCCTGTCTTAGCTCTCTTGTTCTTAAACTCATCTCTATCCCTCCGCTTCTCTTCCTCAACCTGCTGCACATAAACCATCAACCTCGATATACCCATGTCCCCAATTAGCATCGCTTCCCTGCCCTCTTTGGTTGATAGACGGGACAACCCAGCAACAAACAGACTCATTCTACTCCTCATATCCGCAAACATCTCTGGAGCATAATGGGATAGTTGGGTAAACTTCAACCCATACTCATGAACACTTACTGACTCTTGCTTAAGAGTAAGAAATTCTTGTACCTTAGCCTCTTTCAGTTCTCGGGGAAAGAAACGCCCCAAAATGGCCTCCTCAAAATAAGCCCAACTCGCAGGTGATGCATCCTCAGCTCGGTTCTTCTTCCATTAATCGAACCAAATCCTAGTGACACCCTTCATCTGGTATGCAGCTAGTTCCACCCTCTTAGTATCAGCAACATGCATGACATCAAACACTTTTTCTAGCTCCTCAATAAAGTTCTCTGGATCCTCAGCAGTACTTGAACCAGTGAAACTTGGAGGATTCATCCTCAAGGACTCACGAATCCTTGAAGTATCATCCTCTTCCTGTCTAGCTCCTCTTTGCTGCCCAACCTAGTTAGTCACCACCTGACTTAGCATTCGGATTACTTCTCGAAATTCAGCATTGGTAACTTCTCCTTGGGGTTGCACTTCAGGTGCATTGGGTACCCCTTGTTCCTCAACATTACGCCTAGTAAGATGACCTCTGATACCTCTTCGTGGAGGCATGATCTGAAAGACACGCGCAGGCACGAGTTAGAAGAAACCTTTAAGAGATCAAACTCTAACGCACGAAATGAGTGTAAAATAAGTGAGAAATTTTCCTAAGTGTTGCAGCCTTTTAATTATAGATGTGGCGCGCTTCACACCGATGACTAGGACTCTACAGACACGGCTTCATAGACTCCCTAGGACTCTTGAACTCAGGGCTCTGATACCAAGTTTATCACACCCCGAGCCTACACCCTAGACGGGAATGACACTCGAGAACCATTGCTGGCCCCAAGCGAACCCTTGGCCTGGCTTACTTACTCAGCAGAAGACTTAGCCAATAGAAAGAGAATCCAAATACAAGATAACTCAACATGTCTCAAAACTAAACTCATAATGTCTTAAGAAAATAAACATTTAACTTAGCCAAAGTGGCAACTCAAATATGAACATAAGCCAATAATAAGATAATGACGAATGAACTAACATCTGAATGACTGTCTATGAAGCCTCTAAAACAACTGAGATGGATGTCGAGACAAGCCCCACGACATCCTAATGAAATGATAATAATATTGAAAGCAATATAAGGGATCCTCCGAAAAGCAAGGAGACTCACCACAAGACTCTGAAATGCTCAACTGGATTAACGGTGTGCTGGATGTCGATCCTAGTTACCTGTGTCTGCATCATAATAGGATGCAGGCTAAATGGCATCAGTATATTGAATGTACGAGTATGCTAGGCGAATTCTAAAACAAGACTTAATCTTGAAAGAAATCTGAAGAACTTACCTGGCTCTACTTAACTGAACACATTTCAATATAAAGCAGTTTAAAACAAGTGCAATATAAAGAAAAGTTGTTTAAAACATGATGTCAAGTATGTGTGTATGCAAAGATACATATAACTCTGAAATGTATGTAAAAATACAATAAACTATGTATATAAGAATACAATTACTTCTGTGGGAGTTTCTCTAACCGACAACCATCTATTGTGATGATACAGTGTTTTGCCTCACGCTGCCAGGGCCGTCCTATACCTTGCTGAGGATATAGAACCTAAACTACTAAATGGATCCACTACTCTATGCTATAAAGCACTAAAGGAATCATCTAAAAAGTATGACCCTTTTTAACCCATGATGGCTACATGGTTTATGGGGGGTGTGAGTTATCTGAACTCTCGCCCATATCAGTGCTCAATACTACTCCCAAAATATGATACTGGCTCTTATGTTTAAAAACACATTACTTTCTGTGATTTGATATAATTGCTCAAAAACTTAGCTCAAAGGCTATCTTGGAAATCAAAGTTTCCTCTCTTGCTTCATTTAGAAAACGATTACTCTTTTTTGAAAACTAGCTCAAAGGCTCTTTGGAAATCTCAGTTTCCGTTCTTATTTAAATATGAAAACATTTTTAAACTCTTTGGGAATACATAGTCCCCATATACATCTTTGAAGAAATGAACTTCAAACTTTACTCTTTACTCTTTACTCAACTTGAACTTTAAGGGCTCGTTTGGTGTGAGGGATAAGCATAAATAGTCCTCGGATAAAAAAATAGTCTTGTGATAAAATTTAGATGTCTTGTTTGGTTGACATGTTTGGGATAACTTATCCCACCATTTATAGCATAGTGATGGGATAAGTTATCCCATATACATGGTGGGATAATTTATCCCAGGATAACTAACCCCATGATCGTTAATCCTCGGATAACTAGTTCCCAACCAAACGACCCCTAAGTCTTAAAACAAAGTTAAAAATATTTGCAAAAGACTTCTTGAAAAGACTCTAAAAACTCCCTAGACTTGGCTCTTGACTTTCCTTGAATTTGAATTTATGGATTCAAGGTTATGATTCATGTTTCTGGATGATTTCTAGATGTTTAGAAGTCATTTAGAGTAGTTAGAATCAATGGAAAGTGTTAGTACACTTTAGAAGGACTTAACTAGGCTAAACGACGAAAAACTGGTGAAAAACATTGATCCGGGCGCGTCCTTGGTGTGCCGCGCCAGCCCCAACTTACTGGGGCTCAAATCTGGCGCACTGCTAGCGCGCCCCTTTGGGAGCTATGGGGGCGCGTCGCGCCAGCCTCCCTTCAGGCAAAATTCTGACGAACTTTTGATCTCGTTTTCCGATCCTAAATCATTTTAATCTGATTCTTTTTCTCAAATTCACTTTAGATTCATGTACCCAAATCATATACACAAAATCTAACCCAAACAACTCAAGGAAACAACATTTTAACATCAAGAAACTCCTTAATCCCAACTCATATTCAAGAACGAAATCAATTCAAGAACAACTATCAATAAAATCAATTTCTCAATCTTTTTAGGACGAAAATACGTTGAATTAAACATGCTTGGCGCATGGGTGAACTAACCCAATGATATGTGATCTCACATACCTTGTCGGGATCACCCCTTGACGAAATCCACAAGCGATTCCTTACGAAGACGACGAATCTAGAACTTTCTTCTCCTTTCTCCTCTTTTCTCTTTTCTCCAAGCCCTAGCGTGAACTTCAATTTTTTTCTATACTAAATAATATCTGATTTGACCCCAATTAATTACCCATAAACGAAATAAAATAATTGGGTAAGGAAAAGACCATAATGACCTTCTAAAATCCGGATTGGACTTTCCTTATTGAACAGCCCAACTTCCAATGGGCATAACTCACTCATATGAACTCGGAATCGTGCAAACTCGGCGGCGTTGGAAATATTGTTCCAAGATCTTTCCTACAATATCTGGAAACACACCTAACTCATCTTGAGCTAGAAGTTATGGTCGTTTGAAGTTGACCAAAAACTCAACTTAACACACTTAACAAATTTTCCAGATTTTTAAATTCTTTCCAAAAATGACTATTTCCACTTTTTAACTTCTTTCTAGTTACGGGGTGTTACACTAGGAGTTGTGGTGAGTTGCTTGATTGTTCCATGGCCCACATCTCCCTCTATGTCTTTAGTTATTATTTGTTTGGGATAAGGCACAAGTACCCCCCCCCCCCCCCGACTATGACCAAAATCCCAGAGACACACCTAAACTTAATGTAACACCTCAGATTTGAAAAGAAGGAAAACTTTGCAGACCAAAATCCTAATTCTCTTTGCATGAATTGAAGAAATTGCATATTTTTAAGTTGAATTCCCATGAACCCATGTGAAATCCATGATTCCTGGACGATGATCATATAAATAAGCTTCTGACCTAGGAAAGATGAATTTATGAATATATGCATGTTCTTTATGAAATTGATGTAAATGATTTAATATTTGCTTTCAGAGTAAAGAATCAATGTTGTTGTTGTGAAAGGATTTCTCACATACACATGAAAGCATGATTGTGAAAGAATTGTCTCACATAAAGGATTCATAATGTTGAAAGGTTTTCTCACCTAAAATGAATCAAGGTTAAGGAGCTATTCTAATGATAAGACAAGTGGCGACTACCCATGTCTCATGATGATAAGACAAGTTAAGACAAATGAATATTTCGTTGGATTTATGCTTAGTACCGAGAGGATATCAAGATGGAAGATCTCCCATAGTAGAGGCCAGATTTCTAGTAGCAACTCCCTATCCTATAACTATGTGCCACCATAGGTTTGTCTTAGATAGACATTAGCTAGTGGATCCACTTAAGCTAGAAGTTTATGGTTCTTACCTTGGCAAGTGAGGACGTCTCTTTTCAGTGTGGGATAGAAATCGGATTTCATATTATAGCTCACATGGTCTATGTCGGTTACTGGCAAACTTTCCACAATAATGAACTAAGGTTACTTCAAGAAGTATCTCAAAGGTGTTTTAAAGATGTTTTTCTTGCATTGACCATGATTATGATTTATGTTTTCTAACCTTTTATCTTATGGTTTAGCTTGGTCATTGCATGTCATGTAAAGTCCTTTATAGCATGATTTCATACCTCTTTTGAATTGATATCTTAATCAGTACATTCCATGTACTAATACATACTCTTGCCTATATTGTTTCACTAATGTAGGGTCAGACGCTCTTATTCTGCATACTCGTGGCTTGTGATCCCATATTGACCTATTGAAGATCGGTGAGTCCTCATGTTCTGGGGACCGAGATTACTTTATTCTTTTCATGTCTTTTCCTTTCATATTTTTGTATGTGATGTATGAGTTACGTCCCAATCACACATTTGATGTAATAGATGGCTTGAGACTAAAGTTTAGACTTCCGTTATTTTGAGTTAGACTCTTTTATATAAAATGCTACTTTTAAAAATATTTACTTCTATTATCTTGTATGATGTATGCTAAGTGTCTTGTATAAGGCCTCTTGGGGTCTTATACGGCATGCCACGTCTAGGGTATACTTTGGGGTCGGGCCAAACTTGGTATTTAGAGCACATGGTTTAGAAAGGTCCTAGGAAGTCTCTAAGCCACGTCGAGTATAGTCTTTTTCAGGGTTGTAAAGCTCACTACATTTTTGAATAAGAAGCTATAAGATGATTAGGAAATTCCACTTCTTTCATTACTCTAAAGTCTTGTGATAGAGTGTAACTCTATATATATCTCCTAATCCCTTTTTTATGTTTCTCAGGATATGGCCACTAGAAGGGCATTTGCTAGGAGAAATATGGAAGAGAATGTGGAACGAGAAGCTCCTCAAGTTTAGTTCGACCCTTTGGCCGAACAAGTGACTAATGCGGAGTTTAGGCTGCTTTTCAAGTATTGGCTCAAGCCATGATGACTCAATACAATACGGAGGTTGTGGTCCCCGTGAACCCAAATGTGGGTATGATGGCATCTAGAGTGAGAGACTTCACTAGAATGAATCCTCCAGAGTTTCATGATTCTAAGGTTGAGGAAGATCCTAAAGAGTTCATTGATGAAGTATATAAGGTGTTGATGATCATGGGAGTAACGCCGGTGGAAAAGGTGGAGTTGGCCACTTATCAACTTAAGAGTGTTGCTCAAGTGTGGTTCAACCAATGGAAGGATGAGAGGGTGGTTGATGCGGGTCCTCTTGATTGGAAAAATTTTAAGGTCGTTATTCTTGATAGGTTCTTTCACCTTGAGATGATGGAGGCAAAGGTACTTGAATTCATCAACCTTCGTCAAAGAAATATGAGTGTGAAAGAATATGTTTTGAAGTTCAGTAATTTTCTTGATATGCTCCTACTATGGTTGCTGACCCTAGGGAAAGAATGAGTAAGTTTGTTTCGAGAGTGTCCAAGATGGTAGTCAAGGAATGTCGTACCGCCATGCTTATCAATGATATGGACATTTGTCTTCTAATGGTGCATGCTCAACAAATAGAAGAGGATAAACTTAAGAAAAGATCTAGGAGATAAAGAAGGCAAAGACATGTGATGGTGGCTTTTTACATTCAAAGTCCGATGGACATGATCGTTCAAAGTTTCGGCAAAGGTTTTCTGGCCAAGGTTCCTCCAATGCTACTCATAAATTCAACAAATATAGAGTGTCTAACCCTAATCCTATAGGAGAGAATGGTGGTGGATTTTCATCATCTACTTGTGCTAAATGTAGAAGGAAGCATCAAGGTAAATGTTTAGCCGGTACGAATAGTTGTTTCGGTTATGGTAAGAGTGGTCATAATATAAGGGATTGTCCATCACGTACGACTAAGGGAAGAGAAGGTAAGTAAGCTCCACCTAGTGGTTCGGGTTCAAGTGCTCCAAATCAAAACTGATTTTATGCACTTCAAACTTGTCGTGAGCAATAGGGTTCTCCCGATGTTGTTACCGATATGTTGAAAGTCTTTCATTTTGATGTTTATGCTTTACTTGACCCCAGTACTACCTTGTCTTTTGTGACTCCATATGTGGCTATAAAGTTTTATATTCTTTCGAATGTATTGTTAGACCTTTTTTCTATCTCTACTCCCTTTAGTGAATCTATTGTGGCCAGAGTCTATAAAAATTGTTCTGTCTCCTTATCCCACAGAGTCACTAATGTGGACCTATTAGAGCTTGATATGCTAGATTTTGATGTTATTACTTGCATGGATTGATTGCATTCTTGTTATGCTTCTATCGATTATAGAACCCGAGTGGTCAAGTTTCAATTTCCTAATTAGCCTATCATAGAGTGGAAAGGGAGAAATTCTATGCCGAAAGGTTAATATTTTTCTTGTCTTAAAGTTAGAAAGATAATCTCTAAGGGTTGGATATATCATCTAGTTAGGTGAGGGACATGGATCCCAAAACCCCTACTTTTGAATCGATCCTCGTTGTTAATGAGTTTCCGAAAGTGTTTACTGATGATCTCCTCGGTGTTCCTCCTGAAAGGGAAATAGACTTCGGTATTGACCTACTCCCAGATACGCAACTTATCTCTATTCCTCCTTACCGAATGGCTCCAGCAGAACTTAAGGAATTCAATGAGTAACTGAATGATTTTCTGGATAAAGGTTTTATTCGACCGAGTATCTCTAAATGGGGTGCTCCAATTTTTTTTGTTCGAAAGAAAGGTGGTTCACTCTATATGTGTATTAACTACCGACAATTGAACAAGGTTACCGTTAATAAAAAATATCCTCTTCCAAGGATAGATGATTTTTTTATCAACTACAAGGAGTAAGTTACTTCTCTAAGATTGACCTCCGGTCGAGTTATCACCAATTAAGGTTGAAGGAAGATGACATTCCAAAGATGATTTTTCAAACTACATATGGTCATTATGAGTTTTTGGTGATGTCCTTTGGATTGACAAATACTCCGGCTGCATTTATGGATTTGATGAATAGGGTATTTAGACAATACCTTGATATGTTTGTGATCGTGTTATTGATGATATTTTGATTTACTCAAGAAGTGAAAGATGAGCATACCAATCATTTGAGGATTGTGTTGCAAGTACTCAAGGACCAACAACTCTTTTCAAAGTTTAGTAGATGTGAGTTTTGGTTGAGGTCTGTGGTTTTACTTGGTCACGTTGTTTCTGGAAAGGGTATTGAAGTAGATCCTAAGAAGATGGATGTGGTTAAGAGTTGGCCCAGACCTCTATCACCTTCAGATATTCGAAGTTTTATAGGTTTAGCTGGTTATTATAGAAGGTTTGTTGAAGGTTTTTCTTTGATTTCCTCTCCGTTGACGGCATTGACCCAAAAAAAGGTTAAGTCTGTACGGCCTGAAGCATGTGAGAAGAGTTTTCAAGAATTGAAAGGTAGACTTACCTCTGCTCCGATGTTGACTTTACTGGATGGATCCGATGGATTTGTGGTTTATTGTGATGCTTCAAGAATTGGATTGGGTTGTGTTCTTATGCAAAATGGGAAAGTCATTGTCTATGCTTTAAGGAAACTTAAGATTCATAAAAAGAACTTTCCTACCCATGACTTAGAACTAGCGACGGTATTGTTTGCTCTAAAGATTTGGATGTATTACTTGTACGGTGTTTATGTTGATGTCTTTACCGACCACAAAATTTTACAATATGTATTTAAGCACAAAGGTCTACATCTTCTCCAAAAAAGGTGGCTTGAGTTACTAAATGATTATGACATGAGTGTTCTCTATCACCCCGGCAAGGAGAATGTGGTGACAAATGCTCTTAGTCGGGTATCAATGGGTAGTGTTGCTCATATTGAAGATGGTAAGAAAGAATTGGTTAGACATGTTCATAGATTAGCTCGATTGGGTTTTCAGTTGGTTGACTCTACTAAAGACGGTGTTATGGTACATAATGGTTTAGAATCGTCCTTTATGTCAGATGTAAAAACCAAGCAAAGTCTTGATCCAAATTTGTTTGAATTGAAAGAAGTGGTGCTTAAAAAAGTCGTAGAGTCTTTCTCCTAAGGGGGAGTGATGTTTGCGTAATCAAGACACAACTTCCAATTCGAGTATCTACGATCGTACAATAGTAAAGTAACCCAACCAAGGGTTGGGGTCGAGTCCCAAGGGAGTGGTTTTGAGAATTAATATAAAAATAATATCAAGTTCTAATTAGTAATAGCTATAGATATTAACGATTAAAAACATACTAAATCTAAGGGGTGACGCAAGCGTCAATTATCAATGGGGGTTTGTATTAATTAACAACTAAAAATAGCAAAACTATACGAAAATGAGATAGAGAGACGGGATTCTTGGGATGTGATAGGAATACGGGATAAACTAAATTGTTGGGTACATGCTTTTAATATTAAATTGTTGAGTATTTGTGACTAGGCTAGACTATAGTGGGGCTAAATTCTCTCTCGAGCAACTTACCCTGAATCGACTCGATTTCTCTAGAACACCGAGTTGTCGCTTTAAGCACAGCCTCTACCTTAGCCCATTCACTCTCTCGATCTAAATGTGTGGGATAAGGATTAGGATTCACTCTCTCGAGTTGAACCCATGTCGACCCAATACCACCGGCTATCAATTTAGTAGTCTTAGTTTTACGACCTCTCTCTCGAGCAAGCCGAAAACACTAAGATGAAATCGTATTCGCAACTACATTTCCATTAAGTTCATACACAACTACTAAACGAAATCACATTTAAACAACAAATAAACCATCAACAAGCAAGACCCAACAGATAATCTAACCTATATTCATAAAATCACATCCCAAGAATTGGGGTTTTAGCTAGACATGTATTTGAATTCCCTCACACAAAGGATGATTCCATATTCACACACAATGGTTTTATCATTTAAAGCTCTGGAATCAAATGCAATGCTCACACTCAAAAAAGAAGAACATTATGCATGCTTTCACCCATAGGTTTGCCCGTATTTTCCAACCGACATTTGTTTCAGCTCACTCAAGACCAAAAAGGTCTTTATAAGGCTTGTAATGGGGTTGAGTGCAAAGGTATGGTCATTTAGGTTCGGTGACTTTCATCCTCATGAAATGTGGTGCTCACAACACTTCATTTCCTCTTCCTTCATCATTTTCTTTAGTGCTCATAAGTCATTCCATTATTCACTCTCCATGGATTGTTCGGGAACCCCATTTCTTTTGTATTTTTTTTTCAACTTTATTCCACAACTTTTCTTTTTCATTTTCTCTCTTCTCTTTCTTTTTTGTATGGAGGGGTTCTATTTTTCTTAACACCATCAATTAAAGGAGATTTTCCTTGCACTTCTTGACTTTCCCTTGTCTTTTCACCACACCCCCAACTTAGGCTTTTGGCCTAAGTTGGTTATTCAATCAACCACAATTCACGAGGATTAAGGGTAATGGGTCAAGAAAGGTCATGTTGTCATCAAGTTTCTTCCAAATAAAGGTAAGGTTCAAGGGGTGTTCAAGAAAAGTTCACACACTCACAAGGTAGGCCACAAAAGAGGTATATGTCAAATTGGCTCACACTCTTCGAAGTTGCCTAAGATCATATCAAGAGATAGCATTACTTAGTCGACCGGACCAACGGGGCAAATTCTAAGTGTTGTCATGCAAGGTTCATAGTAAGCTTATCACAAAAGGCATCGACACTAAAGTCAAACAAGACTCCACACCTTCACTAGTGTGCAACATTCATTGCAAGAGAATCAATTTGATACATGGCTAATCACAACAAGAAGCAAAGAGTTCACATATTGTCTAGGCAACTTCATTTGGTCTCATCGTAGCCGTACATTCATGTTCGTTCAATTATGAGCACTACTCAAGTCATCGGTATTGACCAAAACCGAGACTTAAATTTGCTAAAGAACAGCCACTATCAAGTACATACGAGAGGTGGCGAAAATTTAAAATTTTTCGGAAGGGTCAAAATCATTTGCAATTAAAATAAAAGGAGCCACAAGCTCAAACATCCACAAGAAGCAGTGTAAAACACAACATTATGATTCACAACCCAACAAGAATATAGCACACAAAGGTGGGCCACACCCTACCACAATTAAAAACAATTTGTCCTCAAATGCAAATAATAAAATATCCAGAATGTAAATTAAAGAAAGACAGAGAGGGAGGTAAAGAGGGGATCCTGTCTAAGTGGTCGCTCCGTCTGTCTGTGCATCAGTGCCCGATGTGTCAGCTTGGACTTGGATAATAGTCCCCGGAGCTACTTCAGAAGGTGCAGCGGCAACTGACTTGCTAAAATTGTCCAAGTCATGAGCCGCCAAAAAGGAATATATAGTTGTGTAGAATCCACGAGTCCACGAAGGGACAGTGGGATCTCGAGGGATAGATCTCTTGCTGGAACTAGGCTTTTTGCCCTCACTTCCCGTCTTGGGAGGATTCGCTTCATTTGTATCTTTCCTGAAATTTTTCGCTCTTATCTGTCGGGGTGGCATGATTCTCCCCGCAACTTTAGGTCTAGCCATGTCTACAAAGTTTCGAGGCAAACTTATAAAATATTCGACAAACAAAGCAAAGAAAATCAACTGCAGGCGGACTTGCTAATCCTTTCGGCGAACAAAAGGTTGCACGCAGAAGGTCTCAGTGCAGTAGGGGTTCAAGGGGTGCAGACAAAGGGCAAACAAGAAGACTTTCGGCGATTCACCGAGTGCTTTTGGAGAACTCATGCTTCTCGCCGAAAGGTTCAGAAACCAACAAAACATATAGCATGAAATTAAAGGCGAGAGGGAGTCATTAGGCGAGCCGCAAAGTGGTTTGGCAAGCTCGACATAGCTCGCCAAACTACCCAATATGCCTTCATGCAACCCACCTTCTCGATTTCAACCCCGCAACCCCCAAAAACAAAATCAAGGCATGCACAACTCAAATTAGGCTTAGATCCAATGACACTTATGCACAACCCACGATTTTTCATCTTCTTCAAGGTACAATTTTCAGGAATTAACTATTTAACTCGGTACAGGCAAGACTAGTGAATATAATAGGCAAAAAAAAAATTTAATCCTACCAGAGAGGCCCAACACACATCAACAAGGTAATATCATTGCATTGAGTACAAAATCGATAGAAAGAACTCAGAGTTTGGGAACCAATCTTTCGTGTTGACTAAAATGGAATTGAATCGCTAAGCTGCAATGTAATCCAAGTTCCGAGCACAAATCAACAACTAAAAATACCCCAAAAATGCAAGAAATATAAAAACTAGAGTGCGGGTGTGAGTTTGGGAATATGGAAAGGTGAGGGAAAGGGAATGAATTTTGAAACTTTTAAACCTTTGGCCTGAAAAGCAGTCCAATTTTTGCCCATTCGGCGACATTAGTCAGGATTGCCAAACCACTCGGCGTTTCTCCAAGTAGCCACTTGCCTCACCGAATTTTACAGAACTTCCAGTTATTTTGGGAGTCCAAACGGCAGTCTCTGTTGGGATCGCCGACATGGTCGGTGATTCGCCAATAATTTCCTGTGCTCGCTGAGTTTTACAAACTCCAATGTAAGTTGGTCTTGAGTCTAACGGCGGTCTAGTTCGGCGTGGCCTAACCGTTCGATGATTCACTGATTGGACCTGTTGCTTATGAATCTGCACTTTTCGTTCACTCTCCACACTTCCATTTGCTCAATCAACACACCATTATTTTATCAAAGCAACATAAAGCAATAAAGGGTTTTGGGTTGCCTCCCAAACAACGCCTTAGTTAACATTGTGGCACGACATAAGTTAACACCTAGTCCTCATCTTCGAAGTCGGCCATGGTGTAACTAGGTGAATCCTCGGCAAACGATAGATAGCGACCTGATATTAATTGGTTTATCTGGGCATCCTATAGCTGAATTACCATGGAATTGGAGGTTGTCATTTGATTCAGCATTTTGATGTTCTCTTTTATCTCTTTCAACACCTTATCTTGTTCTTCGATCTTATGTTGAATAAGTGAGAGGACGTCGTCATTTTGTCCACCCTCCTGCTTCTTCCCCTTTTTACACTCATGAAGGGAGAAGTGCTTGTCATTTTTCGTGGACTATGCCTCTAATTCCATGACTCTTTTGGATAAGAAATCCACTTGAGTCACCAGTGCATCCCATTCTTGTTTCTTTTTTATTTCCTTGTTGGTTTCAACCATGCTATTAAGGAGTCTGGCCACTTCTTCATAGGGTTGGTGTAGCAAACCACCCGTGAAAAGCTGGTCAGCGGTACTTCTATTTTCGAGTCCAAGACCCCTATAGAAGCACTCTAGTAGCACTTTATCGGTCATCCCATGAGTTTGGGCATGGTTGAAGCACTGCTTGAAATTTCAGCCACATTTCTTGAATGGTCTCATCCCCTACTTACTTGAACATTAGGAGATTGTCCCTAAGATTCAAAAATTTCAGGAGAGGATGATCCGTTTGATACCCATAGCTTTCGTTCTCACTCATTTTTCCTGAAATAGTCACACAACCAACAAAACAAAACTAGAAATTAAGTAAGTAGAACTACAACTAAGAAGAACAAAAAATTTACTAAACTAAAAATTCTCAAATAACACTCCCCGGCAGCAGCGCCATTTTGATGTTTGCGTAATCAAGACACAACTTCCAATTCGAGTGTTTACGATCGTACACTAGTAAAGTAACCCAACTAAGGGTTGGGGTCGAGTTCCAATGAAGTGGTTTTGAGAATTAATAAAAAAATAAACTCTAGTTCTAATTAGTCATAGCTATAGATATTAACGATTAAAAACATACTAAATCTAAAGGGTGACACAAGTGTCAATTATCAATGGGGGTTTGTATTAATTAACAACTAAAAATAGCAAAAATATATGAAAACGAGATAGAGAGACGGGATTCTTGGGATGTGATAGGAATACAGGATAAACTAAATTGTTGGGTACATGTTTTTGATAGTAAATTGTTGAGTATTTGTGACTCGGCTAGACTATAGTGGGGGTAAATTGTCTCTCGAGCAACTTACCCAAATCAACTCGATTTCTCTCGAACACTGAGTTGCCGCTTTAAGCACAGTCTCCGCCTTAGCCCATTCACTCTCTCGAGTTGAATATGTGGGAGAAGGACTAGGATTCACTCTCTTGAGATGAACCCATGTCGACCCAATACCACCGGCTATCAATTTAGTAGTCTTAGTTTTACGACTTCTCTCTCGAGCAAGCCGAAAACACTAAGATGAAATCGTATTTGCAACTACAACTCCATTAAGTTCATACACAACTACTAAACGAAATCACATTTAAACAGCAAATAAACCATCAACAAGCAAGACCCAATAGATAATCTAACCCATATTCACAAAATCACACCCCAAGAATTAGGGTTTTAGCTAGACATGTAAAAAAGACAAAAATTTATACCAATATCAGTTTCCATCAACTGGGTATGAAGGATTAAGTCTTAAAACATGTCAAGAGTGAAGAATCTTCGAGACCCAAGTCCAATTTCATAGAGTTGAAACCCTTTGAATCTTCAAGGTCTTAGAACAAAGTCTCCAAAACCCTCTAAAACTTAGACTCTCCCAAAAACTGTAAAAGTTATAATAATAATAGTGATATGATACTAAGCTAGAAATTTAAACAAGTATTTATAGTGTTTGAAAATGTGCTGCAAAGGACCCTTCGGCGAAGTTAGTCGGGATCACCGATACATTCGATGATCCGCCGTTTGGTCGATTTCATCGCCTTCCTGCTTTAGCCTTTAGTCTCTTCGTGTTTTGAGTCGTTGGGCAATATGGTACTACTTCACGGAACTGTTCGGCTACATGCCGAATGCTCTATTGCATCGCCCACTTGACCTTTTCCTTCAGGGCTCAGCGCACTAGAACAAAAGGCGATCTCCAGGCCGATCGGTGACTCGCCAACTGGGCTCGGCGATCTTCAGGCCTTCATTTCTTCATTCGTTTCAACCACCTTGTTTCTTCTTGCCAAGTAGTGTTCAATCTTTGCGTCAAACTCCAAACACCTGAAACTTAAGGAATTTCATGAGATATTGGGACAAAATATGCATTTTAGGACACTAACTCTATCAAAATATAGCCCTAAATGAGTCCAAATTGTGGACTCATCAGGGAGATGGTGTGCTTCGATATCAAGATCGCTTTTATGTTCCCATTGTTGATGATTTAAGGAGAAAATTATATCAGAAGCCTATAGTTCTCGATATTCCATTCACCCGGGAGCCACCAAGATGTATCGTGACTTGCGAGAGGTCTATTGGTGGAATGGAATGAAGAAGGATATTGCGGAATTTGTGGCTAAGTGTCCTAATTGTTAACAAGTGAAAATTGAGCATCAAAAGCCGGGAGGTTTATCCCACGATATTAGCATTCCTACTTGGAAGTGGGAAGATTTGAATATGGACTTTATTGTTGGTTTACCCCGCAAGCGGCGACAACATGACTCGATTTTGGTTATTGTGGATCAATGATGAAATAAGATCATTTAATTCCCATCAATGTTTCTTATTAGGCAGAGGACTATGCTAAGTTGTACATAAGAGAAATAGCAAGGTTGCATGGAGTGCCCTTATTCATTATCTCTGATTGAGGTACCCAATTTACCTCTCAGTTTTGGAAATCTTTCCAAAAGGGTCTTGGTACTCGTGTTAAGATTAGTACAGCTTTTCATCCGCAAGTCGATAGGAAAGCGGAGCGTACTATCCAAACATCATAAGATATGTTGAGAGATTGTGTGATTGACTTCAAGGGTAAGTAGGATGATCATTTGCCTTTGATTGAATTTGATTATAATAATAGCTATCATTTCAGCATTGGTATGACTCCATTTGAGGCTCTATGTGGTAGGAGGTGTATATCTCCCATAGGTTGGTTTGAAGTCAGTGAGGTTTCTCTTATAGGTCTCGAGTTGGTAGATGAGGATATAAAGAAAGTTTGGCTTATTAGAAAATAATTGAAGACAACTCAAAGTCGACAAAAGTCCTATGCCGATGTTAGAAGAAAAGATCTTGAGTTCGAGGTTAATGATTGGGTTTATTTGAAAATTTCACCCATGAAGGGTGTAAGGACATTTGGGAAGAAAGGGAAACTTAGTCCCCGATATATGGGACCATACCAAATTTTGAGACGTATTGGTAAAGTTGCTTATGAACTTGATTTGCCTAATGACTTGGCATCGGTGTATTTGGTTTTCCATTTTTCCTTGTTGAAGAAATGTGTTGGTGATCTGACATCTATAGTACCATTGGAGAATCTAGATATAAAGGATGTCCTTTCTAATGAAGAACTTTCGGTTGATATTTTGGACCGACAAGTTCAGAAGTTGACAAGTAAGTTGCGTCCGTAAAGGTTCTTTGGAGGAATCAGTTAGTTCAGGGTGCTACATGGGAGGTCGAGGTCGATATAATGTCCATTATCCTCATATTTTTCCCTCCATACATACTCTATCTTGAGTTATTCAGTCTGTCATGGTTTACTCTTTTGGTTTCATGTATCTCAGATATTTCCATGATTCCTCATTTATGCATGTTCATGAAAAACTTTATTTTTGAGAAATAAGTTTAATTGGTAGATTTATTTATGTTTATGTGAATTTGAGTAGGAGCTGCATATAGACCTTATGAAATGATGTTTTGAACATGATTTAGCTTGGAGTTGATGTTTCCTCCTCAAATATGTGTATTTATGTGATTGCATTTATGTTGGGCTGTTAGGTTTAGTTCCCACCCTCTGTATGATGTCTTGAATCCCATTCGAGGATGAATATTCCCAAGGGGATGGTGTTGTAACACCATGAATTTAAAAGAAGGAAAAATTTGCAGGTTTTTCTAGGACTGGTGCCAGTACCGACGGAACCACCGACGGTTCGTGGGTTGACTTACGGGCCGTAGGAGGAACCGCAGGTGGCAAGTCCAAATAATTCTAAAACTCTCAAGTCTAGGTACCTTTTTACAGTTCACCATGATGGTACATCGTTTAATGTACGAGTCGTAGGTAGGTCTCGTATGAGAGTCCCAGACTTAGTGAAATTTTGAGGGTCAAAGTTGGGATCTTCAGTTGGCATGTACGGTCCGTCATTGTACCAATGGACCTTACTTACATTGAAACTGTCGATGGGGGTCCAAAGTAAAGCCCCAAAACCCCATCGATGATTGGATAAGGTGGTTAGACCTATGGACCGTAAGTCTGACCGTTGATAGAGGTCCGATAGTTATTTTAAAGGGCTTTTTGGTCTTTTCCTTAATTGTTTTGACCCTATACTACATCATTTTTCCTTCTACCCAAAGCCCTATATAATGATTTTAAACCCCCAAATTACCCAATTCAATTCATTCTGCTAAAATCCTAAAAATTGATCAAGTTCATCCTTTCAAATATTTCTCTCTCTAAGGAAGAAGAAGTCTAGGGTTTCAAGGTCAAGTCTCCAATTATCCATTGATTGTAGGCTTTGAACTCCAAGGTATGATAGTATTCACCTATGGAGTCCTTTCCTCCATACGGTTCCTAAATTCTCCAATTTTTCCAAGGTGGAATCTCAAATAGGAGCTAGGGTTTTACTCAATATCATGGGTTCTATTCAATTATGGTCTAATTGATTGTTTAATGTCTTTCTCTGCATGAATTGAAGAAATTGCATGTTTTTAAATTAAATTCTCATGAACCCATGTAAAATCCATGATTTCTAAACTATGATCATATGAAGAAGCTTTTGAACTAGAAAAGATAAATTTATGAAGATATGCATGTTCTTTATGAATTGATGTAAATTATTTAATATTTGCTTTGAGAGTGAAGCATCAATGTTGTTCGTTGTTGTGAAAGGATTTCTCACCTAAAATGAATCAAGGTTAAGGAGCTATTCTAATGATAAGACAAGTGGCGATTACCCATGTCTCATAATGATAAGACAAGTTAAGATAAATGACTATTATGTGGGATTTATGCTTAGCACCAAGAGGATATCGAGATGGAATCTCTCCTGTAGTAGAGGACGGGTTTCTAGTAGCAATCTCCCTATCTCATAACTATGTGCCACCATTGTTTTGTCTTAGATAGACATTAGCTAGTGGATCCACTTAAGCTAGAAGTTATGGTTCTTACCTTGGCAAGTGAGGATGCCTCTTTTCGGTGTGGGATAGACATCAGATTTCATGTTATAGCTCACATGGTCTGTGTCGGTTAATGGAAAACTTCCCAGAATAATGAACTAAGGTTACTTCTAGAAGTATCTCAAAGATGTCTTAAAGATGTTTAGCTTGCATTGACCATGATTATGATCTATATTTTCTAACCTTTTATCTTATGGTTTAGCTTGGTCATTGCATATCATGTAAGGTCTTTTTTAGCATGATTTCATACCTCTTTTGCATGCTATCATACATGGTTCATTCCATGTACTAACACATACTCTTGCCTATAGTGTTTCACTAATGTAGGGTCAGACGTTTCTATTCCGCATACTCGTGGCTAGTGATCTCATATTGAGTTATTGAAGATCGGTGAGTCATCATGTTTCGAGGACCGAGATTCCTTTATTGTTTTTATGTCTTTTCCTTTCAAATTTTTGTATGTGATGTATGGGTTACGTCTCAATCACTCCTTTGATGTAATAGATGGCTTGAGATTAAAGTTTAGACTTTTGCTATTTTGTGTCAGACTCTTTAATATAAAATGTTACTTTTAAAAACTCTTTACTTCTATTATCTTGTATGATGTATACTAAGTCGCTTGTATAGGGCCTCTCTGGGTCTTATACGCCATGTCATGTCTAGAGTATACTTTGGGGTCGTGACACTTAACTAGGGTCCTATTACCCCCCCCCCCTTTGAACTCATATTTTTCGTATTTTTGTGCACCTTTTGTGTTAACGTGGCACATTCAATCACTCAAGTTGGTTGTGTTTGTACATACTCGTCTACGACGTGTGTAAATAATTTTTTGTTTTATTTTTATTTCTTAAAAAAAATTGTTTTTTTCAAAAAAAATTATTTTTTTCAAAAAAAATATTCTTATTTTCTTTATCTTGTATTTAAATTAAGTTAATACACATTTTTTTTACCTTGTATTGAAACATTTTTTTTACCTTCATTCATTGTTTTTCTCTTTTATTTTTCTGTTGATTTTATTTTCTTTGACTTTCATTTTGATTTAATTTCAAATTTAATTCCAAATGTCGTGTATTTAAAATAAGCTAATTTTTAACGAATATCAAAATAAGTGAAGAAAATCAAATAAAGCATAAAAAATTTAAAACATTAAAATTAAATGACACTTTTAAATTATTTTTAAAAAAATACACATAATTTTTAAAATAATTAAAAGTGAAAAGATAAAAAATTAATTTAGAAATTTTTTAAAGTGAGAACGAAATTAAAATAAATATTTTACAAAGAAAAATATAAATATCATTAATTGTATATAAGTTTTAATATCAATAAATATGTGTACTAAGTATAAAGTAAACAAACATAAAATGACATGTGTCAGATTTGTACATTCATCACTTCCCTTTCAAGAGAGTGTGCACACTCTATATGTCATCTCAACGTTTGTGGTGTATTTATTTCATTTTAAATTAGTTTAGGGGGGTAATAGGACTCTAGTTAAGTTTATGTGTATCTCTGGAATTTCGGTCACCGTCTAATCCCTTTTTTTTTGTATTTAGAGAGGATATTCCTTACGTCTAGGTTTGTCATTTAATTCCAAACTTGCATTGTAGTTTAGAAGCTCTTGTACTTATGACACCAAATCTTGGATGATATTTTAGTTTTCCGCAATTTATACTTATGAAAGACTTAGTGCTCGGGATATTCTACTTGTCATTTACATTTTCCTTATTTATATTGAATTAAATTAGTAAAAATATTGGATTAGCTTACCTATCAGTTAGAAACATAAGTGCCATCACGACTTGTGATTTTAAATTGTGACAAAAGTTTAAAAGTCTTCAATACTTCTCTCGTACCATAACAGTTTGGTCCTGACCAAAAGGAAATTATGCTCACTCATAAAAGCATAACTAGTAAAATTACCCGTGCCTCGCGCGGGAATTTAATATAACGGAATTTATAAAATAATACTTAAAACCTATCAGTCATTAAAACTAAAACACAATATTATCTTACATTCAAGACTACGTAGTAACAAACATTAATAATGTAAAGGAAAATGATAATTATAACATCTTATTATTTATCCTTCAATCAATCATCTTTAATTTGATTTTATAATTAATCCTTTTGTTTCCAGGAAGTGTTACTATTTGATATTTTCGGGGAATCAAATGAACATCAACCTGATATATTATATTTTCTAATAAATAAATAATCGTTGGTGAAGGGATAAACAAATTTTAAAAGGCTCAAAAAGGTGAAAAATATTATAATTCTATCGTGTGGAAAGTTCAACCCTACCTTTTGCTTTACATATATCATTTTAAAGTTCTCCATTTAAATGTATCACAAGTAAATATTAAAATGGAAAATTAAATGGAGAATATATCATATTGGACAACAATTCAACTTGTTATATATACTTGAAAGGAAAAAATATTACACAAAATTATTCAATTTGTTTGGGTGTTTTTTAAAAATCAACATACCGGAGTGATGAAGTTCAATTTGAAACTACATTTCTCTTCCAATTGCAATGTCAAGAAACACATCTATTAGTTCAAGAAAAGTATTTATAACTTGCAGTAAACTTGAGAATTTGTCCATACTTCATATTGAATATTAGAAATTAATTTATTGTGTCGTTATCTAAGTCTTTGGGATTAAAAGAGGATCCAATCTAGTCATATTCCTCGATAAGTCATCCGGCACATCCTTGAAGTCATGTCAAAAGTTTATTAATTCTTGTCTTCTTTTCCTAGTTCACTTCGCACATCAAAGTGAGATAAAAAATTTAAGGTCTTTATGTCCTTACAATGGCATACCAAATTTGAATTTTGTCTTTAAGAGATGGTAGTATAGATCTTTACGGAATTTTTTAATTGTACCTTCAACAAGTTCGTGAATACTCAATTACCGTGTGTTATTTAATCTGCACTAACAAATAGTTAGAACAATAACTTTGCAGAAACATAAACAATAAAGTTTAAAACGTGTACTCAAAAACAACAATTAATTACATAAGCATAAATTAATAACTCTAAAAAAACATACTAGGATCTGTAACAATAGAATGAAATAGAAAGGAAAAAATTGAACCCATTGAATGCACAATGTCCCCTTAAGGAAATTATTCCCCTCTAGAACCCGAGGATTAAAGGAATAGATCCTTTCAGGATAGAACGATTTTATTCACCAGTGTATTGATACAAAAACAATGGTGTCAGTGAGTCACTCAACAGGAGAAAATTACAAGAATATTTAATTGTGCAAAAGAAGAAGAAGTTAAGAATTTTTCGTTGTTTTACAATGAGAGGAAACTCCACTATTTATAGACAACAAAGGGTACTGTGAATAAATGTTTATTGTGCCTTATTGGAAAGGTCATAACTCTTTGAAAAAGTTATAACCCTTCGGAAAGGTGACAACCTTTCATAAAAGTCACAACTTTTCATAAAGTCGCAACTCTTCATAAAAGTCACAACTTTTCATAAAAGGGGAATGCTAGTTTTGGAAATAATAAATTTCAAAGGGAATCCTAGTTTGTGATGGCGTCACGTAGGCGGGTCTAGGGTTCTCTTAATATATATATATATATATATATTACCTTAAAAGCATGAAGTTCTAACTTAAATGTTAAATTACTATAATATCCCTAACTTAGGTTGTGACTTTTTTCAAAGGGCTGTGATTATTCGATGAGTTGTGACTTTTCGATAAGTTGTGACTATTTTCAAAGGGTTGTGATTTTTCGATGAGTTGTGACTTTTCCAAAGAGTTGTGACTTTTCAATAAGGTGTGACCTTTTCAGGGGGTTGTGACTTTTCAGAAAGGTCATGACTTTTCAGATAAGACACAAAAAATGTTTGTTCATACTATCCTTTGTTGACTATAAATAGAGGGGCTTCCTCTCATTTTTCAACCACAATTTTGTTTAATCTTCTACACTTCTTCTTCTTGCATTTTTAAAATTTTCGTGTGATTTATTGTCGTTGAGTGAGTTTGAAGTTTAGCGAAATATGAGGTACAACTATTCTGATGAAGTAAATCGGTCTATCTTAAGAGGGTATATTTCTTAACGTGGAGTACTTGAGGAAAATAATTCTGATGATATAATAATTATTTTTGTACTTAATATATACATTAGTATGTAATGTTTCAATATATGAAGTTAACATGATGTAGTCTAAATTCATTTGTTTTTTTTAACAATTTCTCTTGTGATGTAGATAAATGCTTCTAAATATCTTTTTCCTAAATCATTAAACTTCTCAAGAGTTAGCAAATTTTCACGATTTGTCTTTTTGATGCTCAAGACAAAAGAATGACTTTATTTATCAATGCTACTTATGTGATTTAGATTTAGATTGTCATGAAGTTTTCTTCAAAATAATTATTACTATATAAACATTGCACTTTTGTTTAACTGATTTATTATTTCTTAATATTTCAGTATTTTAGACAAAGAAAAGATCATATGACTTGTAATAACACCATGTGAAGTTTGTATTAGTTCAATTTTTATTATTTATTTAATAGCTAATTTTTATGGGATAAATATTTTTGTTAATGCAAATATATCTATATCTATATATATATATTCTATATATTACCTTAAAAGCATGAACTTCTAACTTGAATGTTAAATTACTATAATATCCCTAACTTAGGTTGTGACTTTTTTGATGAGTTGTGACTTTTATGATGAGTTGTGACTTTTTTCGAAGGGTTGTGATTTTTCGATGAGTTGTGACATTTCCAAATAGTTGTGACTTTTTCAAAGGGTTGTGACTTCTCAAAAGGTTGTGACTTTTCAGATAAGACACAAAAAAATACTTGTTCATACCACCCTTTGTTGACTATAAATAGAGAGACTTCCTCTCTTTTTTTTTCAACCACAATTTTTTTGTAATCTTCTACTTTTCTTCTTCTTGTATTTTAAAAAATTTCGTGTGATTTATTGTCGTTGAGTGAGTTTGAATAAGGCTGTAAGTGTTGCCTTTGCTCTTAGTATATGTTGATTGTTGTCGAGTTGTGAGTGGAAAGAAAGATTTTTTTTTTGGTGAAAACAGAAAATGTACATTTTTGTCGGTGTATTACTTGTGCCATTAGTTGCATGATAGTCTGGTGCTGCCTTTTCTGCAATAATTTTATCATATCAAAATTAAATTAGTTGGTAATAGTGGTCCGTTTGTAACTTACTAAGTGCATGGTTGCGGTGCTAACTCCCATTTGATGATATGCTTCAATGTTCTACCAACAATAGAAGAATTAAGCAAAAAGAGGAGAAATTCTATCTTGACGATTACATGAAACGCATATGTCCTTTCCCTTCACTCAATATTTCACAGGTGTCTCTAGGTTGCATTATGTACCTTCACCTTCTCTCTTATTTTTTAACAGTTTGTGAAGGAACACAGCGTCATTATTATTGTCAAAATAAGGTTGTCTTTACCTCCCCTTTTGATAGTGATCTTTAATGTTTGAGTGAACTGCCTTGTTTTTTTCCTCGGAGTTGTAAACTGATGAACCTCTCAATTGGTACTATTGAAAGGTTATCAATTTGCCTAATATATACATTAGTATGTAATGTTCCAATATATGAAGTTAACATGATGTAGTCTAAATTCATTTGTTTTTTTTTTAATTTCTCTTGTGATGTAAATATATACTTCTGAACATCTTTTTTCAAAATTATTAAACTTCTCGAGAGTTAGAGAATTGTCACAATTTGTTTTTTGGATACTCAAGACAACAAAATGACTTTATTTATCAATGTTACTTACGTGATTTAGAATGTTAGGAAGTTTGCTTCAAATTAGTTATGACTATATAAACATTGCCCTTTGTTTTACTTATTTACTATTTCTTAATATTACAGTATTTTAGACGAAGAAATGTTCATATGACTCATTTAAATTAAAGTATTATATATGTCACAAATGTATTATCAAGTTAACAAGATCTTCTAACTTCAAAATATATTATTTTAAATTGTTTCACACTCTTTAGCATTCTTTAGTTATAGGATTATGAATTCTCATAGTTATTACATTAACTATTTCTATCTTTCATCTTTTTAATCTTAACTTTTGACCAATAATTTTTCATATTATTATACCGCCCCTATATGTGTGATAACACTGTGTTGTTATTTTTCCTTGGATGAATCATGCTTGATTGAATAAATTGAAAATTGTTTACAAGTATATGAACTACATCTTTGTTGGGTGTAAGATAAACAGGTGATTATTTGTATGATTTCACAGATAGAATATATTCTTTAATTTCAGTTTTTATTTTTTTGGTAAAAAAAAAAAAAAGAGGAAACATTTCTCAGTTAACTATGGACAGTTAGATAACTAGCTTTGATTTATTTACACAGTCAATCGAGAAGTCAAATATGAGAGCCAACAACAAAAACGTCATTGATTATGTTATAACTTATAAAATAAAAATTAATATACAAAAATTAGTTCTAAAAAGTAAAATGTAGTTGTTCTCTTCACATGTTCATATGACATCCGAACAGTTTAACGTGAAAGACACGTGCAAACACATCTGGTCAAATGAAAAGAAAAATACACAACAAATATCACCTATAAGGTAATATTATTGAGATACGACCAATTACATGATTGAACCTCAGCAAATTGAAATAAATATATGCATTATTGCATTTAACTAATAAAAATTTTCATTGATCATCTTCATAGGTTCGCATGAATAAGAGATATATTGAACATTCACAAAAAAATCGACAATATTATTTTGTGCAAAGCTTATTATTCAAATCTTCGCTTAAATAAGCAATACTATTTACCATAACATATATTTTCTGAATTGATAATCACGTGCAACGCACGTGTCGAAAAACTAGTATATATATATATATATATGTGGGGGGGGGGGTACCCAACTTCCTTAAACTCACTCATTAAAGCATGCAAGTGGGAAAACGATGCATGGCAGTAGGACAACACAAATCATCTCAAAGTCCCCTTAGAATTTAATTTATAGAGCTACTAAATGACCACAATTATGTGGCTAAAAAATGGCCACAAATATTTAAAAAGACCATACAAACCTTTTTTCTTTTAAATAAAGTTAATTTTTATTATTTTTTAAATTCTAAAAGTAAATGCATCCAAAAGATTTATAGATGTTGGTTAAGTTATAACAACATCTTCGCTCATCTTTTCTCGTCTTTTTTAGTATTTTATTTTATTTTATTTTTCATCATATATATACCAAATCTAATTCTTTGAGATGTTTTTTTGATAAAGTTTAAGTTGTTTACTTATCACATAAAATTATTTATTTATTATTGTTATATAAAAGTTATTTAATTTCTAAAATTTATCACACAAAAATTAAATAAGCAATACTATTTACCATAACATATATTTTCTGAATTGATAATCACGTGCAACGCACGTGTCGAAAAACTAGTATATATATATATATATATGTGGGGGGGCTACCCAACTTCCTTAAACTCACTCATTAAAGCATGCAACTGGGAAAACGATGCATGACAGTAGGACAACACAAATCATCTCAAAGTCCCCTTAGAATTTAATTTATAGACCTACTAAATGACCACAATTATGTGGCTAAAAAATGGCCACAAATATTTAAAAAGACCATACAAACCTTTTTTCTTTTAAATAAAGTTAATTTTTATTATTTTTTAAATTCTAAAAGTAAATGCATCCAAAAGATTTATATATGTTGGTTAAGTTATAACAACATCTTCGCTCATCTTTTCTCGTCTTTTTTAGTATTTTATTTTATTTTATTTTTCATCATATATATACCAAATCTAATTCTTTGAGATGTTTTTTTGATAAAGTTTAAGTTGTTTACTTATCACATAAAATTATTTATTTATTATTGTTATATAAAAGCTATTTAATTTCTAAAATTTATCACACACAAATTAAATAAGCAATAATATTTACCATAACATATATTTTCTGAATTGATAATCACGTGCAATGCACGTGTCGAAAAACTAGTATATATATATATATATATGTGGGGGGGCTACCCAACTTCCTTAAACTCACTCATTAAAGCATGCAACTATGCAAGTGGGAAAACGATGCATGACAGTAGGACAACACAAATCAGCTCAAAGTCCCCTTAGAATTTAATTTATAGACTTACTAAATGACCACAATTATGTGGCTAAAAAATGGCCACAAATATTTAAAAAGACCATACAAACCTTTTTTCTTTTAAATAAAGTTAATTTTTATTATTTTTTAAATTCTAAAAGTAAATGCATCCAAAAGATTTATATATGTTGGTTAAGTTATAACAACATCTTCGCTCATCTTTTCTCGTCTTTTTTAGTATTTTATTTTATTTTATTTTTCATCATATATATACCAAATCTAATTCTTTGAGATGTTTTTTTGATAAAGTCTAAGTTGTTTACTTATCACATAAAATTATTTATTTATTATTGTTATATAAAAGTTATTTAATTTCTAAAATTTGTCACACACAAATTAAAAAAAAATATTTAAAAAGTTAACCTAAGAATCATTCAACTTTAGATTTATCACGCAAAAGTCGATCTCTTATTTCTTTGTCACTATAAAGTCATCAATTTTGTCAAAGCTAACTAAAAAGTAAATTTCACAATTTTAATATTTTAGAGCAAATGTGCTCTTCATATCTTCTCTCACAAATCAAATATGCAGAGGTGAAATGATGAGTACTTCAAGCCTCATCTTTGAGTTTCATCAAATCTACACTCCGACAAGTCTTGAAGCAGGAGATATGTGTAGACACTGAAATTTTGTGGGATTCTACAAGACCTGTTCGACTCCAGTTAGGATTCTTGGAGGCTACTCTACCCTAAACTCTAGCTTAAGCCTATATGAAGGGTAGTATCTTCAGGCATCTCGAATATCTCATAAACTCTTAAATATTCACATAGAGATCATAAAGACATCAAATATTGTCTTTCTCAAAGAAATATTAAATTTCTCGGTAACTCTTGAAATATTCATAAAGAGATCAAAATATGCTAGACTTGTTAATCAAATGCTTCAAGAAGATCTACAAATTTTTATTCATAGAGATCAAGTACAAATCATCTTAGTTCGAGAAATACATCACTATCGACCCTCAAATTATGGAGATTAAGTATAAATCATCATAGTTCGATAAATACCCCACTAATGGCCCTCGAATACAGAGAAATCTAAAGAGAGAGAAGAATCAAGGGAGGAATAGAATTGAACCCATGTTGTCTTATCAATAATATTCTTGTTTCTCCTGATTTTATTTGTTGTTGGTTTATTTTCATATATTTAAAAAAATTTACAAACAATAATAATATATATTTTATGGATTTGAAAATTTGAACTAAATTTAAATTTGTAAAACTTTTCCCTGCTTCGTCATTTTATATCTATTAATTGTTTTAAATTATTTTTTCTTATTTTATACTTCTTTCATCCCACATTGTTTTTAATAATTTGATTATTTTTTGAAGGTAAATTAACTAGATCAACTAAATATTTTATAATTAAATTTAAATTTTCAAAATAACTATACAAAAAACACTACAAGTTACAACTTTTCTTTTATCAATTTGATGAAATTTAAACTATACTAACTTGTCACCTTCCGCTTATCAATAGTTTAATTGTGTGAAATTTATCAACAATTTTAATATATGATTTCATCAAATTGATATGAGAAAACTATATCAATTTGATACAAAAAGCACCACAATTAAAATGTGATCTTTTATACTAATTTTAAAAATTATATAGATATAGTTTAAATGTATTTAAACATAATAATTAATAATGACCTAATCATAAGTCATATTAATATCAAATTTAAGTAATAATTTCTTAGTTATCAAATGGCATAACATAGGGATGCAAGACTATAACATTAATGTGTGATTTCATCGGATTGTTGTTAACTAAGGTCGTACATTTGAACTTTGATTGTTGTTATTGAAAAACTAATAAATTATATTTATTAAAATAATTTAAATGTGTAATTTAAATTTAATTAAACATAAAAACTAATAAATTTGCTTAATTAGAGGTCATATTGATAAGAAATATAAGTAATGATCACAGGTTATCAAATCAGCGTGCCATAAGGACGCAAGACAACAATATTAGTGCTTGACTTTGTTGCTTTGTTGTTAACTAGGGTCGACACATATGACCTATATAGTTTTTATGATTTATATAGGTTGTGATGTCTACCATATCTAAAGTGTTTTGAGTTTTGAATGTCGTTATCAAATTATTTTCAAATATAATAGCTAAAAATTATTTAAATATGTATTTAAATTTATTTATATAATAACTAAAAAAATTACTTAATTAGGGGTCATATTAATAATAAGGAATATTACTAAAATCCCACTAGTTTAGGGGAAAATTACTTAGATACATTATAGTTTGTAATATTCCGAATCTTATCAAATTTTGGTGTGACCATATACATTCATATACATACATCTCGGGATATATGGGTCAAAATTAGGTGTAATTTGTTTAAGATACACTATTTTCCAAATGGGTTCACATGTATTTGGGTTACAAAATAAATTTCACTCGATTTCCTCACATTCCTCCAATCTCGCTCGTCACTCTCCTATGCATCTGGTATCCAAGATACATGTGAATCACACAAGATACATACTCTAATGACTTGGAAGGTAATTTTTGATTTTTTTTTTATAAAATTACCATCTTACCCCTCCCGATAGTTTCCCCGAGGCTTTTTCAATCAATTTGTGAAGTTGATTAAAAAGTTGTGACTTTTGGAATTTTTGAGTTTTTCTTGAGTTAAAGTCTTTAAGAGTGGTTTTTGGCATCAATCGGATATTCAAGTCTTGGAATAGAATTTTGTTAGATCCATAGCTTCGGAATGTGAAATTTGGTCGAGGAGTGTTGCCACTTTCTAATTCGGAGGTGTTTCATGTATTTGAGGTCATAAGTTGGAGGTTTAAGTGAATTTAGTTTTTGAGTTGACTTTGGTCAACACTTGCAGTTTGGATGCTTGGAATAGAATTTCGGCGGTCCCATTGGTTTTAGGGGATGATTTTAGGCCTAAGAGAAAACTTGATTGAATTTTCAGAGGTTTCGAGAAGATTTTGGTGTTTTAGAGCTTTAAGTTTCTTGCTAGTTTCATAGGTTTCGAATCAAAGAGACCTCGAAACCATGTTTCAACGGTTCTTCAGAATGTCGAATTTAGTTGGGTAGCATGCATGGTTTGTATGCTCAGAGTTTTGAACGAATCCTAAGGGTCCATTTAGAAATTTTATCCCTTGTATGATTATTGTTTGTTTTCTGTTTCTAGTGCTTGGTATTTTGGCCATCACCTTCGTGAGATCCTCTCTCGGGATCGCGGGCAGTCAGTTTTGTGTGAGTCGTGATCGTGTGTGGACCATCGCGATTGCATAGGCTTATTTTCCCTGATCACATGAAGTCCTGTTGTGATCACAATGGTCAAAATAAATGGGTTGACCACTTTACTCAGCACGACCACGTGGTTTGAGATCGTGATTGCGATGAACAATTGAGACCTAAATAGAATGTTTTCAAAGTTGGGGTATCAACCCTATTTCTCTTTTTTTTTTTATTATTATCAAGAGCTCGGTTTTGGCAATTTCAAAAAGAGTTTACAAGATTTATCAATTGTGTAACGATTTATAACTCCCCATATCTTTTTCCCATTAACTATTTTGTGATTTTGAGGATTGAACATGAATTTTGATCCTAATCTTAAAGGTTCTTGAAGGGTTTAGAAGGTTTTAATAAATTGATGATTTAAGGCTTGTTTGAACTCCATTTTTGAAATGGTTTTCACCAATGAATTTCAACTTTTTGGGTAACAAAAATTCGATGAAATTTCAAATTTAACCCTTGTTTTCAGAATTAAATTTTTGCATAAATTTGGCTCCATTTTCAAAAAATTCGATATGAGTGTTGTTAGATTCAAATTATCATTGTGATTCTATTAATCAATAGATTTTGTTGATTTGGAGATCCAACGAAAAGGGAAGACTCTAGTTCCAGAGTGATTGTTTTATTAATTGAGGCAAGTGGACTTCTAGGCCTTTGTTAAGCATGTAGTATCTTGTATTTTCTTGTTGTATGTATTGGGTAGTAATGAGAATTTGTGATGAGTTGAATTGTTCATATTTATTGATTCTAATGATGAAAAAGGGATAGTTAAAAAGGCAACGTGATGGTAATTTGATTTGGAGGTTCGGTTGGAATGATAGGAGTATCTGTATTCTATTTTGGTTTACCTCATGTTTAGTGGTTTGCTTGTGAGTACCGTGTTATTTGGTACTCACTCTTTGATTCTACAATTGTGAGGTAGTTTTTTTGGAGATTTGTGAGGTAGTTTTTTCATCTCAGTGGACCCTCTTACTCCTACTTATGATCTTCTTCTACTCTAGAAACAATGACAATTGAGACTTGTGTTTTCTTTCAAATATATTGTAATACATTAGAGGCTTGTACACGTGACAACCAGGTTTAAAGAGTATTATGAGTTTTATTAAGTTATCCACAATTATGTTATTGATATTTTGTTTTCCGCATTGATCAGTTTAATCAGGTTTTAGGCTGACCTGTCTTGGTGGGATAAGGCTAGTGTCATCATCTCCATTTTTGAGTCCCGACACATACAAATACATGTATCTAGTATTATTCGCATGTATATGAGATACATGACTATCTCGCTTGCCTCCCTCTCCATCTTGTTCGCCTCTCTCCCTATTTCAATGTATTTGATAGCAAAATGCATAAAATCTAGGTGTATCGTACTCAACATATGATAGGAAACCTTAAATTAATGGTAAGATACGTAATTAATTGAAAGTATATGCAGAATTAGTAGATATTGATGTGTGACTAATAAGGTAGTTCTTCCTAAGAACAAGCACAAGTAATGATTCGCAAGTTATCAAATTGGTGTAACATAAAGGCGCAACACTTCAACATTAGTGTGTGACTCACTTAGGTTACTGTTAACTAGGGTTGACAAAAAAAATAGTCATAGGTTATTGTTAACTAGGGTCGATAAAAAAATTAGTCGTAGGATATTGTTACCTAGGATCGACAAAAAAACAAACTAGTCGTAGGTTACTATTAACTAAGGTCAAGAAAAAAATTAGTCGTTTGAGAATGAATGATCAAATATACCCCTAAACTTTGCGAAAATGATTACATATAGATGTGACAATTGTCACTTGTGAAAATTAAATATGAGACTCTATGTACAACAACTTCCCTCGAGTATATTTAGTTCCAAGGATAACACTCCTAAGACAAAAGAGAGCTAACTCTTCTCTTGTTTTCTTCTTTAATTTTATATATGGAAAATTACCAATATGAGAAGAAGCCCAGAGTTCTCTGCCTCCATGGCCATGGAAATAATGCTGAAATATTGAAGAAAGAATTGGTACTTGGTTGGCCACAATTTTTACTTGAGAAGCTAGATTTGGTGTTCTTGGATGGACCTTTTTTACTTCAAGATAAAGTAGATGCTCATGACATTTTTCATCCACCCTACTATGAATGGTTCCAAGCTAATAAGGTCCTTCTCCTTTATTGCTATTTTCCATTTTCTTTTATCTTGAAATATTCTAAGAAAATTTTGTTGTTCATCTTGTATTCCTAAGATACTTAGAACAAAACTTTGAAGAACTTGGTAAGAAACAACAAAGTTTAAAGAGTATTTTCAAAACTAGAAAATTAAAACTAGTATAGAAAATAGAACCAGAAACAGATTAGAAACAATATAAAAATATTTTTCTCAAAGAAAGAAAATCGAGCCCACTAAATGCACAGTATCCCCTTAAGGAAATTATTCCCCTCAAGTACCCGAGGTTAATGGAATATATCCTCACATGATAGAATGATCTTACTCACCGGTGTATCGATACCTAAAACTAACTACAGTGTCAGCGAACCATTCAACGGCAGTAAAGTACACTTAGAATACTAGATTTAGTAGTAGTAGAAGAAGTCAAGAAAATTCATTCTTTAAAATTAGTGGAAATCCCTCAATTTATAGAAAACAAGGGGTAGTGTGAAAATGTTCTTATTGTGCCTTATCGAAAAGGTCACAACCCTTTGGAAAAGTCACAATCTTTCGGAAAGGTCACAACCTTTCATAAAAGTCAATACTTTTCATAAAAGTCACAACTTTTCGTAAAAGTCACAACTCTTCATAAAAGTCACAACTCTTCATAAAAGTCGCAACTTTTCATAAAAGTCACAACTCTTCATAAAAATCGCAACTCTTCATTTTTTATTCACACCTTTTAAAACCCAACAAATTTGCCTTTATAAACAAAAGCTAGAACTTGTCTGATGGGCAACAAGAACATAAGTTCTAATTTTTTTTTCTGTAAGACATAATTTATAATCAATTGAGTAGGTTCATAATTTATAATCGATTGAGTAGGTTCATTGTCTTGAAATATGTTAAACTTAGGGATGGCAATGGGGCGGTGTAGGGCGGGGGCGATGCGGGTCGAGCTTAACCCGCAAAAATTTTAATCCACCCTGCCCCGCATAACAACTCTTTTCATTTTCACCCTGCCCCACATAGACCCGCCCTGTATAATTTTTTTAATATTTCCTTTTTCTAGTTATGTTTGATACTAAAAATAAATTCATTTTTTCATTAAGTTGTATTAATTTAATAGGATAGTGACTTAAAATTTTATTTTTTAGAGGTTAATTGGGAAACATGTAAGAAATTGTATTATTTTTATTGAACTATTTTCATTTATTATCTTGAATATTTTAGTAGCTTTAATGAAATTATCTTAACAAATAATTCTTATAGCATGTAAAAAGTTAAAATTAAGTTTAAACCAACATAAAATCACATATACCCGCAACCCGCCCCGCCCCACATTAAATTTTAAAAAACCCACTTCAACCCTTCCCGCAGCCGACCCACACCACACAACCTTAAACCCGCCCTGCCCCACAAAGCCTTAAACCCACCCCGCCCCACATCCGGCCCGCCCCATTACCATCCCTAGTTAAACTTATGTCATATAAGCAAAATTGGCGAATCCAATGAATAGACTGAGGGTTCACTTGAATTTATAAATTTTGACTTAGACTATGTATATGTGTCAAGAAAATCTACTAAATATGAACAAATACTTAAGTATTTTACCAAGAAAATTTATACATGTTTATGAATAGATCCATATTTTATGATAAATGAATAATATATGTTTTCATTGAGTATCTTCACATAATATTGTAGGACTTCAAGGAAATTTACAATTTTGAAGAATGTCTTCAATATATTGAAGCTAACATGGAGAAGTATGGACCATTTGATGGTGTTTTAGGTTTCAGTCAGGTAAGTCTTATTATATATTATTATTTTCTTATTGGATTAATTCTTACCAGGAGAAGTATTGAAAAAACTCCTGAACTTTTTGCAAATTATTAGTTTCATCCCCAAACTATATATTGATAGATAAAAAGTCGAGAAAATTGTTGAAAACATCCCTAAAGATGACGAGAAATTAGGGTGTATATCGGGGTGTATTTAAGTTCTGTTAGTCAAGTAAAAAAGTATTTTTAAGCTTGTCAACACGGGATGAAACTAATAATTCTTACCGAATTTAGGAGTGTTTTCAATAATTCTCTCATTCTTATGTAAATATAAAAGTTAATCAGAAATTTCATTATCTATATTAATTACTTTATGTGATTTTAATATTTGTTTAGGGAGCAACTTTAAGTGCATCAATGCCTGGAATGCAAAGGGAAAGAGCGGCTTTGACCAAAGTCCCAAAAATAAAATTTGTGATCATAATAGCAGGGGCCAAATTTGGAGGACTTGAATTTGGATGTCCCAAGCTTGCTTCTAATGCATTTGAATCTCCAATTGAGTGTCCATCTTTGCACTTCATTGGTACTTTTCATCGCCAATTAAAAATACTTCTTTACTTGAGAGTAATTACATATCTA
This sequence comes from Solanum pinnatisectum, assembly GCA_035578085.1. Lineage (NCBI taxonomy): Eukaryota > Viridiplantae > Streptophyta > Magnoliopsida > Solanales > Solanaceae > Solanum > Solanum pinnatisectum. Next base: position 15,236,257 of record CM069080.1, read on the forward strand.
TTTATCATGAGGTCCTTAATACTCTCTTTGACTATATAGAAATAGAATTGTTATTATTTCATCTTCTTAGTTCCTTGGCTTCCTTTTCGCCGTTGATTATTTCTTTATTATCATCGGCAAAGTCAATACGTCGAAGATGAAAAATGTTACGACTGTTATTTCTTCTTCATCATGAAAGTGGGTAAAGAAAAGTAATTACCTCCATTAAAGGAAAGTTCATTTTGTTTGTAAGAAGTAAAAAAATTAAATTATTTAATTATAACATAAATATAATAAAAACACTTCTTATATTTTTTTTGCTTCTCATTCTCTCAAAGATATTGAAATGTACTCTCTATGGCAACTCAATACTTAAAAGGGTTATTTATTCCATTTTAGAGTACTACAAAGTTAATAGGACCTCTCCATAAAGTATTATAAATGTATAGTTGGAGATATGATAATAGATATGACCCATTTGACTATTTTATCTCTTATATTACCTATTCCATATACCTAAAAGTTGAATCTCTAATTTTAGGGCTACAAAAACAAATTTATATTTGTTATAACAAATAATAGGAAATATAATTGAAGAAGAAGATTGCTTTGAGGCGTGAAGAATCAATTTTCTTAAAAAGATATTGCTCGTAGTCGTATACATATTGGAAAAAACACAGACAAGCAATTCCCTCCAGAATACAACAAAACCCTTGTATATAACTGTAGATTTATTCTTAGGCTACTTTAAGAGAATTCTTATACTTATAAAACATAAGAAATGACCTTTCATAACAGTCTTGTTCTTTCATGAACAAATAACTTTTCATAATAGTCATGTTCTTTCATGAACAAATTATATGTCTGTTGAATTTAAGACCTCTATCAATTAATTAATCTTCAGTATGTACACCTTCTCTTGTTTATGTGTTGTACAGGTGAAAAGGATGCTCACATACTAAATGAAGAAGAACTTGTGGGATGTTTCATGAATCCTGTTGTGATTCATTACCCAGAGGGTCACAAAGTACCAAACCTAGGTAATTCATTAAAATTCCTAATTGCTCTTAAATATGTTTTTTAAGAGGCAGTTACTAGTAAAAATTACATTTTTAGCATTCTTTGCAAATAACGTTAAAATCTATAGAGACATTAGATCTAATGACAATCAACTAATGTCGGTCTTTATTAATTTGCATATTTATTATCGCTAAAAATTATTTTTGTCGTGTCTATCATGACATATACAAGCTATCTTTCTAGCTATAATGCATCATAAATTTTCTCTCTTTCTATGTAAAGATTATATTTATTTTCTGTGTTTTTCTTTCAGATGCTGAAAGCATAGAAACTGTGATAGAATTCATCAACAAGGTGAAGAAAATCAAGATGCCATTGCAGGGAAACTCAAATTTGTAACAACAAAGTTAGCAAATGTAATTTGTGACTATATATTTAAATTTAAATACATTTAGTTTGAAGACAAGTTAATAAATTTGCCCAACAATCTTTAATTGGCTTTTACACTTTTGATGTAATAACTTAAACAAATTCTCTTTGTTATGAAATTTTAATTTGGTATTATTATGTTGCATTACTATTTGGATAGTTATATGAACTATAAATTTTAGTACTATGCTTAGGTTCATGACTATTTTACAACCTACCCATTTAAGCAATTATTTCCCTGTCCTTCCCTGTTAAGGATGTACCCTGTCTTGCTCCATCTCGCTCAATTGCTATCCCCATTTTTGTTAAGAAAAATATTGGCTAGTATACATTTTCAACACAAGGAGTTTTTTTTTTTGTACAAGTGTAGTTTAATTGATTATAGCAATTTATTTGCTATGTTTTTAGTATATAAGTGACTTTAATTTTCATTTAAATATTATTTTCTTGTTAACATATTAAACTTAAAATTTATAGATTAATGACATTTTCCATTGCCTCTAAGCCATGGGAAAAAACTTTTTATGCAAAAAAAAAGAGAGGTTATTTATTGCCAATTTAGAGTTTAAGTAATCATGTTGTGCCATTTATTCAATTTAAATATTGAATGTGGACCGAAGAGATTTTCTGACTTGGGCTCATTTGAGCGAACATTCATGTAAAAAGGGGGCTGAAATTTGGTCTAGTTTGGGCCTTATTTTGAACGAATTTTCATGATCCTTTCCTTCAAATTAATTTCTCTAGTGCTTCTTTACCAATAACTTGGAACACATATAATTAATTATAATAAATTTTATCTCTAAAATATATGAAATACAAATAAAACACATTTTTATAGTAAAAATAGTAATGAAGCTAGAAAAAGTAATACGTTCAAATTATTAATGCTCAAGAAGCAAAGAGAAATTAATCGAAGGAAAAATAGAACAAAATTGGGTTTCAATAATAGGGATTGAATCAACCATAGGGACCTCCCTACTTACATCCCACACATAGAAAAAATAAGCTATCTGTCTGCTAGTCATTAACCTTTGAGCCCTAATAAAAGAGATAACTCCAGTCCTGTCACTACAAGAGCCCAGCAACATCACTGAATGGCTACTAGGCATGGCTAATGTAACAGTAGCAAAACAATCCAAGATAGCACGATAGAGGGATAACTAGTCCATGCTCATAATAACATCAAAATCCAACATACCTAGCACAATAAGGCCAACTTGAGTATCATACTCCTAAATAGTCACACAACAAGATTGATATACCAGACCTACTACTAAAGACTGTGGGTTGAAACATACAAAAACGCTACCAAAGGCTCTGAAATCATACTCAACAGGGAATCATAATATACAGAAACATATAAAAAGTAGAAAAAGGATTGAAAAAAGTCGAGGTGGGCTGATGGCATAAAATATCATACATTGTATAACATCGCCTGGTACCTTATACTCCTAAATAGTCACCAAACAAGATTGATATACCAAACCCACTACTAAGACTCACCCACAGGGGTCGAAACATACAACAATGCTACCAAAGGCTCTGAAATCATACTCAACTGGGAATCATAATATATAGAAACATATAACAAAAAAAGTAGAGCTAGGATTGAAAAAAGTCAAGGTGGGATGATGTCATAAAAGATCATACATTGTATAACATCGTCTGGTGCCTCAGCCTCCGCCCTTTATGGTACTGGATATAGGTGGCCTTGTCCACTTGTGCCTTAAGCATCATTCCTACCACCTAACCTGTCTCCTAAAGGTCCTCCCAAAGCTCCATGATGACCGATCGTCGGTCTTGACCCTAGGCACCGCCTCAGCTGGAGTGCTATTGTTCTAATTAGTTTAATTGAATAAAGAGTTGCTGCAATTTCCCCTCATCAAGGAGAATCTCCAGGTTAACAATCAAAATTCCCGTAGTCATAGCAACCCTATAAAGATTAGCCCACAACATATCGATAACCATGGCCTAAAGCCCATGATTGTGAACATCTCAAACTATGACTCATGCAAGCATTACTACCTTCTCAATCCTAAAGCATTGCCTGAATAGGCCGGCAAGCCTAACCCTGCAAAACACCAACAAGGTCTATATTATGAGTTCTTAGGCCTAGAATAAGATCCATTGTACCTACCATGATGTCGATCCCTCTTTTCATTACCCATGTGATCGTCATGATGGAGTTGCTCCATAGTACTAGCATGGTCAGAAATATCTAAGATTGAGAGGCCCAGTGAAACCATAGACTCAATCTCAATCTGTAACTAAAGGCTCAATCCATAAACAAAACAACAAATCCTCTCTTGCTTGGTAGGAAGAATAATTGTAGGTCATCTCATACTCACACACAGTCATAGATCCCAACACTAACCTCAAGAGTAGAATGAATTTGGCCAAGAAGGCCTCTGAAAACTCATCTCATAACATCGTAGGCATCCTAGATGGTCTAGTCTCTAAGTATGAATGCCACCACTTCTTAGATTGCCCGTCAAGATGATATGCAGTGAAGTCGGCTGCTCTCGACTCTACTAGACCCAACTATGCAACTACTCGTTACAGGTGGTGAGAAACTCATGGTCACCCTCCCTAATCACCCTATAAAACCTCGGGTGTGACAACCTCAAGAACACTTTAAGCATCTTATACTCCTCTAACGACAAAGCAATAGCCACAGAAACTGACTAGGCAGTAGCGGGTGCTGGTGGCATCTCTACCTGTGGAGTAACTGTTGTAGGAAGACCCTACGGTGCTGGTGTAATTGGAGCTAGGACCTGCTGCATCCCCTCCAAAATAGAAAGTAATTGGGTAATGGCCGCTTGAAGTTCATGAGACATAGTTTTTCTGGGTGGGTGTTGGGCTAGCCCCGACCCCATCGGTTGAGGAGGAACTGAACCTACCTAAGGCTCTGCAATTATCTCAGGAGTCCTTTGTCTATCACCGGTTGGTGTTGTAGCCCTTGCACAATGCCAAGGTTTTCCTCTTCCCCCATTTGTGGCTCTATCACCAAGTTTGGGTGGATCACCCCCAGCCGGTGAGTCATGTGTATAAACCATCGTATGAAAGAATGAAACTAGTGAGATTACATGAAACCAATAAGACATAAGATGCACAACACCAATATAAAATAGTGAATCTTCCTAACGATGCCCTATAGCCTCCCGAAGATAGGATACAAATGTCTCCGCACCGATCCACAAGACTTACTAGACATTAACTCTGAAAAATGAGATCGATGAACCTGGGCTTAGATTTCAACTTGTCACCAACAAGAGTTAAAGATATTATGACCAAACATGAAGCAGTGACTATTAATAAAGTAGCATGACCAGAGCTTGAATATGCAACCAAATAAGCTACCGTGTAGGATCCCATATCAAACCATCATCACAAGGCCACTATTAAATGGCATCCACTCAAAAGTAATCAATACAACACTCCAATCTCAAACCAAAACCAATCACAAATCATCGAATAAAGCCTGAAATCTTAACTGTGAATCACTTGGGCCGTAGAAAAGGGGATTTATGGAGAAAAGGTCGTTGGAGATGAGTTACCTCCTAACAAAGGCTCATTCTATCATACCCAAATCTGTTACATTAGTCTACATGGAGTTAATTCATATTAAGCAACATCAGGGCAATTCTAAGCCCTATTAATTCCAAAAGTACAAATCTAAGGTTTCCACTGGTCTATACCTAGACTATAGCCAAAGATTCTTCCCACAACAATCATAAACAAGTACAATCTAGGGCCACAAGGTAAGGTTGCTCACAAGAAGGGAAATAACAATCTAACCATCCAAAAAAAACCCAAAGAAAAGCCTAAAACATGATTTCTAACAAGATAAACATGATCAACTAGCAACCCAACAAAAATTCCAATTAATCAGCATGCATTTACATTCTCAAGCTTAATCTGAAAGGAAGAAAATCCATATCCTACCTCATACCAGACTACACGCGCTCTAAAATCACAATTCCAGAATGTTTCCCTTCCTAATGGCCTCTGTACGCTGCAGAACTATCAAAAATAGAAGCACAGTGTCAATACAAACATTTTGACACCAAAATTACAATAATTGGATATAGACCCAAAATCAATTAAAAATAAAAATTTGGGACCCGCATCAAGAATCCTGAAATTGACTCCATAAAAAAGTCCAAATGGTCTTACTGAACCTATGTAAAAAAATGGGACACAATTCAAGCTCAAAAAGCAAGCAATTATAGACATGCATACAAAATCTCTAAGAACACAATTAGAGAGCAAGAGAGGTCTAAGGAGAAAATATTTACCTCCAAAATGAATCTTCAAACCCTTCCTCAGAATCCCCACAGACTTCTCCAATATATCCCAGTAAGAAACACAAATTTTCATAAAATGAACGAGCTCAAAAGGTCTAAAATCAAGTCTAAAAACAAAGAGAAAATATATCAAAATAGTCTTTGACTGACTGCAGATGCTACAAAAGCATCAACTTACGCTGCTTAAGTAGCATCATAAAAGTGATTGACAATCTCTAAAGAAGTTGTGCAAGCGAGGAACATTTCCTTAAGTGTGCCCCTAGCCACTAAAGTAAAAACCACCTAAGCAAAGTCAGGGCCGCTAAAACGGTTGATCATTAGCTGACTTGGCACGCAAAAGAGGACCCCTAGAGGCTAGAGCAGAGGCTACTAAATTGGAGGTGTCACGACCCGGAGTTACCCCCTAGAAGTGACATGGCATACTTGACCCCGAAGGGGTCGCATACAAGCCCTTAGCATAATCATACATATAAATCCATAAGAATAATGCATAAAATTTAAAGCTTTTACAATCGAAGTTCAACTTCAATTTTTTATAATCGAAAATCATAAGAATCTAGACTTTGTCTCATTTACCATCTAAACATAGGAATACAAAGTTTGGGACTTAGCCCTTTACATCAATAAAAGTCTCAATATAAGAAATACAATAGGAGACTAAGAAATGGATAATCCGTCCTTGAACTTGAGGACTCACCACAACTTGGAGATAAGCAATTCAAGTCTTCTTCAAGAAAAGAGAGTGTATGTCACCTAGCTGGAACCTACACTTATCAAAATGTAGAATAAATGGGTTAGCACATAAAGTACTAAGTATGGAAGAATGCATAAAATCCTTTCAATATGATAAAAGGGACAATTTAGTTGAAAAGTATGCATTTATCAAGTGTGGAAACCAACATGCATTTTCAATGTAAAATACAAGCTATAATCACATTTATACTCATAACATAGTAACATCAATACCTTAGCAACCCCTAAAGAACACTTGTGCGATGTATGGTTAGCATCCCATAATACCAACCATACTAAGTACTCCTTTGAAACTACCTTAGTCATACATATCATCTTTAGACCTCATCATAATCAATAGTCATAAATAAAGGAATAGTCATGTACATTACTTGAACATAAAGAAAGTCATTCATGGCAACTATCCATTCAACATACATGCATACATTCATGTCTCATCATAACATAAAGAAACCATCCCATAACATCCTACTAAGTCAACTTGTGCAATGTAAGATTGAAGTCCCATACCCCTACTCCTACTAAGTAAACTTAACAAGAAGTCATAGTTTAGTTCATGTCTTATTCACTATCTTATCATATAGGGAAAAGTAGCCATAAATGACATAGACCATGTGAGCTACATGGAATCCGGTTTCGTATAACCCCACACCAAAAGAAGTGTCCTACTTGCCTAAGGTAGAACTAAATGTATAGCTATAAGGTGGATCCACTAGCTAAAGACCTATGTGGGCACATAGTTATGGGATAGGGAGATTGCTTCTAGAAACCCGGCCTATTGTTTTGGCGTAAGAGCTTCCATCTCATGAGAATAATCTAGATGACCCGGCCTATTGTATTGACGGGAGGGCCTCTACCTCATTGACCATATCCACTCGATGCTAAGCATTATTTCCCAAACTATACATAATTAGTCTTGAATTGCATTTACATGTGTGAAGGAATACTTTTCCCTTCATTCAATACAACTCATAAAATAGCTCATAGATTCAATAAAGTGAGAATGTACTTTCGACCTTAGAATCAACACTAACATGTGAGTAAGCCTTTCACATTATTGTTCATAGTGTTTCATGATAATCGCGTTTCAATCAACACAACAACATTATCATCATCCTAGACAATTCATACATAATCAAATGTAAGGGTAAGGGAAGAATGACCTTTCAACAATACCTCAATTTACACAATAGTCATAGGATCTTCACTTTCCAAGTGAATCATAAGTTCATACACAACCTTCATCAACATGTATAAACCCTAGCAATTTACCCCTTCAAGGGTCATTAATGATGCTTCACAATTAAACCTAGAAATACTATGCTAGGCATGAATAAAACAAGATTCAATAACTAGATTAACATAGATACAATCCATAGTAATCATCTTGCATCAATACACCCATCACAATTCATGAAATTGGGGTCATGGGGAACTTTACAATAAAAATTACTCTTAAACATCAAATCATCCATAATATAAGACAATTAACATAATCAAATCGTTTTTAGGAAGAACCTAAAGTTAGAATGAAAACCCTAGTTTTATGAATTTGAAATCAAAGAGCTGAAGGACTTCATGAAGAAAAGTGTTCCATAAATCAAGTCTCCCATACCTTAATTTAAGCTTTGCCCACGAATTGGAGTTGAGAAGATGGATTCTTGAGCCCTATTCTTCAAGTTCTTGAGCTTCTTCAATGGAGGATTCCTAGTGAGAGAAATATTAGAGAGGAGATGGGTCTTCTTTTATTTCTTTTGGAAGTGACTTAATTGAAGGAATTTCAAGTCTAAAAAGGTTATATACCTATTGGGAAAGAGTAGAATAATGGGGTTTTAATTTTGGAATAAAATTATGGACCCTTTAAGTTTCAACTTAAATTTTTCCCTCCTTCACGATTTTAATAGCCCATTGAACCCATTGGCTCGCCTAAATTTCCAGTAGGCTCCCTAAATAGGCAGCTTACTAGGAGATGGGGGTGGTCTGTTGGGCGAATCACCAACCCATTCGGCAAACCATGACATATCTCGCCCTTTTTTCATAACCTAGGCCAAGGGGACAACCCACTAGGCGACCCCAAGTGCACTTTGGCACATCCCCAAGTCACTTGGGCGATCATGCTGCCGAATCGCCAACTAGGTCCATCAAAGAACAAGTTTTCCTTCATCCCCTCTTAGTAGGTTAGGTCCTTACCTTCTTCCTAGCGTTTAACCCTTTCATTTTAGCTTAGCTTAGTCCTACACATTTACAGAAAGACACTTTAGCACTCTCGATAAGCTCTATGATAGCCTACCAGATACCAGAGTGTTATAGGAGGCCTCTTAAGCAACAACAAGGTCACAAAGGCAGCTTCACCAGCATGAGGCTTAAAAAGTTTCAAACTTCCAAATAGACTCCACCTGGGTGCTTGGATTTGGTTAAAAAACCCCGTACATGCAAACGAGATATGCTACCCTACCGAATTTGGCGACTCAATGGAGATGTAAAAACTTCCAAGTGTTTTACGCCAAATTCTACAAGGGGTCTTGGGATTAGCTTGGAAGCCTCAAGATCTGCACCAAAGGTCGTTCTAGATCAAACTCGACATTTTAGAGCTACAATAACAGTCATAATTGCATTTTGAGGCTGTATTCCTGAACTTTTGACGAATCATCGACTATTAAAGTTTCAAAAGCTCCAAAATATGTAAACTTTCACATAATCCAAACGAACAACAAGGTGACCAAACTGTCAGTCTTAGCAATTTATAAATAACTTTGGATCGCTATAGGAATTCTCTAAACTACAAAAAGAAATGAACTGGAGGGTCATTACAAGTTTCAATATCTTTAGAGGATAAAAATTCTCTGCAAAAAGTATAATATGTAAAAGCTAGAATATATATCTTGAATATGAGTTCCATGCTTCAATCTAATTAACTTGGTCTCAAAATTATTTTATATTTTCCTAGCAATACTGATCTTTCACATCTCTTTCTCAAACAAATTTAGGATCGAGTATATTAGCTAGGTGATAAAGATGGATTCACTCCAAATGTCTATGATAACAGGAAAGGGCTAGTTACACTGGCAATGTCTCTTTCTTTTGGGTCTTGCAGTTTTATTTCGAAAGTGATGGATTTCTCATTGAAAAATTGGCACAGACTAAAGTTGGCATGGATGTAGAAACATCTGAGTTCTTGAAAAATGATGGAATACATGCATTTGATATTCAGAGCCTTTATGAACATTATAAGTGTCATGACCCTAAGTATACCCTATCTGTAACATGGCATATAGAACCCCAAGAGGTCCTACACAAGCTACTTAGCATACATCATGCAAGATAATAGAAATACAAATTTCAATAGAACAATCTTATATCTGTTAGTGAAAGAATTATATGATGATAAACAATTATGGATCCTTGCAGGATATCAAACTATCAAAAAGGAAAGAATCAAATAGGTCCAAAAAAGAGACATAATCAGTGGAAATCAAATTTTGTAAACGCGGTGATCAAGATTTCACTCAAGGGAACTGAAATGGCTACAAAATCTACAATCAAAGGATCTGTAAACAACTATAAAATAATTGGCCTCAACCAAATCTCAAGAAAGGATATCCAATCATCAAGAAGTAAATTCAGAGGTAAATCTCACTCAAAAAAGGGAAAGCTGAAGATTAGCCTTTGCTTTATTCTTGGAAAGAAGGATTCTCAATTACCTCTTTGAGTGATCAATTCTCTTGGTTTCTATCTCTTCACAAAAAGAAGATTCAAGACTTGACTCTCTATAAAAGCTCGAAGAAAGCCAAGGAATAAGATATACATTTAACTATGTAAACCAAAAAGAGAGGAGAGAGAAACATTGTTGGTAAGGCTGTGTTTCAAAAGAGAAAAAGAAAGGAAAAGATTGAGGGTAGACATAGGAACTATACTCTAAACTCGTCACAAAGATTCATAAGTCTAAAAGAGAACACCCTTGAACTCCAAGGGGACTGGACGTAAGATCCACATTGGATCCCAACATATACAAAAACATCTTGTGTCAGTCTTACTTTTTGTACTTTCATATTCAATATTTATTTCTGGATCTAATAGTCAACTAATTAATCTCACAAGTCAACTATTCGAAGAAGAAAATTAAAAAAAAAAAAGAAGCAATTTACCCCCCTCTTGCACCTTCAATATAATTAAAGAGTTCGGCAAAAAAGAGTGAAAGTCTACATAACTCTCAATAAGCCATTTAATACATCATAAGAAAAGTGATTGAAACGTAACCTATACATCACATATAAGTATGAAAACTAAAATGACATACAAGTATAAAAGTGTCTCAGTCCTCGAAACATGAGGACTCACCAATCTTCAAAGCCAATAGAACCAACTTACCATGAGTGTGAGAGGTAGGAGCGTCGGACTCTACATTAGTGAAACAAGGCACAAGTATGCATTAGTACATGGATTGTACTAAGTATGATAGCGATTCATAAGAGTTATGAAATCATGTTAGAAAGGACTTTACGTGAAATGCAATGTCCAAGCTAAATCATAAGATAAAAGGGTTAGAAAATATAAGTCATAATCATGGTCAATACAAGCTAATCATCTTTAAAGCACTTCAGAAATACTTTATAAAGTAACCTTAGTTCATTACTAGGGGAAGTGTACCTTATAACCGACATAGACCTTGTGAGCTATAACAAGGAATCTAGTGTCTATCCCAAATCGAAAAGAGATGTCCTTACTTGTCAAGGTAAGAACCATACATTTGAGCTAAAGTTGATCCACTAACTAATGTCTATATAAGACAAACCTATGATGACGCATAGTTATAGTCTAGGGGGATTACTACTAGAAACCCGACCTCTACGAACGGGAGATCTTCCATCCCAATATCCTCTCAGTGCTAAGTATAAATCCCATGGAATAGTCATTAGTCATATTCATCTTATTATCCATGGAATGGTACAATTAAGCAACCAATCCAAGCTAGAGTCCATTTAGAATAACTCTTAAATCTTGATTCAACTTAGGTGAGAAAACATTTCACAACAACTACAACGTTGATACTTTAATCTCAAAGCATCCTCAAATTATTTACATAAATTTAATTAAAGAACATGCATTATCTTCATAAATTCATCTTTCATAGTTCATAAGCTTAATCATGTGTGAATGCATGGGTTCATATGAATTTAAATAAAAAACACGTAATTACTTCAATTCATGCCTAAATAGATAGAAAACAATCAATTAGATCATAATTGAAAGGAACCCATGAGGATTGAAGAAAACTCTAACTTGAATTGAAAATAAATCTTTACAAAGTTGGAGATTTTAGGAACCCTGTGGAGGAAAGGAGTCAAAGGACTTCATAGGTGAATACTAGCATACCTTAAAGTTCAAGGCCTAATTTCTATGGTGAATTTGAGGTCTTGGTGCTTGAAACCCTAGATTGTTCTTCCTTGAGGGAATTTGAAGGGGATGTACTTAGAGGGAATTTAGGAGTTTAGGGGAATGATTTTGAATGGATAGTTTTTGGGTCTAAAAGACTTATATAGGGCTTAGGATGGACCCTGTCTAGAGCCCGTAGGTCTTCTATGGTCTGTAGACACCAACCATAGAAACCAACATGACCCCTTAAAATTTCACGAAGTCTAGGGCCTACCTACGATACCTATCTATGACTCATACAATGGTTGACGAGCCGTCCTGCTCAACCATAAAAAGAGGTACTAGGACTTGATTTTTGAAAAATTATTTCCCCCTTCCTACTGTTTCCATCTATGGCCCGTACAAGCTTCTACGATCTGTAGATGAGACACATAAATCTATTTTCATCCTTTTTCCAAAATCCGAAGTGTTACAAAGTAGTTCAATGATTTTTCTATTTTATCCCGTAAAGATCCATTCGATCGAGATGACTAGAGTTCATAAGCAACAGTATAATCTTTAGTTAGTATTCAACGTATAGGTGACGAATTCAAATATAATTGCAAAGTAATTCAGTAAAAGGTGTGCAGTGCATTGTCGTTGAAGGTATGGACTTATGCCTTTAAGCAACATAAAAATTTCTATAGCTAAGATATCTATCACGACCCGAGTCTACACCCTGGATGTGGCCGGCACATAAGAATCATTGTTGGTCCCCAAACGAATCCTCATCCTAGCTGACTACAAGTGGAAGACTAACTTAAGCATGCAAAAGCTTAAAAACTAAATAAAAATTCATGAAACTCAATTACAAAGCTTTAACTCAAATGAAAAACTCTAAATAAAAATAAATTATTCAACTCGATATAAAATAGGCAACTTAAGTCTTTAAAACATTTAACAAAATAAATGAACAGACTTCTGAAACTCTACTTTCTATCTATGAAGCCTCTAAATGACAAAGATGGAAGTCGGGACAAGACCCACAACATCCTAACAACTGATGTAACTGAAAGGTAAATGAAATCCTTCGGAAGAAAGGAGGCTCACCATAGCTAACTCGAACTCCACGTGGTATCAACGAAACTAATGTTGATGATCCCAAATATATACCTGAATCTGCATCAGAAAGGATGCAGGCCAAATGGCTCAGTACATAGAATGTACGAGCATGTAAGGTGAATTCTAAAGCATAACATAAGCTTGAAACTTGATAAAAAGGGAAACATACTTACCTCTTCTCAAACTTACTCAACTCATGGAATACTCAAGGATACTCAAAACTACTCAAACTTACTCAACTCAGAAGTACTTAAGGATAAAATAATCAACTCAGTAATAAGGTTCACAACTTAGTGAAATGGGGCTCAACTCAACAATAAGGTACTCGACTCAATGAAGCAGAGTTCAACTCAAGATACTCAACTCCAAGGTACTCAACTCATGATACTCAAGGATAAAGAAATAGTAAAAGATGCAATATATATATATATATATATATATATATATATATGGAAAGTTGTAAAACTATAGATTGCAACTCAATGTATTGAAAAATACAATAATACTCAATGTGTATATAAAAATACAATATAACTCTGCGGGAGTTTCTCAAACCGACAACAACCACTATGAGCCTAAGTGATGATACAGCGTCTTGCCCACGCTGCCAGAACTGTCCTATACTTTGCCTTCATATAAAACTCCTTAACTAAGTGGATCCACTAGTCTAGGCTAAAAAGCACTTAAGGACTCATCTAAAAAGTATGATACTTTACTACCCATGATGGCTATTTACGGAGACTTGAGTTATTATGAACTTGCGCCCCCATATTGGTGCTCAATACTACTCCAAAATATGCTTAGCTCATATGTTTTTAAAACAAAAACTCATTTTTTGGTTTGAGATAATTACTCAAAACTTAGCTTAAAAGCTCTCTAGGAAATCGGTGTTTCCCTTCTTACTAAAATGTGAAAACATTTTAACTTTTGGAAATAGTTAGTTCCTATATAATCTTTGAAGAAATGAACTTTACTCTTACTCTTTACTCAACTCAAAGCTTAAGTCTTAAAACAAAGTTAAAACATTTGTAAAAAACTTCTTAAAATATGGTTCATGCCGAATTATGGACGTGAAGGACTAAATGGAAGGTTTTCAATAACCATAGATAGAACTCAATACTTGGAACTCAAGAACTTCAATGATACTACTCATTTCAAGAATGCTCAACTCAGAGGGTTCATGTGGAATTATGAGCATGAACTACTCAACTCAAGGACTCAAAGATACTTCTCATCCCAAGATTGTTCGACTTATAGGGTTCATGCCGAATTATGGGAATGAACAATTCAACTCAAGGACCTCATGGGTAACGTGTAATAGTCCCATAATTAGAAATATAATCTCAAAGGGGTTAAGAACTCAAGACTCAAGACTTATAACTTGAAGATACTACTCCTCTCAAAGATACTAAAATTATGGAGTTCATGCGGAATTTATGGGAATGAACGACTCGACTCGAGGTTCTCCATAACAATATGGAACTCATGTTAAACGACTCTTCTCATTCTCATACTTACTTCCTCAAAACTTAGCTCGAATCAATAGTTGATATCAAAGGATTCACACTCGAACTCAAAGACTTTCTTGGACTCTACTCTTAATTCTCTCTTGAATGTGATTTATGAATTCCAGAGTCATGGTTCATGATATGAAGAATGTAGGTGATAGTGTAGATTCATTAATACACTCTCCTCACACTCATTCTCACTTACTTGAGTCTTGAAACAAGTTACTAGATGTTTTAGAAGACTCCACAAACGGACTCAAAGGGACTTTCTTAGAATGTTCGAAAGAATTCTCAAAACTTAACTCTTAACTCTACCATGAATTTGAATTATGAATTCAAGGTTATGATTATGTTATTAATGATTTATAGGTGTTTAGAAGTAGTTTAGAGTGATTAAAATCAAAGGGAATGAAGGTACACTTAATAAGGGACTCAAACGGGACAACCAACGAAAAAAGGGCCCACCCCAGCCCCTTGCATGCATCTAGGGCACGCCACCCCAGCCTATCCCCAGGCCAAGTTTTATGAATTTCGCCTCTCATTTTCTGATCCTAAATAGCTTTTAATCGATTTCTTTTCTCAAGTTTTCCTTAGATTCAATTACCCAACCTAAGTAATCACTAATACACTCAAAACAATCACTTTCATCTCAAGAAATCATCAAAACCCGAACAAAACAAGATTTAGAATGAACTTCAAGAACACTTGTCAAGAACTTAAATCCTTCAACTTTTGAGAATGAAATTACGCTGAAAATAACATTTGGAATGTGGATGAACTAACCCAGCACTATGGAAGCTTACATACTTCTTAGGGATTAAACCCATGGTGAAAATCTGTAGCAAGAAGCAAGAATCTCGACGAACGCTTGATCATATCCTCTTTTCTCCTCTTATTTTCTCTTCTCTCAAAACCCTAACTTATTTTTATGAAGCATAAACTAAATCTAATCAGTTTTGTCCCCAACTTAATTAACAAAAATGAATTAAATCTGACTGGGTAAGGAAAAGATCAAAATACCCCTCTAAATTCTGGTTTTGACTTTCCTTATCTAGACAGCCCAACATTGAATGGACATATCACCCTCAAACGAACTCAAAACTGAGCAAACGCGGTGGCGTTGGAAATATAATTCAAAGTTCTTTCCTATGGTATCTTGTATCAAACCTAACTCATCCTGAGCTAGGAGTTATGGTCGTTTGAAGTCGACCCAAAACTCATACTTAAGCATAACTTGCAAAATTTCAGATTTTGCTATTTCCCATCTAGTGCTTTTTGGAACACAAGGTGATACATCTAGTGACCCGACCTTAATACTTAAGAAATTTGAAATTCCTTAGTAAAATCTTACTCACAACGAAGGATGATTCGAATCTCAGTTCAAAAAAATGTCTAGGGTGTTATAATATCTCCCCCTTGGGATCATTCGTCCTCGAATGACGACTGGACTGGGTATGGAATTGGGGTTACTCTTACCAAGGTCTGTTTCTAATGGTAAGCTTTCACTACATTAAAGCTGAACTGAAATCCTTAAGTTCGGGATTTATACCTCTCTATAGGGAATTTCATCCCAAAACTATTACTCTTTACCACCATATTGGGCTCATATCAAGAACCATCTAATTTTTAAAAACACCACATTTAAGCTTAGTACTCTAAAAACTCCATGGACTCCTACTAACCAACTCCTTCGAAACCAACAAAAGGGCTCTCATTTAACTATTTCTCAAAGTAAAACCTCATCCTCCTCTTTTATAACATTAGATGGAATTATCACACCATCATCACCCTCATTTTGTCATTATTTTGATCATGACACTCATCTCAAATTCAAGCTTAATGTTCATTACTAAACCCGAATATTATAGGATTGCTTACCTACTATACTATACCTCATTAAATATCAGTTCTATAACCTTCTGAACCTCATAACCCTCTCAAACAAACATAAGCCTAGCTTAGATCTATCACTTCTTAAATACTCTGGTCTCTTATTCAACATATGAATTTAGTCTCCTCTAATATGATGGCACATCGACATCAACTCTATTCAGGTTAACAAACATATACTCTATCTCATCTTGACTAGCAATTCTTACTGTACCCATAAGGGAAAACTCTTCATCAATTACTTACTAGGTGCATGACTATAGTAACATAGCTTGTCGAAACACCATCTCCCATACTTAGATTACTAAACATCTTCATACTTTTCTCTAACTATTGGTATTTTTGCTACTACTGCTCATAATTTCATAACTCATGCTACATTTTAGGATGAGAATACTACCCAAGCTCTAAAGAAACCTCCTCATAAGGATCTCAGCTGAAACAAGGCTTAAGGAAAAGAGTACAACTCGTTTTTATCTCAAATGCACGATTCATATAATTATGGGTGCATTCCACTTAAACTGAACATTTAACTTACTCTTGGGCTTCTCTCAAGCTCTTCTAGAGTCTCATAGCTTTCTCAAGACCTTGCTAAGAACAACTCATCCATAAGGATCTTTACGCTTTACTTTTCAACCACCTCTAGTATGATAGGTAGTCGAATGAATTTGAGAACGCACGAGTTAGAATAAATCTCTATGACATAGCTCTATTGCACGATTAAGAGTATGAAAGAAAGGAAACTTTACTTAAATGTCTGTAGTCCCTAGTTTATAAAAGTGGGGGCCTCACAACCAAAAACAAGATCCTACTTGACACGACTTCATAGTCACCCTAGGACACTTGAACTCTGTGCTCTGATACCAAGTTTGTCATGACCCGAGTCTACACCCTGGACATGGCCGGCACTCAAGAACCATTGTTGGTCCCTAAGCGAACCCTCATCCTGGCTGACTACAAGCGAAAGACTAACTTAAGCCCGAAAAATCTTAAAAATTGAATAAAAATTCATGAAACTCAATTACAAAGCTTTAACTTAAATGAAAAACTCTGAATAAAAATAAATTATTCAACTCGCCATAAAATAGGCAACTTAAGTCTTTAAAACATTTAACAAAACAAATGGAAACGACTTCTGAAACTTTACTTTATATCTATGAAGCCTCTAAATGACAAAGATGGAAGTTGGGACAAGACCCACGACATCCGAAAAATAGATGTAACTAAAAGGTAAATGAAATACTCCGGAAGCAAGGAGGATCACCATAGCTAACTCGAACTCCATGTGGTATCAACGAAACTCCTATTGATGATCCCGAATACCTGAATCTGCATCATGAAAGGATGCAGGCCAAATAGATCAATACATGGAATGTACGAGCATGTAAGGGGAATTCTAAAGCATAACATAAGCTTGAAACTTGATAAAAAAAAAGGGCAACATACTTACCTTTTCTCAAACTTACTCAACTCAAGGAATACTCAAGGATACTCAAAACTACTCAAACTAACTCAACTCAGAAGTACTCAAGGATAAGATACTCAACTCAGTAAAAAGGTTCTCAACTCAGTGAAATGGGGCTCAACTCAACAATAAGGTACTCGACTCAATGAAGCACAATTCAACTCAAGATACTCAACTCGAAGGTACTCAATCGATGATACTCAAGGATAAAGCAATAGTAAAAGATGCAATATATATGGGAAGCTGTAAAACTGTAGATAGCAACTCAATGTATTAAAAAATACAATAACACTCAATGAGTATATAAAAATATAATATAACTCTGTGGGAGTTTCTCTAACCGACAACCACCACTATGAGCCTAAATAATGATACATCGTCTTGCCTACGCTACTAGAACTGTCATATACCTTGTCGTCATATAGAACATCTTAACTAAGTGGATTCACTAGTCTATGCTAAAAAGCACTTAAGGACTCATCTAAAAAGTAAGATCCTTTACTACCCATGATGGCTATATGGTTTACTCTTACTCTTTACTCAACTCAAAGCTTAAGTCTTAAAACAAAGTTAAAATGTTTGTAAAAGACATCTTAAAATGTGGTTCAAGCCTAATTATGGACGTAAACCACTCAATGCAAGGTTTTCAATAACCATAGATAGAACTCAATGCTTGGAACTCAAGAACTTCACTGATACTACTCATTTCAAGAATGCTCAACTCAGAGGGTTCATGCATAATTATGAGTATGAACTACTCAAATCAAGGACTCAAAGATACTTCTCATCTCAAGACTGATCGAACTTATAGGGTTCATGAGGAATTATAGGCATGAACAATTCAACTCAAGGAACTCATGGGTAACATGTAATAGTCCCATGATTATAAATATAATCTCAAAGGGGTTAGGAACTCAATACTCAAGACTTAGAACTTGAAGATATTACTCCCCTCAAAGATACTAAAATTATGGAGTTTATGTGGAATTTATGGGCATGAACTATTCGACTCGAGGTTCTCCATAACAATATGGAACTCATGTTATACGACTCTTCTCATTCTCATACTTACTTCCTCAAAACTTAGCTCGAATCAATAGTTGATCTCAAAGGATTCATATTCGAACTCAAAGACTTTCTTGGACTCTACTCTTAACTCTCTCTTGAATGTGAATTATAAATTCAAGAGTCATGGTTCATGATATGAAGAATGTAGGTGATAGTGTAGACTCATTAATACCTCACTCTCATGCTCACTTACTTGAGTCTTGAAACAAGTTACTAGATGTTGTAGAAGACTCCACAAACGGACTCAAAGGGACTTTCTTAGAACGTTCAATGGAATTCTCAAAACTTAACTCCTAACTCTACCTTGAATTTGAATTATGAATTCAAGGTTATAATCATGTTATTAATGATTTCTAGGTGTTCAGAAGTAGTTTAGAGTGATTAAAATTAAACGGAGTGAAGGTACACTTAAAAAGGGACTCAAACGGGACAACCGACGAAAGAGGAGTAGGGGCAGGCGACCATGGCGCGTTCCGGGAGCAAGGCGCCAGCCCCAACCTCAGAGGCAGCATATGGGCGCACTAAAGGGGTGCCACCCCAGCCCCTTGGGTGCATTTGGGGCGGCGCCCCAGCCTCTCCCCATGCCCAGCTCGACGAATTTTACCTCTTATTTTCTGATCGTAAATCGCTTTTAATCAATTTCTTCTCTCAAGTTTTCCTTAGGTTCAATTACCCAACCTAAGTACTCACTAATCCACTTAAAACAATCACTTTCATCTCAATAAATCATCAAAACCCGAACAAAACAAGATTTAGAATGAACTTCAAGAACACCTATCAAGAACTTAAATACTTCAACTTTTGAGAATGAAATTATGCTGAAAATAACATGTTTGGCGTGTGGGTGAACTAACCCAACACTATGGAAGCTTACATACCTCTTAGGAATTAAACCCATGGCGAAAATCAGCAGCAAGACGCAAGAATCTCGACAAACTAACATTATGGTTTAGTTCACCCATAGTGTTGGGTGAACTAACCCAACACTCTGGAAGCTTAAATACCTCTTAGGGATTAAACCCATGGCGAAAATCTGCAGCAATACACAAGAATCTCTACGAACGCTTGATTCTCTCCTCTTTTCTCCTCTTCTTTTCTCTTCTCTCAAAACCCTAACTTATTTTTATGAAGCGTAAACTGAATCCAATCAGTTTTGTCCCCAACTTAATTAACAAAAACGAATTAAATCTGACTAGGTAAGGAAGAGATCAAAATACCCCTCTAAATTCTAGTTTTGACTTTTCTTATATAGATAGCCCAACTTCGAATGGACATATCACCCTTAAACGAACTCGAAATTGAGCAAACGCGGTGGTTTTGGAAATATAATTCAAAGTTCTTTCCTATGATATCTTGTATCACACCTAACTCATCATGAGCTAGGAGTTATGGTCGTTTGAAGTCGACCCAAAACTCATACTTAAGCATAACTTGCAAAATTTCAGATTTTGCTATTTCCAATCTAGTGCTTTTTGGCACACAAGGTGCTACATCTAGTAACCTGACCTAAATACTTAAGAAATTTGAAATTCATAAGTAAAACCCTACTCACAACGAAGGATGATTCGAATCTCAATTCAAAAAAATATCTGGGGTGTTATAACATCTCTACTTTGGGATCATTCGTCCTCGAATGACGATTGGACTGGGTATGGAATGGGATTACTCTTACCAAGGTCTGATTCTAATGGTAAGCTTTCACTATATTAAAGCTGAACTGAAATCCTTAAGTTCGGGTTCTATACCTCTCTATAGGGAACCTCATCCCAAAACTATTACTCTTTACCACCATATTTGGCTCATATCAAGAACCACTTAATGTTTAACAACACCACATTTAAGCTTAGTACACTAAAAACTCTATGGACTCCTACTAACCAACTCCTTCGGAACCAACAAAACGGCTCTCATTTAACTATTTCTCATAGTAAATCCTCATCCTCTCTTTTATAACCTTAGATGGAACTATCACACCATCATCACCCTCATGTTGTCATTATTTTGATCATGACACTCATCTCAAATTCAAGCTTAATGTTCATTACTAAACCCGAATATTAATACGATTGCACACCAACTATATTATACCTCATTACCTTATCAATTCTATAACCTTCTGAACCTCATAACCCTCTCAAACAAATCATAAGCCTATCTTAGATCTATGACTTCATAAATACTCTGCTTTTTTATTCAACACATGAATTTAGTCTCCTCTAATACAACGGCATATCGACATCAACTCTATTCTGGTTAACAAACATATACATTATCTCATCTTGACTAGAAATTCTTACTGTACCCATAAGGGAAAACTATTCATCAATAACTTACTAGGTGCATGACTATAGTAACATAGCTTGTTGAAACACCATCTTCCATACTTAGTTTACTAAACATCTGCATACTTTTCTCTAACTATTGGCATTTTCACTACTACTGCTCATAATTTCATAACTCATGCTACCTTTTTGGCTGAGAATACTACCCAAGCTCTAAAGAAACCTCCTCATAAGGATCTCAGCTGAAACAAGGCTTAAGGAAAAGAATACAACTCGATTTTAGCTCAAATGCATGATTCATATAATTATGGGTGCATTCCTCTAAAATTGAACACTTAACTTACTCTTGGGTCTCTTTCAAGCCCTTCTGGAGTCTCATGGCTTTGTCAATACCTTGCTAAGAACAACTCATCCATAAGGATCTTTACGCTTTACTTTTCAACCACCTCTAGTATGATGGGTAGTCGAATGAATCTAAGAACGCACGAGTTAGAATAAATCTCTATGACATATCTCTATTGCACGATTAAGAGTATGAAAGAAAGGAAACTTTACTTAAATGTTTGTAGTCCCTAGTTTATAAAAGTGGGGGCCTCACAACCAAAAACAAGATCCTACTTGACACGGCTTCATAGACACCCTAGGATACTTGAACTCTATGCTCTGATACCAAGTTTGTCATGACCCGAGTCTACACCCTGGACATGGCCGGCACTCCAGAACCATTGTTGGTCCCTAAGCGAACCCTCATCCTGGCTGACTACAAGTGGAAGACTAACTTAAGCATGAAAAATCTTAAAAACTGAATAAAAATTCATGAAACTCAATTACAAAGCATTAACTCAAATGAAAAACTCTGAATAATACTAAATTATTCAACTAACCATAAAATAGGCAACTTAATTCTTTAAAACAGTTAACAAAATAAATGGAATGACTTCTGAAACTTTACTGTATATCTATGAAGCCTCTAAATGACAAAGATGGAAGTTGGGACAAAACCCAGGACATCCTAAAAACTGATGTACCTGAAAGGTAAATGAAATCCTTCGAAAGCAAGGAGGCTCACCATAGCTAACTCGAACTCCATGTGGTATCAACGAAACTCCTATTGATGATCCCGAATACCTGAATCTGCATCATAAAAGGATGCAGGACAAATAGCTCAATACATGGAATGTACGAGCATGTAAGGGGAATTCTAAAGCATAACATAAGCTTGAAACTTGATAAAAAGGAAAACATACTTACCGCTTCTCAAACTTACTCAACTCAAGGAATACTCAAGGATACTCAAAACTACTTAAACTTAGTCAACTCAGAAGTACTCAAGGATAAGATACTCAACTCAGTAAAAAGGTTCTCAACTCAGTGAAATTAGGCTCAACTCAACAATAGGGTACTTGACTCAATGAAGCACAATTCAACTCAAGATACTCAACTCGAAGGTACTCAACTGATGATACTCAAGGATAAAGCAATAGTAAAAGATGCACTATATTTGGAAAGCTGTAAAACTGTAGATAGCAACTCAATGTATTAAAAAATACAATAACACTCAATGTGTATATAAAAATACAATATAACTCTATGGGAATTTCTCTAACCGACAACCACCACTACGAGCCTAAGTGATGATACATCGTCTTGCCCACGCTGCCAGAACTGTCATATACCTTGCTGTCATACAGAACTCCTTAACTAAGTGGATCCACTAGTCTATGCTAAAAAGTACTTAAGGACTCATCTAAAAAGTATGATCCTTTACTACCCATGATGGCTACATGGTTTACGGAGACTTGAGTTATTATGAACTCGCACCCCAATATCGGTGCTCAATACTACTCCCAAATATGCTTAGCTCATATGCTTTTAAAACAAAAACTCTTTCTTTGGTTTGACATAATTACTCTAAACTTAGCTTAAAAGCTCTCTTGGAAATCAGTGTTTCCCTCATTACTCAAATGTGAAAATATTTTAACTTTTCCGAATACTTAGTTCCCATATAATCTTTGAAGAAATGAACTTTACTCTTTCTCTTTACTCAACTAAAAGTTTAATTCTTAAAACAAAGTTAAAGTGTTTGTAAAAGACTTCTTAAAATATGGCTCATGCCAAACTATGGACGTAAACGACTCAATGCAAGGTTTTCAATAACCATAGATAGAACTCAATATTTGGAACTCAAGAACTTCAATGATAATACTCAACTTAAGGACTCAAAGATACTTCTCATCTCAAGATTGTTCGACTTATAGGGTTCATGCCGAATTATGGGAATGAACAATTCAACTCAAGGACCTCATGGGTAACATGTAATAGTCCCATGATTAGAAATATAATCTCAAAGGGGTTAGGAACTCAATATTCAAGACTTAGAACTTGAAGATACTACTACTCTCAAATATACTAAAATTACGGAGTTCATACGGAATTTATGGGCATGAACGATTCGACTGGAGGGTCTCCATAACAATATGGAACTCATGCTATATGACTCTTCTCATTCTCATACTTACTTCCTCAAAACATAGCTCAAATCAGTAGTTGATATCAAAGGATTCACACTCGAACTCAAAGACTTTCTTGGACTGTACTCTTGACTCTCTCTTGAATGTGAATTATGAATTCAATAGTCATGGTTCATGATATGAAGAATCTAGGTGATAGTGTAGACTCATTAATGCATTCTCCTCACTCACATCCTCACTTGCTTGAGTCTTAAAATAAGTTACTAGATGTTGTAGAAGACTCCACAAATGAACTCAAAAAGACTTTCTTAGAATGTTCGAAATAATTCTCAAAACTTAACTTTTAACTCTACCTTGAATTTGAATTATTAATTAAAGGTTAAGATCATGTTATGAATGATTTCTAGGTATTTCAAAGTAGTTTAGAGTGGTTAAAATCAAAGGGAGTGAAGTTACACTTAAAAGGGGACTCAAACGGGACAACCGACGGAAAAGGAGTGGTGGTAGGCGACCCTGGCGTGTTCTGAGCGTGGGGAGCCAGCCCCAAACATCAGAGGCTGCATATGGACACACTTCAGGGGCGCCGCCCCAGCCCCTTGGGTGCACCTAGGGCCCCCAGCCTCTTCCTAGGCCAAGTTCGACGAATTTCACCTCTCGTTTTCTGATCCTAAATCATTTTTAATTGATTTCTTTTCACAAGTTTTTCTTAGATTCAATTACCCAACCTAATTACTCAATAATCCACTCAAAACAATCACTTTCATCTGAAGAAATCATCAAAACCCCAACAAAACAAGATTTAGAATGAACTTCAAGAACACCTATCAAGAACTTAAATCCTTCACATTTTGAGAATGAAATTACGCTGAAAATAACATGTTTGGCATTTTGGTGAACTAACCCAACCCCTCTAAAATCTGGTTTTAATTTTCCTTATCTAGACAGCCCAACTTTGAATGGACATATCTCCCTCATACGAACTCGAAACTGAGCAAACTCAATAGCGTTGGAAAGATAATTCAAATATATTTTCTACGGTATCTAGTAGAACACCTAAGAGATAGGAGTTATGGTCATTTGAAGTCAACCCAAAACTCATACTTAAGCATAACTTGCAAAATTTCAGATTTTGCTATTTCCAATCTAGTTCTTTTTGGAAATCAAGGTACTACATCTAGTGACCTGACCTTAATACTTAAGAAATTTGAAATTCCTTAGTAAAATCCTACTCACAATGAAGGATGATTCGAGTCTCAATTTGAATTTTTTTTTTAGGTGTTACAATATCCTGTTTCATCTATTGTCTTATTTCTGTTTCTAAATGCTTAGTTTCTCGAGTGTCTAAAACTTAGTGTGCCTAAATTTATTGAGAATATTGAAGCTATATTAACTATGCACATTTGAGTTGATCGATATTTGTATTCACAATGGTTTTTACTAAATTGATAGGAGGAACCTTTAAACGGTGGTGCTTTATTTGGTGCATCTCTGATGAATTTCTAGGTCTTCCTATTAGAAGAATTTTATGGAGTATTTAACAAGTACAAGTACCACCTTTCCTTGTAATTATATTTCCCAGTAGGTGAAAATAACATAATATTGCATATGTGAATCTTCCTTTGCCTTGTATTTTTGTACTAGGCATAGAAAACAAAGAGGTAATGGGTTTTGTTGTTTTAAAGTTTTGATGATTTAAAAAACTACCGGATCTAACAAGGGATATGATGAAGGAAAGACTATGTACATGAAAAAGACAAAAGACAACTGTCTAAAAGTTGTCACATCTGACATGGTTGGTGCATGACTTTTCAGTGTAGCAAGCTCTCAGCTATTGACCTTGTTCGAAGGGTTTATGTCCATTTGATAATAGTCTGTTCTCCAAACACAAACCCAAGATTTGGCAAACAAACTTTTGAATTTCAGAAAATTCACAAGCTTAAAAAGAAGAAGTCATTTTCAAGGAAGAACGATGGTTATACTCAACAAGGGACCCGATCGAGTGCTGAAGCGTCGTTGTTGTATTGTGAGCTTTGTGTCTTGTGTTCTTATATTGTAAATTTATTCCTAAACTATAAAGGATAGTAGATCAGTTGCTTGTCTAAGTCTTTAGTTTGATTCATATTAACTAGAATTAGTTAGTCGAATCATCTATGTTTTAGTCAAGCCTTTTTACATCACTGTTTGATGTTTTCTTGGGTAGAGTTGCCTAGGAGTGTCAACTAGAGTTAGTTGATGTATGGTGCAGCAGAGTTGTTGCTTGTTTATGCTCTTATCATCGATATCAGAGTTGATGGCTAGAGTTAGCCTTGTAGGCTTCTTGAAGTCTAGATCAACTAGAGTTAGTTGGTTTAGTGGGAAATAGAGTTATTGCTTAGTTTCCTTTGTAGTAGAGTTGCTACAGTAAGGGGTAAGGGATTAAATAGTTTTTATTCTTAGGTTGCAAGAGTTTGTAATCTGAAACTTTGCTTTGTTTGAGTGAAATGGAGTTTTGGTTGAAATCATGTGAGTACAGGTCATGGTTTTCACCTCCCTTGAGCAAGGGGGTTTCCACGTAAAATTCTTATGCTTGATTTACTTTGAGTTATTTATTTTCCGCACATTTATTCTGACGGGGGACCTGGTCCAGTGATCACTTGTCAACACATACATTCTAATAATTGGTATTAGAGTCTGGGCTCTCTACCTGGTTAACACCAAGAAAGAGATTCCTGCGAAGAATGGCGACTCCACTAAACTTGCAAAAAGGCCAGTCTCCTACAAGGCCACCTCTTTTTGATGGTCAGTTCTATAGATGATGAAATATTCACATATATGACTATCTCATGGATGAGTACATTGAACTATGAAATGTTATTTTTTAAGGTCCCTATGTGCCAACTACAAAATAAAAGAAGGGGATGTCGCAAGGGTCGTTCTCAAAACTTAACAACAATATAATGACTTTGACAAAAGGAAAGTTGAGAAAAATCACAAATCCAGGAAGCTATTAATGTGTGGCATTGGAGTTAATGAATATGACTGATTTCATCTTGTGAATCAGCCAAGAAAATCTGGGATCGATTGAAAACAGTGTACAAAGGTACTGAACAAACAAAGAAATCCAAGCTAGATCTCTTCACTACTCAGTTTGAAAGCTTCACCATAAGATAAGGTGAATCTATTCATGAAATGTGTACAAGATTCTCTACCATTACAAATAAGCTTATGTTCCTGGAAGAACCTCTCATTGTGTGCAAGCATGTCACTAAGATACTAGAGATTCTTCCTAGATCTTGGACGGATGGAGTTGATATGGTCTACAAGATAAGGGATCCTGAAGTACTGACGTTAGATGCTCTATTTGAACATCTTTAAGTTTATGAGATGTGCAGAAGAAAAAATGATCTCATTCTTAAAGGTCAAGACAAAAGGTGGGATCCGATTACTAACAGATCAGGAGGAAGTGCAGCGACTGAATTTAAAGGAAAGAGAAATCTAGATCTTTGGGAAAATTCCACAAGCAACTCAGATGAATCTGAATGGCCTGGAAATGTCTATATGACTGATTCTCTAAAAGGAGGAGACAAAGATGAAAGAAGGGACCAGGTCACTGATAGGTCAAGCAGAAGAACAATTGTTGATTATGTGGTAAAGAAAGTTGTGGCTACCTTGGGAAATTCCTCAAGTGATTCAGACGAATCTAAACACCCTGATGGTGCTTCTATGACGGCAGTAAAAGATGACAAAGAAATTTTTGACTCTATGTTTTCTTTCATGGCAAAGTCAGATGATGAAGATGCTAATGAAGAGGTAACCTTATCTGACTTCAAGCAAAACTTGAATACCTTTTCCATTAGTAAATTGAGAAAGCTAGTTGTTGTACTAATTGATTTGATCAGTGAGCTAACAACTGAGAATGATCTCTTGGACAATAACCTAGACATCTCTCAGGATGGAAAAATTGCTCTAGTTACCCAAATATCTGATATTGAAACACGAATGGTTTTTCTAGAAGTTGAAAATATAGAACTGAAGGAAAAGATAAAAAGGGTGACTACATTGGTTTCTAAAGGAAAGAATAAGGCCAGCAGCTTGCAGCTTGAGCTTGAAAATAAGTTATGCACTATTGAAATGAATATGAAAATGCCTCTAGAAAGAAATCTTGTGTTAGAGAGGGACTTGGGTCGTGTAAAGAGGGATTGAACAAATCCCTTAAATGGATCAGTTCTTCTAAGATTCTTACAAATTTAATTAGTTAGGGTAGCAACAGTAAAAGAGGGATGGTTTGTGAGAAGATAGATCCCCCATACAATCCTCACATCAAATATGTTTCTGTTGCTGATAATTTGCTATATGTGCATTATGGCCGAAATAGACATCTTAAGAAAAATTGTCTTGTCTGTAAAAAATCATGAAGAAAGTTTTTCAAACTATTCCAAATAGAGGAACAAGCAGAAGAAGGGACATGCTCGTGCTTCTAGTCGTAAGTTGAAGAAAACTAGTCTGCCTTGCTGGACAAAGAATTTTCTTATCACTCATTTATCAGCTTACTGGGAAATCCGTCTCAAATGAGTTCCCAAGACTAACAAGTGCTTTTCTATGCAAGTGAGAGGAGGTAATATCACTCAGTGTTGGTTCATAAATAGTGGATGATCAAAGCACATGACTGGGAAAACTAAACACTTCCTCTCTCTCTCAAGGAACTTCAAGGTGAAGGTGTCTCTTTTTGCAATGGCAAGAAAGGGTATTCTTGGTGTAGGCAGGACTTGAAAGTTTGTGGAACACTCTATTGAAGTTGTGTACTATGTCAATGGGTTGAATCACAATCTTCTAAGCGTTTCACAGATTTGTGACAAAGGAAATGAAGTTATGTTCTTATCAGATAAATGTGTGGTCACAACTTAATCTCTCAGATGGTGATTTTGACAGAAAAGGGATGCAAGAACATATATGATGCTGATCTAAGCACTGCTCGTAATAACATTCTCACTTTCCTAAGTGCTCAAGGTGAGAATATTGATCTATGACACATGATACTCTCCCATGTGAGTGTTTCTTTACTGAACAAACTTTTGTCAAGGGACCTGGTTCATAGTCCCCCACAGATAAAATTTGCAGATGACAAAGTTTATGATACTCGTGTTAAAGGGAAGCAAACCAGCTCATCATTCAAGAAGAAGAAGCAAGTGAGTACCCTCAGACCTCTTGAGCTGCACCATATATATGGATTTGTATGGTCTAGTGAAGATTTAGAGCAGAGAAGGAAGGAAGTATACTTTTGTGATCGTGGATGACTTCTCAAGGTTCACTTGGTCTATGCTTCTATGAGACTAAGATGTGGCTTGTCAGGTCAATCCTCAACAAAACTCCCTATGAACTGCTCAACAACAAAAAGCCAAAATTCAGTTATCTAAAGGCTTTTGGTTGTAAATATTTTTTTCTAAACAATGGGAAGGAGGATATTGGGAAGTTTGATCCCAATAATGATGAAAAAGTATTTGTGGGATACTCTTCCTCCAACAAGGCTTATTGAGTGTATTAAAAAATTGTGCATTGAAAAAGGTGTTCATTTGATTTTTGATGAGTCCGGAAGAATTGAGAAGTTTCAAAACAAAGAGAATTCTGAGATTGAAGAGTTGCTTCAAATTCATAGAGATGGTCTAAATGGTGAACTTGCTAAAGAACATCCTTCTCAAGAGTCCAGCAATCCCAAAGAAGTTGATGCAGATGATGAACCTAACGAGGGACCAGATCTTTGGTAGATAATGCTGAACATAGATGATGCAGTTCAAACTGATAATGCAAATTCTGAAGGTGAGAAGGAAGAAGCTGATCAAGTTCAGCAGCTGGCAAGGAATACAAAGTTGCATAAGTTTGGAAGAAGCAAGGCATGACACTTATTTCCCCGACCACTTAACAGGTTGTCCAAGTTCCTTTTCAATAATGGTTTCAAAAGAGCAACCTTTAAGGTGTTGTGCGAAGAGTTGCTGCACTCATGAGTAGTAAGTTTTGAAATGAGCATGATTGGAGAATTAAATTTCTTCTTGGAGCTGCAGATCAAACAAACTTCTAAATTGTTGGGATTAATGCAAGATTCTGAGCTTGTCCAAAGGAATCACATTTGAAGGTTGCTAAGAGAATCATGAGACATTTGAAGAAGACAAGGACCTGGTTCTATTCTATCCACCAGGAGATTTTTATTTTTTTTTATTTGGAGGAATATGTTGATGCTGATTATGCAGGGTATCAAGTTGATAGAAAGAGTACCAGAAGAATGGCTCATTTTCTAGGCTCATCTATCATTTCATGGGGAACTAAAAGGCAAGATTATGTTGCTCTTTCAACAACTGAGGCAAAGTATGTATTATATGCAGGTTGGTGTGCTCAACTTCTGTGGATCAAACAACAACTTGAAGTTCTTAGAGTGGTTGCTCAGACTATTCCTATCTTATGTGATAACATGAGTGCTCTCACTATGTATAAGAACTCAGTCCATCATAAAAGGACTAAGCGTATTGATATGAAACGTCACTTTCTAAGGGATAATGTTGAGAAAGGAAATATCAGCTTGTAATTCTGTAAGACCAAAGATCAAATTGTTGATATCTTCAGAAAAGTTCTGACGAGGAACCTGGTCAAGATAAACAAATTGAAGTTGGGGGGTGCTGAAACTTGACTGAATAGATCCGGCCTGCAGCAATTAACCCTCTCATAACTATGCAAAGGGAGCAGGTATCCTTGTTTTTTAGTTATGTATGTTTTAGCGAATTCAGTCTTATACCTTTTGTAGGTATACTTGTAGAAGTTTGTTCAGTAAAGAAGCAACATGATGGAATGGTCAACATGATCAATGGATTCTTGGTAAGTAGCTGAAGTATTCTTCCTAAAGCCAGACCAATACGCTGGGTGTTTAAAGAAGTTGTGAGTTGAGTTGACATTGTGTACACATAGATGATGTATTAGATTTTTTAAATTGTTTTTTATGTTCTTTTGGTTTAAAGAAACTCTATTGAAAATTTGATGATTTTTGACATAATTTGTGTTAGAAACTTCATGATTTAATTAAATCGTTGTACTTAGTATGCTAAGAAATATTTTATTGATTTAATTATGATTATGAATTTATTAGTTTATCACTTAACTAACATGAAGATTAGTTGTACCTGATATAACTATAACTATATATATAAACTACACTACCGTATGTTTACAATTAATATTAAATTGAACAAACATATTGGGGTTATAAGCCCTTCAAAAAGCAATAAATTTTTATTAAAATTATTTATTACTTGTACAATTATGTATACTTGTGTGTGTGTTTGGGAGCAACAATCAACTAAGTCAAGCTTGTACTTCCAAACAAGCCAAAATAATTAGTTGGTTTCCCCTGTATGGAAGGAAAGATAAAATTGAATACCTATGATTAGGGGTGTTCATGGTTCGGTTTTGTTCGGTTATTAGTTAAAATCAAAACCAAACCAATTTAATC
The DNA here is from genome assembly GCA_035578085.1 of Solanum pinnatisectum. Lineage (NCBI taxonomy): Eukaryota > Viridiplantae > Streptophyta > Magnoliopsida > Solanales > Solanaceae > Solanum > Solanum pinnatisectum. The sequence goes on from CM069080.1 coordinate 15,267,374, forward strand.
TGTTTTTAAATTTCTAAAATCAACCCAAACCAAATCAAAAAAAATAACCGTCGGTTTGGTTATTGTCAGTTTGGTTCGGTTTTTCTCATTTTTTTTCGGTTCGAAAGTAATAAATTTGTTGAGGACATACACATCTCGATAGACACAAACACTTAGTACATGAATAATTCACAAAAAAACTATTACACGAACAAAATGATTCATCCAATGTACCAAGTTTCAGAAACTAAAAAAACTCATTGTCAATAGCATAAAGTTGGTTCAATATTCTAGAGATCTCAATATCTTATCAATAGACTTTTCAATAAAATTACACCTTAAAATATTGAGAAATTACTTCTCAAAAAAATAACCAATATTTCATATTCAAAACTAATCAATTACCGTCTTTTTTAGCTTGAGCTTTAAATGATTCAATGTTGCGTTAGAAAATTTTATAAAGATCAGAGAAAGCCTGATCTTTAAAGTAATGAATATTGAGGGATTTAGACTTAAGGTTTTAATAGTTGGGCTAAAATTTAAGTGTTGAGCTTCAAAAAATAGTAAAATTAAAGACTTAAATTAATTAAAATTTATCAAAATACTTATATTTTATTTAGAAATAATTATAAAATTTATATGTATAACTTCTGGGTTCAGTTTGATTATCTTTGCGGTTAATTTTTAGTAAAACCAAAACCAAACCAAATAGGATCGATTTTCAAAATTTAAAACCAAACCTAACCAAAACAAATCAAATATCAATTTTTTTTTAATCGGTTTGATTCGAATTGCGGTTCCATTTGGTTTTATAACCATAATCATGAACAACCCTACAGTATGATAGTGTCAAAACACAGTTTCGAGATGTGCCTTTTGTAGCGATCTTTAGAGATTATCATGAAAAATGATTGTTGGGATATTTAGATTAGTTGAACCCTATGAGAAGATTCACTATATAATTATGGAGCATATAAAGTGCTAATTGTTGCTAATTTAATAGGATACCAAGAAGTCAAAGTGGAAAGAACTACCTAATCGTTGTCAAGATTTTTAAGGATGAGAACATAAAACTTAATTTTAGATTAAACATATTTGGAGATAAGTGAATCAATGTCGCAATTTTCTAACAAATGAAGGGCACAAGCATGATAAAAATTTAATAATCTGAAAAAATGCGCTCGAGGGTATAGAGTTGATGTTCTTGGCAGACTTAAGTGATATTGTTTTTGAAACCTATATTTTTTTATATTCCTCGACTATTTAAAATGGGTCTACTTAAACCCTACATTACATTCTAATTAACAATTACTTCAAATTAAAAAAAAAAAAAAAAAAACATAGCCAATTTAACCTTGAACTATTCGTAATTGAGTAATTTAAAATATTTTGGGAGGAGAAGATTGAATGTATCAAAAAAATATAATAACTTAAGAAAATAACATAGAATAAAGGCTTCCCATCTTAACAAAATGAAAAATGATGACGTACAATTATTGTATCTTCGAATTCTTTCCGCAAAAGATATGAGTTATTATTATTGATTTAACATGAAATCATGTATTTTTTTCTTACATAACTATTTTAAATTTTAAATAATGGTCAAAAGGGAAAAAATGGTCCCTTTTCTCTTATTTTGACAAATCATTAGTAGGAAGGATATTTTAGTTTTAGCTTTGACTAGTTGGAGAGCATTTTTGAGCTGGTTAACTAACGAGAATGATACTTTATAGCCAAAAAAATATAACACGATAAAATCTTTATCAAATTTTTGAGGGTCATTTTTAACCAATTTCTCTATTTATTATATAAAATATACTATATAGCATATAACGTGGTAGGAGCTATATTTAGAAAAGGGAAAAGGGTCAAAAATGCCCTTAAACTATGTGAAAGGAACAAAAATGCCCTCCGTTTATAGTTTTTGAGCCAAAGTATTGATGGTAAGGACATTTTTGAGCCAAACTATAAACGGAGGACATTTTTATTCCTTTTACATAGTTTAATGGCATTTTGACCATTTTCCCTTTAAAAAATATTAGCATTGCATTGAAGACAACCAACTCTTTGTTTTGTTTGTGAGAGAAAAATTCCCCTTTTAATTCAATATTATCCATAGATGTGCCTAACCACAGTCCACACATATACAATAATTTATGAAAGGGCTCCACTTGACAAAAGCTTGAGACTTTGTTGCCTCAAAAATATTGTAATTGAAGAACAACATCTTGGCAAAACCTGCATCCCAACTTGCATGAAAGTTGACTTTTAACTTTAATTTCAACACAAATGGAGACAATCAATTATGTTACAAAGAAGAGTTTTAACAGTACAACTATGTAATATTCTATTAAAACAAAGATCATCTAAAAAATATATATATAATAATCACACGATCCCTATGTGATGACCATCTTTGTGGCACCAACTACCATATAATCAAGGCTGTCTATGTTATAAAAGTCCAAATTATCATGTGTTAGCTTAGTCAACAAAGAAAGAAAAGGAATTAAAAATGAAATTGACTAAGCCATTTAATACTAATATACATATAGTTAATTGGATTAAATTAGAAAAACCAGAAAACGGATAACTTAATCAAATAATTAATATTAATTTATTGTGTAAGATTTTCTAATAAAGCCAATATTTGATTGTTGAATCAACTTATTGATCACTACCTTTCCACCCACCCTCAAGCAGATGGACAAAAAGAAAGGAAAAAGGTAGGGGGACTACAGGGCCAAGTTTGACTCTACATTACGAGTTTGATATTTTACAATAAAAATCTTTATAGGCGGCGGCCACTTGCTTTAAAATTGGTCAAAGGAGATACAAGTATACTGTTTGCATATATAACTTTCACATATTTAAGATTACAAAATTAAAGGTCATTTAGGTACCTTCTACACTTACTTCAACATTTATCAAAAAAAAAATACTACTCCCTCCATTTCAATTTATGTGGCACTTTTCTGACTTCGAGATTCAAACAAGTTTATTTTTTATCGTAAATTTATCATATATCTTTTAATTATTTTGAACTGTCAATTATTATGACTTATAGTACGTTTTACGTAGTTTACAAATATTTTTTGAAGATCCCACACGCATATTTTTGGTCAAATTTAAATTGTTTGACTTTCAAAAAAATGAAAAGTGTCACATAAATTGAGACAGATGGAATACATTAATTTCTTGAAGTTCGTGTCAAGTTAAAAATGAAATAAACAAATTAAAAGAGAGAAAGTATTTAATTAAAAAATATATTCTTGTGTTTGAATACAAAGGATATAATATAGTATCTCAAAAAGTAAAAAGAAAGATAGGTTGCATCGTCGAAGCCCACCAATCATATTGAGGAAACCGCGTGATATGCTTATATATATATATATATATATATATATATATATATATTGATGTAAGAGTTATTCAAATAGTAGTAGTATACTAGTACCAGTTTAGCATTATTACACAAGAAAAATGTCGATGGCCTTGGATGAACTAGTCTTCGACCTGGACATGGCTCTGACGATGCCAGCGCCTGATGAAACTTGTGTTGTCGTTAATAATAGCAGCAGCCACAGGAAAGAAACGTTAATGGATGTTTCAATCACTCAAATTGTTGGTGAAATGGCTACAATTGAAGCAGTTGATGATGTTTGTACCGTGTGCATGCAATGTTTCGAATCAAGTAGAACTGTTGGTGCCAAACAAGTCGCTTGTGGCCATGTTTTCCATTCACATTGTCTTATCAACTGGCTTTCCCTCCACAACTCTTGCCCTCTTTGCCGCTTTCAAGTCACCCTCCGATCCTAGCAAACGCGTCTTTACACTATATCTTCTTCTTTTTTCTTAGCTTTATTCTTTTACCCTACTCTAGTTTGTAATATACAGAGGTCTTGTGTTGAATAGATACGGTTGTTCGAGAAACAAAATTACTATTTTGAAAACTGATCATCTAAGTTCTATAAATATAAGATCTTTCTTAAAGTAGCACAAGAAAAAAAATGTAACTATAGTCATGAGATTTATTGCATCACGAAAGAAAATGGCTTGAATTTCTTTCTATTGGTATATGAGCAATATATATATCTTGAATTTCAGCTTTTGTTCTAATTTTGCCAAACTCGATTGTGCGAGCTAGGAAGCTCCAAGTTGGGGGATTTCAGTTGGGTTGGTTTGGGTTTTCGGTTTAGGGTTTAGGGGATTTAGCATTGTTAATCTCTTTCTGGTTGATGTTTGTTGCTTTATAGTAGTTGGTGTGGTAATTACCTTAGAAACAACTTTGATGATTATAGTAGCTTCTTGTGAGTATTCCTATGATTTGGTACCCTTCGCTAGTGCTTGGGTTGCTTGGGTATTGTAGGAACTCACCTTGATTAGACTTGTAAATATGATGTTATCCATATCTCATGGTTAAACTTTGGATCGTTCAATGCTTATTATCACCGTAGGGTGGTGTTGGTTGTGCTTTGTACCTTTTGGTGGTATCTTCAGGTAGATGTGGAGATTCTTGAGTTACTCTTTTGAGTGTTTGATTCCTCAGAATTTCCTTCGTTGCCTGAAAAGAGATGTTCTTTTTTTGTTATCGTTGTTTAGTTGGTTGGAGTATTTTTAGGCCTGAGGCCTTGGTCGAGGACAACCTGGATTCCATGTTAGTTTTTGTACTCTAAAGTATGGTCTTTGCGGTTTTGTACCTTGTGTGGTTTGAATGTTATTGTTTTGATGCTGGTGATGACATGCATTGCGTTGGAACTCATTCTCTTGTATTTTGTAGTACGACTCTGCTGCATGCATTAGTCTTCTTCATCATCTGAGAAAGTAGGGTTCTTGCCCTTGTTCTTTTTAAACTTCTTTTTATGGGAGTTGTACTACCTTTACTACCTGATATATGGACTTTGAGATAAAGAGCCTCAAGGATGTGCTCACTTTACCGGTTGTAGCATCGCCGATCCTTTCTATATTTATTTTGTTCTATTTTATATCTGGTCACCATGATAGAGCGGATCCAAGAGGATCGATTATGTAAGTCTGGGATCGGGACCAAGCATGTATATATGGACGTTCCCGAGTCCCCTACTGATTCTTCTATCCATGTGATCCACTAAGAAGGAAGAGGGAGGTACATGGGTCCTACCTAGCTATCGGGGACAGGAGGTTGGTGTATATGCCTTGGTAAGTGGCACTTGCCACTGATCGTACTACTTATTTTATTGCATAACTAGTATAATTGGTTTTTGTTTGTACCTGTCAGTCTTAGAGGGGTTGTACGGTTTAGCTTGCTGTTGTCTTCTGGACATGAGGGGGATCAACAAGGTTATTATTTGATTGTTTGTGTACTTGTAGAAATATGAAGGGTTGTCCTTTCTTTGATATGGTAGATACTGCCACTGCTTCTCTCTATTTGAAAATTTTATGCAGAGTTGGGTTGGATTGGCCTTTGTGGCTTTTATGAAGTATTTGTGGTTATTTTGGTTAGTATGTCTTCGGCTAGTTGTTTTCCTTAGTAGAACTTTTTCGTGAATAAGTTTCTGGATTAGCGCCTCATGGTATGTCCCCTTGCCTCATTTACATGTTTATTTTATCCTTTTTTTCCATGTATCTGCTTGTCTGTGATTACGAGTTCTTCTTTATTCTTTCCTTAAATACTTGTGATATATGCTCCTTTCTTTATGCTTTACCTTATCTTTGGAGCTCAGACGACCGATGACTGCTGAGTGCCACTTGTTTGTAGTCATACTACAGTTTTGCACCTTACAAATCATAGTATGAGTTCTTAGCACTGATTTATCCCATACGGAGTGACTCTTGTGATTCGAAGACTGGGGTACTCTTGACCTTTGGAGTTGCCTATCTCCCTTTGTTTTGACTAGGACTAGTCTTTATTTTGTTTTCACAGACAATTTTGTATATTTGTATTATCATTGTACTCTTATTTTGACTAGAAGCTCGACTACCGACTGATACTAAGTGTTAGGGTTTTTTTGTGTTTATTTGATGCTCTCTTTTTCCTTTAATTTTGATAATTATTGTCTAATCTGTTGCGTGAAAGTCTGTTGCTTCTAATTTTGGGCTATGGGTTTGGTTAGAATGTAAGTGTCCTCTAGTGATCACTGGACCAGGTCCCTCAACAGAATAATAGTGCGGAAAATAATCAACTCAAAGTAAATCAAGCACAAGGATTTTACGTGGAAATTCTCTTGCTCAAGGGAGGTGAAAACCACGGCTTGTACTCATGGGGTTTCAACTCAAACTCCATTTCACTCAAAACGGAGCACAACTTCATACAAATTCTTGTAACCTAGGATTTAAATTTCATCAATCCCTTCCCCCTTACTATAGAAGCTCTACTATAAAGAAAATCAAGCAGTAACTCTATTGTCCACTAAACCAACTAACTCTAGTTGATCTAGACTTCAAGAACCCCACAAGACTAACTCTAGCCACCTACTCAGATCTCAAAGATATGAGCATAAACGAGAAGCAACTCTACAGCACCCACACATCAACTAACTCTAGTTGACACTCCTAGACAACTCTACCCAAGAGAACATCAAAACAATGATGTAAAGAGTCCTGACTAAAACATAGATGATATGAATAAACTCTAGTTAATACGACTCAAACTAAAGACTTAGACAAGCAACTGATCTACTATCATTTATAACTCAGGAGTAGATTTACAATATAAGAATACAAGACACAAAGCTCAAAATACAATAAAAGACGCTTCAGTACTCCATCAGGTCCCTTATTGATTATGAGTGGTGTTCTTCCTTGAAGATGAATTTTTCTTTATAAGTTTATGAATTTTCAGAATTTAAAACGTAGTTTTCCAAAACATGGGTTGTATCTTTTTTAGAAGAAGACTAATATGATATGGTCACGAACCCTAGGAGCAAAGCCATTGGTGTAGCCTGCTGCTATGAAAAGACATTCACCAACCACACCAAAGTTGACAATTATGGTTGATGAGTAGTAGATTTACACTCATTTAAGGTCTATTTAGCTCAATAATTAATTTCCTCAATGCCTAACGTTGTCCTTTTCTAATCAAATGTTTATAATTTGCATGTCACGCCCCAAGCCTACACCTTGAACGTGGCCGGCACTCGAGAATCATTTATGATCCCCAAGTGAACCCTTGACCTAGCTGACTATTTACCGGAAGACTTGCTCAAGAATAAGAAGCTTTAAAAATAGAATTTAGAACATTCAAACTCAAGTAAATGCTTAACTTAACAGTCTGAAAATACTTAAGTGCAACAACAATAATAATTTGCAAAACAATCTCAAAACGTCTCAAACAAAGGGAAATACTGAGAGACTCATCAATTCTAACTATATATGAAGCCTCTAATACTAGGAAATAAGTTGGGACAAGACCCACAACAACTTAACAATAACATGAAATTAAATTGTGAAATCCTCCAGAAAGCATGGAGGCTCACCAAAGCTGTTTGAAGCACTAAGTGATCTCAACGAAATGCCTGTTGATGATCCTGAACACCTATATCTGTATCATAAAAGATGCAGGTCGAATGACATGAGTACATTGAATGTACGAGTTTGTAAGCTAAATAGCAAACAACTGAAAGACAGGGCTGCAATAGATGTAAATATATACTCAGATGAATGTAAAGAAATAAGAAAGTGAAATCGTCAAAACTTCACAAAAAATACCTTCTCATTCTCTGAAATTTAGCATAATAAGTGATGTATACAAAAAAAAAAAAAAACTTGAACTCTATTGGGCGATTCTCTAACAAACAACCATCATTATCAGCTAAATGATGAAACATCGTCTTGTCCACGCTGCCAAAACTGTCATATATCGTGCCGGGATATAGAAAACCTCAAATAAGTGGATCCACTAAGCTATGCCCGAAAGTGCTAAAGATTTATCTAAAAAGTATGATCATATACCCATGTTGGCAAGACATGGTTTATGGGGGCTGTGAGTTGTCTGAACTCTCCCTCATATCGGTGCTCAATACTACTCCCAATAATATTTACTTTCTCAATGTATAAAAACATTACTCCTTTTCTGGTTTGAGATAATTGCTCAACTATCCTCTTACCATGCACAGGTATTGAACGCCAATTGACATTACCATGCACTCCACAACAAAATGGTGTGTCTGAAAGGATGAACACGACAGTAATGGAGATGGCCTGGTGTCTTTTGCTCGAAAGAAAGATCCCAAATCAGTTTTAGGTGGATGCAGTCAATACCTCCGTATATTTAATGAACGGATTGCCTACTAAGGCCTTGCAGGACATAAATCTATATGAAGCTTGGTGTGGGAACAAACAATTAATACACCATCTTAGAATCTTTGGGTGTATATGTTATTATCGAGTTCTAGAAACAAAGAGGAATAAGTTGGACAACAAGACCCATAAGGGCTTATTTATGGGCAATAGTTCATCCAAAGGATAAAGGATTTTCTGTTTGAAAATAGAAAAATTAATTCTCAGCTGATAAATGACGTTTAATGAAGTAGCTGGTTGGGATTGGAAAAATTAGAAGACCTCTTATTTTGATTTATTTTCAAAAGAGCAGCCTCAACTTCCAAAAGATGAACTAGTGGATGATGTACCATTGAGGGGAACTCGAACTTTAAAAGATGTCTATCACCGGTGTAATCTGGCATGGAGGAGAGATATGCAAGATGAACTAGACATGATCAAGAAGAATGGAACGTGACAACTTGTTGACAAACTTAGAAATTGCAAGGTAATTGGTGTAAAATTGATTTTCAAGACAAAACTCAATCCTGATGGCTCAATTTGCAAACATAAGGTTAAACTGGTGGCGAAGGGATATGCACAACAATATGGTGTTGATTACCACGAAATATTTTCTCCAATAGTAAGGTATGACACAATCAAGCTTATTCTTGCATTTGCATCTTACAGTTCCTGGCAGATTCATCAGCTTGATGTCAAATCGACTTTTTTGAATAGTTTGCTTGCTGAAGAGATCTATGTACATCATCTGATGGTTTCTCAATTCTTGGTAAAGAGGATCACGTATATCTCTTAACGAAGGTCTTGTATGGCCTAAAACAAGCTGCAAAAGCATAGTACGAAAAGATGGTCATCTCATCAAACTTGGCTTTAGTAGAAGTCAAAGTGAAGCTAATTTGTATATGAAATTCGCTGGCGGTGAGTCCTAAATTGTCTCAATCTGTGTGGATGACATGTTGTGACAGGAAGTAAAATTGAACAAATCTAAAGGTTCAAGGATGAAATGGAGAAAATCATTGAAATGATTGATCTTGGAGCCATGAAGTACTTCCTTGGCATGAAAGTGTTGTAGTCCAGTGATGGAATTTTTCATATGCCAGTAGAAATACATTTTGGATATTCTAAACAGGTTCAAAATGCAAGACTGCAAACCTGTGAGTACTGCAATCTCTATTGGTGTGAAGCTTGGCAAGGATGCAGATTCCAAAAAAGTGGATGATTGTATGTATAGAAGATTAATTGGCAATCTTCTATATCTAACCACAAGCAGGCTTGACATTCTATTTTTTGTAAGTTTGCTCTCTAGGCTTATGCATTCATCTAGAGACACACACTTCACATCGACTAAAAGAGTGTTAAGGTTATTAAAGGAACCAACAAGTTTGGAACTTTCTTCCCAGCATCTGTTAAACTAACTATGAACATGGTCGAGTACTCTAATAGTGATTGGGGTGGCAGAGTTAATAATTTCAAAAGCACCTATGGATATCTTATCTGTGTGGGGACAAGTTGTTTTAGTTGGAGCTTTAGGAAATAAGAAACTACAACTCAATCAACAGTAGAAGCTGAGTACATAGTTGTTCCATCTACTGTGAATCAAGCTATCAAGGTAAGGAAGATGTTGAAGGACTTGAGCCATGAACAAACAGAAGCTAGCAAGATCACGTGTGACAACAATTCAAAAGTTTCAATCTCAAGAAATCCAGTGTTTCATGATTGAACTAAGCATATCAAGATCAAGTCTCATTTTATTAGAGAAGTCCAACAATCTAATGAAGTGTTGCTTGTTCATTTTTCATCTGAGAACCAGCTAGATGACATTTTCACTAAGTCATTGCCAAAGGAAAGGTTTGAAGATCTGAGGCAAAGAATTGATGTTTGTCACAAAAATGCCAAGGAGGAGTGTTGCATAATTAGCATTTTTTCCACCTTATTATTTTTAGTGTCGTTTTACTTATTTCAGTTTACTGCTTTCCTGTTTTCTAGCAAAAGACTTAGTCAAAGTTAGTTTCTTAAATATCTGAAGTTAGTGGCCCTTTTATGGTTGACTAGTGGGACATTTCTTATTCAATTTCAATCCACGTTGTAAGTGGCTGCTATTTATCTTTTTCTTGTATAAATTCAGATGTTCTTCATGTTAATGATATGCTGGAATTTTTATGAGTTCTTTGGGCTTAATACTTTAATTCAATATTAAAAGAGTCTACGTACTACCATCCTAGTCGCTTCTCGTCCTTCGATTTGTAGATGTGAGGTTGGTTGCGGAGAGAGTGGTGTGAAAGAAGGTATGACCTTCCATGGTTTCGCTGTAATTATATTTGTCGATTATTTCCCCTGCCTTAAATCCTATTGTTTTGTTGTTATTATTATTGAGAAAATTTACAGTGGTTTGTTACTTTGTACACATTATCCTAGAATATTGTATTTTAGTATCCTCATTTGAATATTATATTTGTACAATAATTAGTTAATTTACTTTATGCACTTTTAGTCAATTTTATAATTAGGATTTTATTCTTTCTATTAGAAAGATATATGTACTCTCTATCGTAAAATGATAAAAAAAACAAATAGTAAATATCAATAAATTTGAAGGGTATAATATTTCATTTGCAAAAAAAAATTCACATAAAATATTTTGGAATAAACATGCAAAGCACGTTTCCAAAACTAGTATCTTCATAAGAGCATAGTCAAAATTATGAATAATGCATGGGTCTTATAGAAATTCACTGGAAATCCTATAATTTAATTAAAACATGCATGGGAAGATTGAAATTGAACAATTAAATTAATATCAATTAAGACTCATGGAGATCACATGAAACCCTAAGCAATTTAGGTGAAATTGAATTGGAAACTTAGAAATCCTTTGGGAACCATTGGATGAATGAAATCCAATGGTGAAATCTCGCATACCTTGATGATCTAAGCCGAAAAGCAATGGAGGAAAAATGAGAACTGAAGCTTGAACCCTAGTTTTCTTCCTTGAAGCTTGAGAAAATTTTGAGATGATGAACTTGGATGAGATTTGGGAATTGAGAGGATGAGAGGGTTTGGGTAGATTTAGAAATAGAGAGGCAGTTATAGGACTTAAAATTAAGATCAAAATGACATAGTATAGGCATCAAATGCATAGGAAAAGATCCAAATACCCTTAAGAAATAATTGTTGGACAGACCTACGACCCATACTGGTCAACCATAGAACCAACTTCAGAAATCCAAAATTCCTTCTACTTCCCACGAAACCAATCTATGACCCGTCATCCAGTCTCGACGGTTGGTAGAACCCAAGTTCAAGTCCAAAAATCTACCAAGTCTGAATCACTTCTACGAGTGACATCTACGACCCATCAAAATTTCTATGGCTCATCGTGGCTACTCGTAGGTCAAACTTTATGAACATGAATTTTCCAAAAACTTAACTAGACTCTACGATTTACCTTCTGTGGCCCACAAGACTTTCTACGGTCCAGAGATAGGATTCATAGTCATTGCTTCGGTGTCAAATCTAAACTTTTTCTTTCCTTTCAATTTTTCAATTTTTCAATTTTCGAGGTGTTACATTGGGCTAATAAGATGATTTTTGGAAATTTTGGTTATTTTTCGAATGATTGAGATGCTTGGAAATTTTGAATCTTGAAATGTTCTTTTGTTATTATAAATTATCTCTATTTTGTTGATGTTACCAGCAAAAGTTACAACAAAATGCACGAGAGAGTTTAATTTATGATATGAAAACATATAAAGAGATGGTGACATGATTAGTGATTACAATTAAATCAAAATAAAAGTGACTCATTCATACATAATAAATACTAACTAGTAAAAAAAAATGACTTCTTTGTAGTGATGCAAATTAAGTATTAATATAATTATTTTCTTAATAAAAGAAAATATTAAATAATTAGTTTTGGAAGGAACAAACTTTATGTATAAATGTTCACAAGTGTACCAGATTGATGTCGTAATCCAAATGGTCTTTTGGATATCCTAAACACCATAAGAAATATGGTTCCAACGTTCAACAGAGCAGCACTTCCCCATCTCAAGACCTATATTTCGGTATGACTGGAAAAAAAATATGATATTTTGTAGATTAAACAATTTCGTCCATGATTCTTTGATACAATAGTGTGTTATTACCCAAAACGTAAAAATGTCCGACTTATATTGAGAATAAACACAAAGCATTTCTCCCAAGTCCCAACATTGAAAACGCACTCTGCACATATTGTTGATATCCAATTTTGTCCCGCCATACCATAATTAATTATTGATCTCTTCTATTTCAAACAATTTGACATAATTGTCATTACTAAATCAAAAAAAACATACTAAATCATTTTCTAAGTAATTTTGTTATTTTTCAGAAAAAAAATTATATACTTTTATATATTTATATATGAATTTAATTTAGAAATTATCTCGTAAAGTAGTGTTTAAATTAAGTACATATTTCGTTTTCCTTAAATTAATTAAATTTCCATTTAAAGATATAATTAGTCTTATTTTCAAACAATCTATATATATATATATATATATAAAGCTAGATAAAAAAAAAGTGATGTGGCACCTCTCAATGGCCAAGGATTCTATTTATCTTTTTTTGACATTTTTCTAATTTTTCAATTAAATTTATTTATAAAATTATCTCTTTAATTCATACCTCTTCAATTATATAATTAATTTAGTAATATCTATAAATCCTAACCTTCAAATTATTTAATATATAAATTTATAACTCTTCAAAATCACACTTATAAAAACTTATTTTGAGACATATATGATGATTATTATATTTTCACTTTTCTTATTCTTCATCTTTTGTGTCTTTCGTTGGTTAAGTTTTTTGGTCTTCTTTGATCTGATTTTGCAGAAGAGAGATCTATAATGAAGAATATTAGACATTTTTGCATAGTTTTATTTTACAAGGTAAAATGATTTGATATGCATAATATAATTATCACTTTTTTCTATTGTAATTGTTGACACCCAATTTTGGCCATCCACAATATAAATTAATCATCAAGCTTCTTCGATTTCTAACAATTTAAAATAATTAGTTTCATAAAAATTTCGAAAATGAAATAAAATAAACAAAGTTTACAAATTATTTTAAGTAATTTTGGTCACTTTTTAATAATGTGTATATTTTAGTTATGTACCTAATTAATGCATTTTACGAATATTCAAAAAAAAAAAAACATCTAGAAAAGATTCTATATTTTTTGATACTTTATTAGTAGTAAGGGTCATAATTTTGAGTTAATGAATTGTATAAATTCAAAATACTTTCAAGTTGTTTTAGAGTAATTTTATCGTTTTAATAATTCAAATAATTTTAAATAATAAATATGTATCACGTTATTTTATAAATATTGGAAAATCATCACAAAGATTTTACATTCTAGTTAAATGTTTTACTACTTTAAGTTATAATTTAAATGTCATGTTAATTAGTTCGTAACTAAATTAATTATTTTATTATGGAAATAATTATTATATTTTGTTAAGATTAAGAAGCTCGATAATTAATTAATATTAATTCATCTAAATTAAATTCAATATTTAAAAAATAAATAAATAAAAAACTTAACCCCTTCTCTATTTGGGCCATTTGGAAAATGGCCCAATTTAATATAATCAACAGCAACCATACGGTTGCCAGCCCTAAACAGCATTCCAGACGGCCCACAACCATTCCCAATTCCTTTTCCACCAACAATAATTCCCAGCCCATAATAACCGACCCATCCCTTTTCTTCTTCACAAAACAACTCCCACACATACATACATACGATTCCAAACGACACCCCCCCACCCCTGCGTCTTCCTGCAGCCTTCAGCCCTGCAAGACCCCAAAAATCAACGGCAATACGCAGTCCAACAGCTCACGCAGCAGCACACCACCGACCCCTTAGCCTCCCCTTCTCCTCATCTGCAGCAGCACGTGAACAACAGCTACCAAACGCCTACAATCGTTGACAATTGCACACAAATTGCAGGAATTTACAGCTCCCACACCTTCCTCTGCAAAAACCATCCACCCTAGTCTTTTCATCCAGATTTCATGGGATTTCCATGGAAATCTTGTGCAAAACGGAAAAATTTTCAAATTGAGGAAAGAATCAATGCCTATTCTACCCTTTCCCCCATTTCGAACCTCAATGCCCCTTCTATAAATTGTCCCTTGTTAGTCATAAAAAGGGGCTGGTTGGAAGGACTTTTAGAAAAAATACACAAAAGCTACTTAAGCTAATAACAACAAGAATACAGACGAAATACATTTGAAATCGAAGAGAGATTTGTGTGACTATAGTGTGGTTTCCTTGTTCATTCATAAGAAGCCTTGTAATCTCGTTTTGGTGGTGGAATCGTCTTTGTGGCTGGCTCGTCTCGTCCTTGTTTCGCTGCCCCAAAACAGGTCAGTGACATTTGACTCTGATTTTAAATTTATTTTCGTATACAATTTTGGAAGTATAGTTTCTTTCCGTTTTAAGAATGTATTGCTGCTAGTTTGTGCATAGGGTATAGGATTATTCTTCATACTGTCCTCTATGTGTCTTTGATTTGTAAAAAAAAAAAAAAAAAAAAAATTATTTCTAGAGCTCATTCATTATAAAAAAAAAAAAAAAAACTTGGCCTTAGGATGCATATATTTAACACTTTGTTTCGATTTTCTCTTGAAATAATTGTTGCAATAATTTGCATTATGTTTTACTGTTCTTTAGATTTCTTTTAAACTGAAAGTAATTAGCTTTAACATATAAGAACAAATTTGTAAGTAAATTTGTCATTAATATATTTAATGTGTGCTTGTATGTGTAAGGTGAAAGGTTGTCTTTAGTATTCGTTTTCCTTTTTCATGAAATGGTGGCAAGATTTCGTTTTCAGAGATGATTTAGTGCTTATCGTTAAAACCATCTCTCTATTTACTTTTTTCGAACTCTTGATCATTATGCCCGCCTCGAGTCTTAGCTTGTTTCATTGGATGGGTATGATGATGTTTTGTTTTGTTGTTGATGAAAGAATGTTCACGTCTCCGTTG
Organism: Solanum pinnatisectum; assembly: GCA_035578085.1. Classification (NCBI taxonomy): domain Eukaryota; kingdom Viridiplantae; phylum Streptophyta; class Magnoliopsida; order Solanales; family Solanaceae; genus Solanum; species Solanum pinnatisectum. The sequence continues at coordinate 15,282,662 of CM069080.1, forward strand.
TGTGCTTAGAAAGCGTCAAAATGCATTAGATAGTCGTATACTTGGCCTCTCATGAAGATAAACTGATATTTGGAGTTTTGTGTTGTTTTCAAATGTGTTACGAATCTAACTATTGGAAGGAATTCTCTTGCTCGTTTTAAGGTTGTATATGGTTTAATCTACGTTTGTTGGGCATAGTAGTCAGCTAAGCTTTGGCTCATTGGTTTCGTATTTGTTCTTTCGTCCTTGTTTCTCCTTATATATATATATATATATATATATATATATATATATATATATATAGATATATATATATTTTTTTTTTATTTTTATTTTTATTTTCATTTTCTTAAGCATGTTAGATTATAATATGCATCTTCCTTTATTATTTAAAGTTTACTGTTGGTTGAGAAGAAAGGTTATTTATGTGTATTATTTTGTAGTGATGAGTTAAGTGTTTGTCCATCACAAATTGTTTTTCTAGGATCTTGTTGTTTTCTTAGCTTCATATGTTCCATTTTAAGGTTAAGGCATATCAATTCATGTGATAAGAGCATGCCTTGACCCATATATTTTGTTACTTGTTGTCACTAGTATGTATTTTCTCCTTTAAATGTTTTGCTATGAAACTATTAGTGGTCTATAGGTTTATGCAAAGTCACGTGATCACAAGTTGATCATGACTTGACTATCCCAAAATGGGAAATCTCAACTAAATAGAATTAAAAGCATTTTTGCATTATTAATTTGTTGGTGTTGGTTGAATGAATTATTTTTAGAGTTACGTTTGTTGGTTGCCTTAAGTTCTAAGACTAGTATTACGTGCCTAGTTGTCTAGTTAATTAAAGGAATACTTATCTAAGTGGGGCTGATTTTCCCTCAAAATTAATTATGTAGTTGTAGGTCGTATGCTCATTCATGATAATATGTCATATTGATTAGTTCATATTATGTTGAATGTATAATCTTTGACTTGGCATGTAGCTTTGATATGGCGCTACCATGTGATTTAGCTTTATTGAATCATATGTCGTGTGAATGCTCCTACTTGGCAAAAATGTAATAAATTTTATTAATTGGCTTGTTTGTTTAGTCGATGACACCTTGTTTTGTCTTGTATCTTTGATTTTAATCTTAGCTTACATCAATTGATATCTCTTATAATTATTATTTATAACAAATTCTAATTTTCTTATCATTCTTTTGTTACATATGAAATCTGCTCAGGTTCATCGTGAACTTTTATTTCGTTCCTTGCATTTCGAGAGGGTCATAAAGACCAAAAATACTTTTCATCGAGTCAGCTCCTATACATTCGGAACAGGCCTCGGAGATCACTCAGTTTGCTGAAAATTAATTCAGAAGCCCAAAACAGGGCTGTATACATCAGTATACACCGATATATAGGGAGAAAATATTGATATACAGGGCCAAAACGTGAAAAATACAGGGCTGGGCAGTGTACAGGTGTTCGGAAGCAAGAAATGCATGAAATAAGCTGATATGTGCGCCGATATACACTAATATACAGCCAATATACACCCAAAACGGGATTGGGCTGAATTGAAACATTTGCAGCGAAATTGGCCCAATAAGGGCCCAATTTCATTATCTCTCTTACCCTATACTTGTTTAATTATGTTTGATTTAACTCTAACTTTATAATTGTTAATTAACTTAATTAGAGTCCCCAAAAGATGAGTTATTTCCATTGTGTTGAGTTATTTCACTTAGTTTTTTTTTTTTTTTAAATCAAATATGTCGGTCAAATTATGCATTGTAATTAAGTTAAATCTTTGGTTCTAAAAATAATATTGCTAAACTTGTTACTTAATCACTTTTTATTCACTTTAAAATTGTTCAAGTAAACATATATTTTTCTCAAATAAACTTAAAAAAATATTAGTCAAGACCCTTTTCAATTAATAAAAATAATGATAATATATATATATATATATATATATATATATATATATATATATATATATATATATATATATATATATACATACATACATACATACATACATACATTCCTACTTGATCTTTTTGCAAAAAAAAAAGTTAGTTGATTAACTAAAATTAATTTCCATGTTTAATTTATCAAATTGGTTTCATATATTGTTTCAAAAATGAATTATATGAATTCTAATTAATCTAGTTTTATTAATCTTTTATTCACGTGCATTTTAATTGTTCCATGTTTAGTCCCTTTTAATAAATAAAATAAAAGTATGTCATTTATTTATTTCCTTAAAGTAAATCAACTATTATGAATTGTTATTTTATGTTAAAATCATTCTTTTAAACAATTAGTCAAAATATTTTTAGTCAAGTCGAAGGATAACCGCGTGTTAGCGGGCGTTTCAAGTGCCTTAAAAACCTTCTTGAAGCGTAAATAAGAACTTCTTACCCATTTTCTCTAATTTTGAAGATTTAATCTGTTAGAGTCTTTTAAAATCAAGTTTTCTTAATTTCTTTAAAAAAATTAAGTGGCGACTCTTTTCTAAGTATTTTTCTTAAATTGTTTTATACTTAGCACATTTCAAAAAGTAATTTTTTCTACAGATAGGAAAATTCTTGCATGTGAAATAAGCGACTCTGCTGGGGACCTAATTAAGTTCTAACCATAAGATTTGACTATTTGATTAATTGTAATTAATTGTTGAACTGCTTATTTGTGCTTAATGTGTTTAATTTGATATAAACTGTTGCATCTCATGGCATAACATACTCCGTCAAACGACATTTATTTTTCCACTTAAAGGACGATTATGCGAGCGCGATCGTTCGTTAACAATATTGTTCTCGGGGCACCTGGCCAGATGTAGTTGGCTCTTTGGATAGTCAGCGGTGCGTTAATCGTCGGCCAAGTAGTCGCTTGGGTCACCGATCCACTATAAAGAAAACCCACTCTTAGTCGGACTAGGATGGCGAAACCAAATCCCAAAATTTAGTGCATTGGCTAAGATGACCCGATACCAGGTGTATTGGGTCCATTAGAAAGACCACCTTGAGTCGAAGGGCCCGTAGCTGACGGACGTTCATACTTATGTGTTTAAAGGATGTATCGCTATTTGTGAATTATTGTGTCACAGGTTTGGGGGTATCTAGTCTTTGCATGTTTTGTAGATGGCCAAACAACACTTAAGTTTCAAAATGGTCAAGGGCCGAATCTCCTCCGCGTATGGTGGAACAATCTCGGTGCATGTCGGAAAGAGAACTCTCTATTCATTTGGGTAACCTCCGTGATAATGAATCTCAAAGTTTGGCCTAAATTCATTGAGGTGATTACTCGATTTTGGGATGATGAGAGGATGGTGTTTCGTTTTGGAGATGTTGAAATGACACCAGTGTTGAGAAATCAAAGATTGTCTGAACAACGTCGGGCGTGCCAAAAAGGAGAAATCATCGGATCATCACATTTTGCTCTGGATAAGCCGACGCGGGGTGAAAAATATATTGTTACTAGTAAATCTGGTGGCTAGATACCACAAGCATTTCGTTTGTGAAGTTACATGAGCGATGGGGACACGAGAATTATTATAAGAATTTTCCGAATGAATTTTTCGATTATGGTAGTTGGAGAAGCGGACTCGAACTACGGCATTTGCCATATGCCTATTAGGGACGATGGTATTTCCTCGGGCGGAGAAATGAAATTGATACTCGGATTATCATGGTGACTCGCTATCTTTGAGGTGTTGGTAAAGGGACAAGTCGAAATATTTCAACTTTGGCGTAGATCATTTTAGGCGACATCTATCGAGCTTTGGGTAAATGCAAAAATGGGTTCGTTTTTCAAGGGTGTAATATTTTATTGCAATGGTGGATGTCTAAGCATTTAGTGAAAACATCACGAGACTCGAAGCAAAAATTGGCGGCGAAGAAGAAGGAAAGCCACGCCGACCACTACGAGTTTCATTTGAGCATCAACGAGTTCAAGATCCACGGCCTGAGAAGCATGGGCTAAGGTTTTCACGACATAAAAGATGAAAGCGTCTGATGGATGTTTCAAGATTTCATGTCGGAAAAAATAGTTGTTCGAGGCTAAATGTCCTTTCCTAATCGCCACGGCATTAGAAGTGCGACGCACAACCACTAGCGGTGATGCGACAATTCGGTAGAAGACAAATTTTACCTTTCAAAGGAGGCGCAGCTACATCTTTGACTACGATGGGTGTGATAAGATACCTTACGCCAAAGATATTCTCAAGAATGGGCCGGACGGGTCAACCTAAAAGAAAGCATGGCCGAAAACAGATATGAAGCTGGATATGTTGACGAATACAAAAAATGGTTGCAAGATGATCTATGTGGTACACTTGACCCAACTCCGCTCGAGTGACCAGTTGAAGATGTCAGTAAGGCTTCGAATCAAGCACTGCCATTTCAGCGAGGAATGGGACCTAAGAGCAAGAGTTTCAACGTAGGGAGGCGGGAATACTTGCATAGAAAAAGAGTTCGACATCGAGAATATGAAAGCCAGCGGGCTTAACCTTTGCCACGCGAGAGTTAGCCAGCGCGAGCACGCACGATGCGTTTGGATTCAAACTTGGATGACCCGACAACACTCTCCGGGGCGTATCGATGTCTTCCGTTTGTGTTCGCGAGCCACGTGTAATGACTAGCAAGTTCCTCGTTCGTGAAGAAGTGGAAAAAAGCGAGAGGAGAATCGGGACATACGCGCTTTTAGTTATATTATTCCCTGCGTGGGATTGATGTTATTGTATTTGCGGTTTATCCGCTTCACAAAAGATGTATCCCTTTGCTTAATTTTGTAATGAATTCTCTGTTGTTTATGAATCTTATTTTGGGGGTGCAATAATTTGTGGCAGCGTAATACATCCTTTAAAATCGTTAGGCCTACCACTTGCACAAAGGGTCACATGCATATTAGGGGCCTTGATATTTGTCTATTTACTTATGTGCTTTAAGCTGTTTATGTAGTGCGTTGCTTTGAATGAGAACATTTTAAACCCACTCCTTTTCAAAAAAAAAAAAAAAAAAAAAAAGAGTTACAAGTCACTACCCAAAATGTCAGGCCAAAATTCCATGAGTCTTAAGTTTCTCGATCGGACATAAAAATCCAACAAATCCTAAGACATTACTCTATTATATCGGAAAGGTAAAATCGCTAAGATGGAAAAAGGAAAAATATCAACATAGAGTTAGCAGGAAGATTTGAGGATGAAGTTGCGGCTCGACAAGAGGTCGAAAAACCGGAGAAAGGAGAATTGAAGTGGAGATCGCCGCTGCGATCGCCTGGCGACAAATGCGGCACTAGGCGCGAGTTAGCGGCTAAGATGGCGAGATATGCTATCATAAATGAAGAGATAACCATTATGCGGAAGAAACATGATGTCTTGACAAAGATATAACGGGAGGCTCAAAGATACACGAAAAATGTTCTTTCTTCAATCCGAAGCCAATAGTGGCCCGAAGACACTCTTGGAGATTCTTGAAGAAGAAAGCGGGAGGAAATTGTCTATAAGCCTCCTTTCAAGGGATGGTGGAAAGAAGAGAATGAGAATTGTCCTTGAAGCATATGAGAGTTACCCGTGATTAATCGACAATCGAAATGGCTTTGATGAAGGCACATTTTATCTTTTAGGAGATTTATATCTGCTTTCACTTTCTTGTAATCAGAAATGAATGAATGAAAATGAAAATTTTTTATATTCGAACTACGTAGGGCACTGAATTCTCTTTCTGAGATCGTGGCGACCTTTTAGGCCGGCCCTATCTTTTGAAAAATTTTCTTTTCCTCTTCATTCTACAAGAAAATGTCAGTCGGATCAATAGATCTGAAAGATGCGACAAGAAGACCTTAGCTCAGCGATTTAACCTTTCGAGTCTATTAGCCTCCAAATAAAAGCGAACGAATTCTGCTTGTTCAAAAAATAAGTCTCCAATAATCATGGGTTAACATGTTCTCAGACAAAGCAACTCTTATGTGTTTATGGGCCCTCTGTGTGATATTTTGTATTATTTATCATGAATCAAAACTAACACATTTGCCTTTGAGTTGTTTTCTCTACAGGTAGTTAGAACTGATCTGTGTTGATAAGCTGACAGAACATCCCTACTTTACAAGATCGAAAGGGCCTGCAGATTCCTTCCCTGGTCAAAATTCTCAGAAGGGCAAATCTACAATGGGTGATAATGTTGAAGATACTAACTTAACAGATGTTGTCGTGGCTCGGCCGTCGTCATTGTCGAGCAATTGATTATGCGATTGATGCAACGGTCATTTGAGATGCGGGTTGAAATACAAAGGAGGCAAGATTCGCGATCCGAACTTTGTTCGGCGGATGGAAGGCCTCCACTTCACTTTCCTCCTTCAAATACGGGACAGACTCAAAACCCACCCCCCAGTCCTGCTCATAACCCATCTATCGTTGACCTAACCCCTCAAAACCCCGGTATGCCTCGCCTCCTATCGGACACCACCGCCGCCATAATACCAACCTCGAATGCCACTTCCTACCCAAAATGCTAACGCTTCAAGTGGTCACCCCCAAAGCCAACACATTAACAACCCTCAAACTTCTTTCCGTCACCAAAACCAACACACCAACCCCCAAAATTTCCCCCAAAACTACCAAGCCACTCCAAATGCCCAAAGCCCCTCCATTGCTCCACCCCTACCTCATAAAGCCATTTTCCAAATTCCGGTACCCAATGAGCATGAAGCTAATGGATCTGAGCTCGACCATTATGAAGAACGGGAGAGAGAGTGGAGGTCGAAGGAAGAGGCCGCTAAGCTAGACATGAAGGAAGAAATTCGGAAAGCCATGAAGGAGTTACAGTGTATTCCTGAAGTCGCCGGTTTGAATTATGAAGACTTATGCATTCATCCGAACTTGGACCTTCCGGAAGGATTCAAGGTGCCGAGGTTTGACGTCTTCGGAGGAACAGGGAACCCTCTGGCACATTTGAGGGCCTACTGTGATCAGCTCGTGGGAGTTGGAAGGGATGAAGCTTTATTGATGCGTCTTTTTAGCCGAAGTCTGAGCGGAGAGGCTCTGGAATGGTTCACCTCGCATGAGACAAGACAGTGGCCTAGCTGGAATGCTTTGGCCAAAGACTTTATTGAACGATTAAACACTGATGTGGAGATTGTTCTGATCGTTATTCTTTGGAGAAAATGAAGCAAAAGTCAAACGAAAGCTATAGAGAATTTGCGTATAGATGGAGAAAGGAGGCAGCTAGAGTTCGGCCTCTATGTCGGAGAAAGAAATTGTTGAAGTATTTGTGCGGGTTCAAGAGCAGTATTATGTGAATTATATTGCTCATTGGAGCAAAGTTCGCTGAGATAGTCAAGGTAGGTGAGACTATCGAAGATGGATTAAAAACCGGGAAAATTGCCCGTGTTGCTGCATCGCCCGGATCTTCGGGTTTGTTGAAGAAGAAGAGAGAAGAGGTGTCTGCTGTATCTTTTGAGGGGAAGAAGACCCCAAGAAAATTCTTTTCATACCAAGGTCGTTCTAGACCTTCACAGAGTTCATACCCGGTTTATACCCCTCTTCCTAATTATCAAAGTACTCCCCCTCCTATCTACCAAACTCCCCCTCCAATTTACCAGACTCCATCTTATCACTACCGAAATGTCACCCCCAACTGTGCCAATGTTCAGGCAAATTACCAAGCTCATTCCCCAACATATCAAACCGCAGCTCCACTTCACCAGAATACCATCCCGAACTACCAAGCTCCACAACCAAATTATCAAATCCACTCATATCCTAGATATCAAGCACCTCGCCCAAACGCTCCAAATTATCGTCAAATGCCTCCTCCTCAACAAGGCAATTACGATCCCCCCCGTCCTAGATTCGAGAAGAAGCCCGCTAGAATTTTTACTCCACTCGTTGAAAGCCGAACAAAGCTGTTCGAGCGATTAAACGCGGCAGGCTATATTCATCCAGTGGGGCCCAAACCGGTTGACACCAACTCAAAGTTCTACAGACCTGATCAGAGGTGTGCGTATCACTCCAACAGTGTTGGACATGATACTGAGGACTGTATCAATTTGAAGCACAAAATCCAAGATCTGATTGACCAGAAAGTGGTCTCTCTCCAGACAGTGGAGCCTAATGTGAATAGGAATCCTTTGCCAAATCATGGAGGCGTCACTATGAACATGATAGAGACAGATGATGATGGGTTCGTGGCAAAGGCAATAGTTCCGATCGCTCCTGATAGCCTAGAAAGAGCTGTGGCTTCATTGAGTATCAAAGAGAAGAAAGAGTTCGTGATTCTGACCCCTAAGAAGGTTGTTGCCTCGGTGCCACGGGAAACTCTTGCCCGACCAAAGTTCGTAATTGAAACGGCTGTTACCCAGGGTATGACTAGATCCGGCAGGTGCTACACACCAGAAGAACTATCCCAGGGGGTGCAGAAGAAAGAGCAGTCTAAAAGGCCAATCAGTGAAGCTGAAGCCGAAGAGTTTTGGAGAAAAATGCAGCCGAAAGACTACTCAATTGTGAAGCATCTGGAGAAGACACCGGCTCAGATCTCTGTATGGGCTTTGTTGATGAGTTCGCAAATGCATAGGCAAGCTTTGATGAAAGCTTTGGATGACACTTACGTACCCGTGGGTACTAATAGTGATAATCTGGCGGCAATGATAAACCAAGTTGTGCGAGGACATCGAATCAGTTTCTGTGACGAAGAGCTACCCTTTGAAGGCAGGATGCACAACAAAGCTCTGCATGTCACTGTGATGTGTCGAGACAAGATAATAAATCGCGTCTTGATCGATGATGGATCTGGTCTCAATATTTGCCCACTATCAACTCTGAGGCAGTTGAAATTTGACTTGGGAAAGCAGTGAACGAGTTAATGTGAGGCTTTTGATGGAGTGCAAAGAGATCGTTAGTGCGGTAAATTTGGATGTTCAGATAGGTCCTGCGGAATTTAAGGTAGAGTTTCAAGTGTTGGATATCAACACCAGTTACAACTTGCTTTTGGGAAGGCCATTTATTCACATGGCTGGAGCTGTGCCGTCTACCCTTCACCAACTAATGAAATTTGTTTGGAAGGACCAGGAATTGGTCATCTATGGTGAAGGGAGCCATTCCAACGGGTATGCGCCGATCGTTGATAGTGTCTCTCGAGGTTGTGACTTTTACACGGTGGAGCTAGTAAATGCCACCGGTGATGATTTGGCTTCACAACCCCCTATGCCTTCTGTGTACAAGATGATTGCTGCTGTGATGCTCCGGAGTGGTTTCGAACCAGGTTTCGGATTGGGGAAACACTTTCAAGGAATTGTCGAGCCTATCAAAATTCCCGCCAAAGGAGCAAAATTTGGTTTGGGGTATGCCCCCACAGATGATGAAACAGAGATGAAGAATAAGAGCGATGATCAAGCATTGGCCAGGCCAATCCCTCATCTGTACCAGTCATTTTCGGTGCGACAATATGTCGATGATGATGGTCTCGGGGAAGGAATCTATGGCCTTTTTGAAGAGATTGATGCGGTCGTCGAAGAAGAGGCTGGGACATCAGGCATCCGTGATGATGCGAACTGCGAGCAATTGCAAAGTGGACCTCCACTTTGATCACGATTTCGCTCTTACGGGTAGAAAGGACATGTGCTTTTGTTTGTTTCTTTAAATCGGTGGTAGTCCGGAAGAGGCCCGAGACCCACCCTTTTTGCAGTTTTTACTTGTTTGGAGTTTTTAAATTTTCTTGTGATGCTTTAAAAGGCTTAATGGCCCTCTGTCGTGGTCCAAGCTGTGTTTGTCTTTCAATTTAAATGAAAGCCTCTTTTGTCAAAAAATTATTTACTTATCGGTTTATACTTTTTTTTTCTAATTTTGTTTGTTTATGATTTCAGTAATATTAATTTAAAACCTGCCAATGTCATGTCATGTCATGAGCCGAATGAACAAAATGAAGCAGTTGATGATGAATGCGAAGAACACGAAGAAGAAAATGAGTTACCAGAACGTATAGCTGAAGAATTTCGACAATTTGAGAATCAACACAAGCCAAATCTTGAAGAAACTGTGATTGTGAATCTCGGAGACGAGGAATGTGTCAAGGAAGTCAGGATCAGTGTCTATTTGACCGAAACTCAAAGAAGGGACCTGGTTCATTTGCTCAGAGAGTACATTGATGTATTCGCAGGTCTTATAAAGATATGGGGTTGAGTGCGAATATGGTGTCTCGCAAGTTGCCGATTAATCCGATTTTAGTCGATAAAGCAAAAGACTCGGAAGTTCGCCGGAATTGAGTTTGAAAATCAAAGAGGAGATTACCAAGCGGATCGAGTCTCAGTAGTGGAAGTGACGCAATATCCAACTTGGTTAGCCAATGTTGTTAGGTTGCTAAAAAGATGGAAAGATCGAATTTGTGTTGACTCTGAGAGATCTTAACAAAGCTAGCCCAAAAGATAATTTTCCATTACCAAACATTCACATTCTCATCGATAATTGTGCAAAGCATGAGATACAGTCATTTGTGGATTGTTATGCGGGCTATCACCAGATCCTGATGGATGAAGAAGATGCAGAAAAAGGCTTTCATCACACCCTGGGGTGTGTATCATTATCGGGTAATGCCTTTTGGTCTCAAGAACGCAGGTGCTACTTATATGAGGGCTATGACAACTATCTTCCATGATATGATTCATAAGGAGATTGAGGTGTATGTAGATGATGTCATAATCAAGTCCCGCGAGAGTTCGGATCACTTGGCTCACTTGAGAAAGTTCTTCGATCGCCTACGTCGGTACAATTTGAAGTTAAATCCTGCCAAATGTGCTTTCGGAGTACCAGCCGGCAAGCTGTTGGGATTTATAGTTAGTAGGAGGGGTATTGAGCTTGATCCTGCCAAGATTAAAGCAATCCAGGAATTACCTCCTCCGAAGACTAAGAAAGAGGTGATGAGTTTTCTGGGAAGGCTAAACTACATCAGTCGATTTATAGCTCAATCCACCGTGGTGTGTGAGCCAATCTTCAAATTGTTGAAAAAAGACGCTTTGACGAGTGGGACGGAGAATGTCGGTCGCTTTTGATCTATTAAGAATTATTTGTCCAATCCACGGTGTTAGTTCCTCCACGAAGGGAGTCCATTGTTGTTATATTTATCTGTCTCGATAGTGCATTTGGATCGTCATGGCAACATGTGGCGGGAAGAAGGAGCGAGCCATTTATTATTTGAGCAAGAAATTCACTCCATATGAAGCTCGTTACACTCTTTTGGAGAACATGTTGTGCTTTGACTTGGATTGCTCGGAAGTTGCGACATTATTTGTCTTCTTATACTCGTACCTTATTTCGGGATGGATCCGTTGAAGTATATTTTCCGAAGCAATGCCGATCGGAAATTGGCTAAATGGCAAATGCTTTTGAGTGAATTTGACATCGTGTATGTGACTCGAGGCGATAAAGCCAAGCTTTAGGTGATCATCTTGCGGAGAATCCGGTCGATGAAGAATATGAACCACTCAAGACTTATTTTCCGATGGAGAGGTTGCGTTCGTGGTGAAGATATTTACGAAGCATACCCAGGTGGAAGTATTCTTTGATGGGCGGCAAATCATCGAGGAAAGGTATTGGGCGGTCTTAGTATCGAAGCGGTCAGCACTATCCTATGGCGGCTAAACTCCGATTTGACTGCACGAATAACATGGCGGAGTATGAAGCTTGCATCCTTGGTCTGAAGATGGCAATTGATATGAACGTTCATGAGTTATTGGTTATTGGAGATTCAGATCTGTTGATTCACCAAGTTCAAGGAGAATGGGCTGTGAAAAACCCAAAAATCACACCATACGTGCAGTATATACAGAAGTTGTGCAAGAGGTTCCGCAGAATTGAGTTCAGACACACTCCCAGGATACAGAATGAATTGGCTGATGCTCTTGCCACTATTGCCTCAATGATTAAACATCCAGATACAAGTTATATTGATCCTTTGGATATCGAGGTAAAAGAGCAGCCTGTTCATTGTTCACATGTCGAAGCAGAACCAGATGGTTTGCCTTGGTATTTTGACATCAAGAAGTATTTGGAGACCGGGGACTATCCTGAGAATGCAACTTTAAACCAGAAGAAGTCGATGCGTGTGGCCCTCAATTTCTTTGCAGTGGGAAATCCTTTATAGGAGGACTCGGTTTAGGTCTTCCGGATGTGTTGATGCTAATGAAGTTGCGACTTCTGGAGCAGAATCACGCGGAGTTTGTGGTACTCACATGAATGGACTCACTTTAGCAAGAAAGATCCTCCGGCGAGCTATTTACGGATGACTATGGAGCACGATTGTTGCAAGTTCGATGCGAAATGTCATAAATGTCAAGTGCGTGGTGATTTGATTCGAGTTCCGCCTCACGAACTCAATCTTTATGAGTTCACTTGGCGTTTGTAGCTTGGGGCATGGATGTCATTGGTCGATAGAGCCACGCCTCCGGCGGACCGCATTTATTTTGTTGCCATTGACTACTTCACCAAATGGGTGAAGACCGTATAAGTCGGTGACTAAGAAAGTTGTGGCGGATTTTGTTAAGTAACAACTTGATATGTAGGTTTGAGTGCGGAATCCATCATTCGCGATAATGGGCGAATCTTAATAGTCACGATGAGAAATATGTGAACAATTCAAGATTACTCAGGAACTCAACCGCCTATCGTCCCTAAATGAATGGAGTTGTAGGCCGCCAACAAAAATATAAAAAGATTAGGAAAATGATTGATAATCGCGAGAGTTGGCAGATGCTACCATATGCTTTGTTGGAGTTCTGAGCAGTAGCCGAACATCAATTGGAGCTACTCCATATTTGCTAGTATATGGAACGGAAGCAGTTATACCTGCAGAAGTTGAAATGCCTTCATTGAGAATTATCCAAGAGGCTGAATTGGATGATGCCGATTGGATTTGCAAGCGGATCGACCAATTAACCTTGATGAGAAGAGAATGGTTGCTGTTTGTCATGGTCAACTATACCGACAAAGGATGATTCGTGCTTTCCATAAGAAAGTAAGAGCCAGAACGTTTGAGGTTGGTCAGTTGGTTCTCAAACGTATTTTCCCTCACCAAGATGAATATAAAGGGAAATTTTCACCAAATTGGCAAGGACCCTACTTGGTTCGTAAAGTGTTACCCGGAGGTGCCTTGATCCTGTCAGAGATGGATGGAATTGAATGGCCAAAACCAATCAACTCAGATGCTGTTAAGAGATATTATGTGTGAAGTTTCAATTTGTATTTCTGTCATTTCGTTGTAATCGCTCTACTTGCTTGTAATCACTTTGTTTAGAATTTTATCCCACTGTAATGAACTACGTCTGACCTGAATTCTCAAGAATGAGATACGTAGGCGGCCTATGTCGGCCTCGGTCACCCCTTTATTCCCTTTTAATGTTTTTTTTTTCTTTCTTGTGGTTGAACTACGTTTGACCTGATTCCTGCCTCAACGGGATACGTAGGCGCCACAAGGGCTCGGTCATATTTCCCGTAAGATTTCTATTTCTCTCTACAATAGAAACTGGGACAGAATTTTTGAAAAGGACTCAAAAATTCTCAAGAAGGAGATCTTCCCAATGAAGTCAAAACTAAAGTTACTTTTAAGTTTACTCTTTGGGACAGAAATTTGAGTCATCCTCAAAATTTCAATGAGGCTTATCGGTATTTTAGAATGACTTTGAATACTTCCCAAAGAAGTGTCGATAGATCTCGAGGCATCAACCAAGGCGTTCACCAAGCTTGGTGTGACACGACACTTAGCGATGACCTTTTCCAAATATTACTTTTTTAAAAAAAAAAAAAAAAAAAAAATCTATTTTTCCTTAAAACTTTTCTTTAGTGTTTCAATTATTTTGCATAACAAATGTCTTCTCTTATCCACCAAGAAGCGGGAGATCGGAGAAATCAATTGGAGATAAGCCAAATAAGGATCAGACAACCGACAAAATCGCCTGGTCGGTTCACTTTAAACTAACAATTTTTCTATGAATGCAGGTCTACAAGTTTGCCTCAAGATCATCATATTCCTCCATTCAACGAACATGGAGAAGTCGAAAGGCAAGGATCTCTCCAAAACTAACAATTTCTTTGTGGATGCAGAAAATATTTTATGCTTATTATACCAAAGAATTGGGAATGGAAATATTATTGTTCAATTCCCAGCAGGGCGAAATCTGTGACGAACATTGTTCAGAGATGGAACAAAAGAAAAAGAGCACAATATTGTTATTTTCCAACTACCAAGATGCCTGGAAGACATTTACCTGCATTATATTATCAGATATGATAATACTATTACCTCGAAGGTTATCTATATCGTATTGTCGAATGAGATGATACCAATACTCCGAGGATTATTCTATTGTCAAAAAGACAATGCCACCACTACAAGATATCCAGAAGATCACCTAAGTTATGCGGTGAAGCTCATCTTCGTTAAAGTCGGGAGGCATCATCATCGCTTTTATGCATCGCGAAAATTCATGCATTGAGAAATTCATGCATTGAGAAAATTCATGCATTGAGAAAAATCATGCATCGCGTAAATTCATCCATTGAGAAAATTCATGCATTGAGAAAAATTCATGCATTGCAAAAAATTTATGCATCGCAATAATTCATGCATTGAGAAAATTCATGCATCGCTAAAAATTCATGAATCGCGAAAATTCATGCATCGCGAAAATTCATGCGTTGAGAAATTCATGCATTGAGAAAATTCATGCATTGAGAAAAATTTATGCATCGCGATAATTCATCATTGAGAAAATTCATGCATCGCAAAAATTCATGCATCGCGAAAATTCATGCATCGCGAAAATTCATGCATTGAGAAATTCATGCATTGAGAAAATTCATGCATTGAGAAAAATCATGCATCGCGTAAATTCATCCATTCAGAAAATTCATGCATCGATTAAAATACATGCTTTTATAAAAATTTATCCATAGATAAAATTAATTCATTTAGAAAATTCATGCATCGCGAAAATTCACGCATTATAAGAAAAAATTCATGCATCGCGAAAATTCATGCATTGAGAAAATTCATGCATTGAGAAAAATCATGCATCGCGTAAATTCATCCATTGAGAAAATTCATGCATTGAGAAAAATTCATGCATTGCAAAAAATTTATGCATCGCAATAATTCATGCATTGAGAAAATTCATGCATTGAGAAAAATCATGCATCGCGTAAATTCATCCATTGAGAAAATTCATGCATCGTGAAAAATTCATGCATCGTGAAAATCCATGCATTGAGGAAAATTCATGCATTGCGAAAAAATTCATGCATCGCGAAAAATTGCATTGAGAAAAATTCATGCATCGTGAAAAATTCATGCATTGAGAAAATTCATGCATCGCGTAAATTCATCTATTGAGAAAATTCATGCATTAGAAAAATTCATGCATTGCCAAAAAATTCATGCATCGCAAAAATTCATGCATTGAGAAAATTCATGCATCGCGAAAATTTATGCATCGCAAGAGTCATTCACAGAGTATTATCAAACAAGATAGTACCATCACCTTGAGGGACATCATCAATAGAATATCCTCAACCTACAGAAGGATCTTCATTATCATTATCCTATCGATGGATTAGCATTATCCTACCGATGGACCTTCTTTATCAACATCATCATCCACGGCGATGAAACATCATCATCATAATGTCATATAGCGACTATCCTACCAATGGATCGTCATTCTATCGATGGATTATCGTCATCTTACTAATGAAGAATCATCGTTATTATTTTCATTCGCAAAGCAGCGTCGAGAGGCATCAACATATTACATCAGTCTATTTCCTATTACTTCATATCAAAAGAAGAGTACATTGAAGAATCATATTGCAAATATAATATACAAGCTTTATTTGCTTTACGTCAAACCCGATGAAGTTGACACTAAAAATTCAAGGAGAGCAACTAAGTGTCAACATGAGGATGAATTCTCAAATCAAACCACAGGTGCGGACGACATCAAAAGAGGATGCAGCACAACGTGGAACTTTTCTTAGCGTGGCCCAGGACATAGTCCAGAGGAGTGCCAAACTCTTGGGACGCGAGCACAGGAACGACTTCCACCACAATCAAACAACACCCTTCTCGGAAGGCATGTGGGTTTTTCTTTAAGTTTATTGGTTTCAGTTTCGCATCCGGAAAATTCGGTCTCTATCGGGCGACTTTCCAATCTAAGTGGCAATGCTCGAGTTTTGGAAATTATGTCCATGTAAGTTCTTACTTATGGATGTGAAGAGCTCCACATTCATAGCTAAGAGGTTACAAGCCTCCTTTTCAGACTCGACTTGTTGTCACTCTTTTAAGAACCAAAGGTTATCTTGCATAATAGATTTCCTTTTCAACCGATCGAGTCAAACTACAAACAGTCTGATTCCTTAAGTTGAGGGATATGTACGCGGAACCAATGTTGAAACTCGACTGTATTCCAACACTCACACTTAAATCTTATTCTCAAGGCGTTCTAGTCCTTTCATAATTCGGTATTGGGATGACTTTGAATTCCTTCAAATCGTGCGTCAAATCAAGCGTATCGAACTACAAGTGGCCTGAATTCTCATATAGCCTGAGATATGTAGAAAACTTACTTCCAAGGTTCGGCCATGACTCCTAAAATCCATACTCAAATCCTTTTCCGAAAGATGAAGATGTGGTCGGCCAAAATTGGATTGGTCAATTTCATTTTCCTCGAATTTCTTGCATCAATCCGAGTAAAACGAGGGACAGCTGTTGACACCCAATTTTGGCCATCCACAATATAAATTAATCATCAAACCTTCGATTTCTAACAATTTAAAATAATTAGTTTCATAAAAATTTCGAAAATGAAATAAAATAAACAAAGTTTACAAATTATTTTAAGTAATTTTGGTCACTTTTTAATAATGTGTATATTTTAGTTATGTACCTAATTAATGCATTTTACGAATATTCAAAAAAAAAAAAAAAAAAAAATAAAAGATTATAAATTTTTTTATAATTTATTAGTAGTAAGGGTCATAATTTTGAGTTAATGAATTGTATAAATTCAAAATACTTTCAAGTTGTTTTAGAGTAATTTTATCGTTTTAATAATTCAAATAATTTTAAATAATAAATATGTATCACGTTATTTTATAAATATTGGAAAATCATCACAAAGATTTTACATTCTAGTTAAATGTTTTACTACTTTAAGTTATAATTTAAATGTCATGTTAATTAGTTCAGTAACTAAATTAATTATTTTATTATGAAATAATTATTATATTTTGTTAAGATTAAGAAGCTCGATAATTAATTAATATTAATTCATCTAAATTAAATTCAATATTTAAAAATAAATAAATAAAAACTTAACCCTTCTCTATTTGGGCCATTTGGAAAATGGCCCAATTTAATATAATCAACAGCAACCATACGGTTGCCAGCCCTAAACAGCATTCCAGACGGCCCACAACCATTCCCAATTCCTTTTCCACCAACAATAATTCCCAGCCCATAATAACCGACCCATCCCTTTTCTTCTTCACAAAACAACTCCCACACATACATACATACGATTCCAAACGACACCCCCACCCCTGCGTCTTCCTGCAGCCTTCAGCCCTGCAAGACCCCAAAAATCAACGGCAATACGCAGTCAACAGCTCACGCAGCAGCACACCACCGACCCCTTAGCCTCCTTCTCCTCATCTGCAGCAGCACGTGAACAACAGCTACCAAACGCCTACAATCGTTGACAATTGCACACAAATTGCAGGAATTTACAGCTCCCACACCTTCCTCTGCAAAAACCATCCACCCTAGTCTTTTCATCCAGATTTCATGGGATTTCCATGGAAATCTTGTGCAAAACGGAAAAATTTTCAAATTGAGGAAAGAATCAATGCCTATTCTACCCTTTCCCCCATTTCGAACCTCAATGCCCCTTCTATAAATTGTCCCTTGTTAGTCATAAAAAGGGGCTGGTTGGAGGACTTTTAGAGAAAAAATACACAAAAGCTACTTAAGCTAATAACAACAAGAATACAGACGAAATACATTTGAAATCGAAGAGAGATTTGTGTGACTATAGTGTGGTTTCCTTGTTCATTCATAAGAAGCCTTGTAATCTCGTTTTGGTGGTGGAATCGTCTTTGTGGCTGGCTCGTCTCGTCCTTGTTTCGCTGCCCCAAAACAGGTCAGTGACATTTGACTCTGATTTTAAATTTATTTTCGTATACAATTTTTTAATTATATTTTCTTTCCTTTTTAATTATTTATTGCTGCTTTTTTGTTCATAGGGTTTATGATTATTATTCATAATTTCCTCTATTTTTATTTTATTTTTAAAAAAAAAAAAAAAAAAAAAATTATTTCTAGAGCTCATTCATTATAAAAAAAAAAAAAAAAAAACTTGGCCTTAGGATGCATATATTTAACACTTTGTTTCGATTTTCTCTTGAAATAATTGTTGCAATAATTTGCATTATGTTTTACTGTTCTTTAGATTTCTTTTAAACTGAAAGTAATGAGCTTTAACATATAAGAACAAATTTGTAAGTAAATTTGTCATTAATATATTTAATGTGTGCTTGTATGTGTAAGGTGAAAGGTTGTCTTTAGTATTCGTTTTCCTTTTTCATGAAATGGTGGCAAAGATTTCGTTTTCAGATGTGATTTAGTGCTTATCGTTAAAACCATCTCTCTATTTACATTTTTTTTCGAATTCGTGATCATTATGCCCGCCTCGAGTCTTAGCTTGTTTCATCGGATGGGTATGATGATGTTCTGTTTTGTTGTTGATGAAAGAATGTTCACATCTCCGTTGTGTGCTTGGAAAGCGGCAAAAATGCATTAGATCGTCGTATATTTGGCCTCTCATGAAGACAAACTGATCTGTGGAGTTTTGTGTTGTTTTCAAACGTGTTATGAATCTAACTATTGGAAGGGAATTTTCTTGCTCGTTTTAAGGTTGTATCTGGTTTAATCTCTCTGTGTTGCGCCTACTAGTCGGATAACCTTTGTCTCATTGGTGTCGTATTTGTTCTCTCTCCCTTTTTTCTCCTTATCTATATATATATATATATATATATATATATATATATATATATACATATATAGATTTTATTTTTATTTTTATTTTTATTTTCATTTTCTTAAGCATGTTAGATTATAATATGCATCTTCCTTTATTATTTAAAGTTTACTGTTGGTTGAGAAGAAAGGTTATTTATGTGTATTATTTTGTAGTGATGAGTTAAGTGTTTGTCCATCACAAATTGTTTTTCTAGGATCTTGTTGTTTTCTTAGCTTCATATGTTCCATTTTAAGGTTAAGGCATATCAATTCATGTGATAAGAGCATGCCTTGACCCATATATTTTTGTTACTTGTTGTCACTAGTATGTATTTTCTCCTTTAAATGTTTTGCTATGAAACTATTAGTGGTCTATAGGTTTATGCAAAGTCACGTGATCACAAGTTGATCATGACTTGACTATCCCAAAATGGAAATCTCAACTAAATAGAATTAAAAGCATTTTTGCATTATTAATTTGTTGGTGTTAGTTGAATGAATTATTTTTAGAGTTACGTTTGTTGGTTGCCTTAAGTTCTAAGACTAGTATTACGTGCCTAGTTGTCTAGTTAATTAAAGGAATACTTATCTAAGTGGGGCTGATTTTCCCTCAAAATTAATTATGTAGTTGTAGGTCGTATGCTCATTCATGATAATATGTCATATTGATTAGTTCATATTATGTTGAATGTATAATCTTTGACTTGGCATGTAGCTTTGATATGGCGCTACCATGTGGTTTAGCTTTATTGAATCATATGTCGTGTGAATGCTCCTACTTGGCAAAAATGTAATAAATTTTATTAATTGGCTTGTTTGTTTAGTCGATGACACCTTGTTTTGTCTTGTATCTTTGATTTTAATCTTAGCTTACATCCAATTGATATCTCTTATAATTATTATTTATAACAAATTCTAATTTTCTTATCATTCTTTTGTTACATATGAAATCTGCTCGGTTCATCGTGAACTTTTATTTCGTTCCTTGCATTTCGAGAGGGTCATAAAGACCAAAAATACTTTTCATCGAGTCAGCTCCTATACATTCGGAACAGGCCTCGGAGATCACTCAGTTTGCTGAAAATTAATTCAGAAGCCCAAAACAGGGCTGTATACATCAGTATACACCGATATATAGGGAGAAAATATTGATATACAGGGCCAAAACGTGAAAAATACAGGGCTGGGCAGTGTACAGGTGTTCGGAAGCAAGAAATGCATGAAATAAGCTGATATGTGCGCCGATATACACTAATATACAGCCAATATACACCCAAAACGGGATTGGGCTGAATTGAAACATTTGCAGCGAAATTGGCCCAATAAGGGCCCAATTTCATTATCTCTCTTACCCTATACTTGTTTAATTATGTTTGATTTAACTCTAACTTTATAATTGTTAATTAACTTAATTAGAGTCCCCAAAAGATGAGTTATTTCCTTTGTGTTGAGTTATTTTTTTTTTTTTAAATCAAATATGTCGGTCAAATTATGCATTGTAATTAAGTTAAATCTTTGGTTCTAAAAATAATATTGCTAAACTTGTTACTTAATCACTTTTTATTCACTTTAAAATTGTTCAAGTAAACATATATTTTTCTCAAATAAACTTAAAAAAATATTAGTCAAGACCCTTTTCAATTAATAAAAATAATGATGATATATATATATATATATATATATATATATATATATATATATATATATATATATATATATATATATACATACATACATACATACATACATACATTCCTACTTGATCTTTTTGCAAAAAAAAAAGTTAGTTGATTAACTAAAATTAATTTCCATGTTTAATTTATCAAATTGGTTTCATATATTGTTTCAAAAATGAATTATATGAATTCTAATTAATCTAGTTTTATTAATCTTTTATTCACGTGCATTTTAATTGTTCCATGTTTAGTCCCTTTTAATAAATAAAATAAAAGTATGTCATTTATTTATTTCCTTAAAGTAAATCAACTATTATGAATTGTTATTTTATGTTAAAATCATTCTTTTAAACAATTAGTCAAAATATTTTTAGTCAAGTCGAAGGATAACCGCGTGTTAGCGGGCGTTTCAAGTGCCTTAAAAACCTTCTTGAAGCGTAAATAAGAACTTCTTAACCATTTTCTCAAATTTTGAAGATTTAATCATTGAGTCTTTTAAAATCAAGTTTTCTTAATTTCTTTAAAAAAATTAAGTGGCGACTCTTTTCTAAGTATTTTTCTTAAATTGTTTTATACTTAGCACATTTCAAAAAGTAATTTTTTCTACAGATAGGAAAATTACTGCGCAACAAGTATTAAACAACAAAAAGGAAAAATAAAAAGAGAACACTAAATAAAAGTAGGCTACGCATTCACCAGTGAGATAATATCTCAAATTATCACTCAATTTTGCATAGTTCAATTAGAAAGTCACTCAACTTTAAGTTGTTTACATAGAAAGTCTGTCAACTTTATTTTTAACTCAAAAGTCATTTAACTATTGGTATTTCACTTAACAAATCACTCAACTATTGATATTTTTACTTAAAAAGTCACTCAACAAACTTAAATGATTTATTCATTAATTTTTATTTTAAATTAGTTTTTAAGAATAGAAAGTATGTTGGCACAAACCAAACTCCTCCTATTACTATAGTTGCCTTGTAATTGTTCATATTATGTGCTCATCCTTCAAAAGATATGGACAAAAGTGAGTCTCTATTGTCAAATGCAAATGCTACTGTGAGATTGAGGGCTCTGACTACGTGACCATGATGTCTAAGCCCCAACAACTTTTTACTACTCTTCTGAGCATTGCCAAAAATTGTACCTAAGAACTGTTAGTTAAGAAGAACAATGGGGACAGGCTTAAGGCTGAGAATGAAACGTCAGTCAATTCACATATTTGACACATTTATATGATGATCTCAGTTCTTCCATAGAAATTTTATGTTAATTTGATATTTCAATCATTTTTCTTTCAGTTTTTATTTCCTTCATTGTAATTTGAATTGACATCAATAAACGAGCTCTATTTCATGTAATTACTGAATTTGAGTTCAATTTGGTTCAAGACCAATTAGTTAAATAACGTCAATGGGGAGGAGTAGATAGAAGTCTAATCCCTCATATATATATATATATCTCCATTGTATCCTTTGTTACCATTTATTTCTATGTTATGTTTAGGCTTCCCATTAAATCAGAGGTTTAGTTGTCTGTTATTGTTGAACAATTAAGTGTTCACTTCATAGTCAATTATATGTACCGAAAAATAGTACTCCATGATATGCATGCATGATGATTCATGTTTGTTGCAAGAATTTCGTCTCAGTAAAATTTTGTCAGAAAGTCACTCTTGAATGGAAAAAAATAAAAATAAGAAAGAAACATGAAAAAGGAAAAACAAATGGAGAACACGAAATTAAAGTAGGCTAGACTGCCAGATGGAAATGGAATCCTTCCATCTTTCTGTAAATTGGACTACTTTTTGATGATAAATTTTTTAAATTTACTAAACCAGTACAAATAATAGCTAATGTGGGGTTGCTCATGCATAGAAGTAAGTTGGCAGAAACCAAACTCCTCCTATTATAAAGTTGCCATGTAATAGTTCATATTATGTGCTCATATCCTTCAAAACATATGGAGAAAAGCGAGTCTCTGTTGCCCTATGCAAATGCAACCTTTTCATCACCCCCTAAAGATAAGAAGCACTTTGTGCTAGTTCATTCGGCATTCCACGGAGCATGATCCTGGTACAAGATTGTGGCATTGATGAGATCTTCGGGGCATAATGTAACAGCTCTTGACTTGGGTGCTTCAGGAATCAACTCGAAACAGGTCCTCCAAATCCCAAATTTTTCTGATTACTTAACGGAGTTCATGGCTTCATTTCCTGCACATAAAAAAAATAGTTCTTGTAGGTCATGCCTTTGGTGGACTCGTCATTTCTAAAGCCATGGAAATTTTCCCAGAAAAGATTTCAGTTGCTGTATTTGTCACTGCTCTAATGCCTGGTCCAAATATCAATGCAGCCACTCTCTACACTAAGGTATCAATTTTCCATATTCCCAACTTAAGCCATCATGAGATGATCTATTAAGTTTGTTTAAACTATTACATGTTTGAAACTAAATATACTTCGTTATAGGTAGTCAGTGCAGTTAGTACTCAACTTGATAATCATGTTACATACGATAATAGACCTACGAATCCTCCAACCACTGATTTTCATTTTTTGGAAAAAAAAAAATTAATACAGGTGAATTTTTTAAAACTCTACAAATGATTTTAGAATTTTATTTTTTTAAAAAAAGAAATAATGATGAAGCTGAAATTTGGGATGGTTTCGTGAAGAATTGAAGATGTTGAAAATTTGAGAGTTGTTTATGTTCTTCATGTATTCTTCGTGTTTTTAAGAAAAAAAGTAAAAAATATATAAAAAAAACTTCAATTGAAAAGTGTTAAACCTTGTTTGGGTATAAAAAATGGTTTTGTAAAACCAGAGTTTAAAAAAATGGCATGAATGAGCCTTTTCTTTAACAGCAACAGCATAGATAAGCCAAACTTTTAACGGAGGACATATATGAGCCTTTTCCCTTAAAATTATAGCCACTCTTACCCCCTCCCAGGACCCTCTTTCTCTTCAAGCTCATACTTCTCAACAAATAAATCCTTACACTTTTTATTAATCACTGTTACCAAAATTGGTTCTAGCTAGCTAGCCGAAAATTTATTAGGAGGAAGTAAAATGCATATCTAAATGCCACCTTTCATTAAAGATTGTATGCTACGTGCACTTTAATTTTTTTTAAAAAAAAGGAATGCTCAAACACGAAATGCAATTCCTTTTTCCAAGCTATAAATACCATCATGAATCAATTCAATTTTTTCATCTACTCCCTCTGTTTCATTTTACTAGGGTTATATTAACTTGACACATCCGTTAAGAAATCTTTATGTGCTCATTCTTCAAAAGGAGACAAAGATATCGAGCAAAATATGTATCTAACAAGTCTAGTAGTTCTAATACTTTTGTTGCCATATGTAAATGCAACCTTGTCAGGATCTAAATGTCCTAAAGCTAGCAAGCACTTTGTGCTAGTTCACAAGGCAGGCAATGGAGCCTGGTCTTGGTACAAGATTGTGGCATTAATGAGATCTTCAGGACATAATGTCACAGCTATTGACTTGGGTGCTTCAGGAATCAACCCTAAGCAGGTCCTCCAAGTCCAACATCTATCCGATTACTTTAGTCCACTAATGAAGTTCATGGCTTCTCTTCCAGCACATGAAAAAGTGGTACTAGTAGGCCATAGCCATGGTGGATTAGCCATATCTAAAGCCATGGAAAGTTTTCCCGAAAAGATTTCAGTTGCTGTATTTGTCACTGCTCTAATGCCTGGTCCAACTCTCAATGCAGCCACCGTCTACATCGAGGTACCAATTTGTCATATGTATTCCCAAGTTTAGCCATGGGGATGATCAGTTATATCTGTTTGCTTACACTTTTTACATGCTTGAAACTAAATATACTTTGTTATAGTCATCTAGGGGAGTATTATCTGCACTTGATAATCGTGTGACATATGATAATGGACCTACCAATCCTCCAACCACCTTCCTTGATGGTCCAAAGTACTTGGCCACTAATGTTTACCAGCTGAGCCCAATTGAGGTAAGCAAAGCATACATAAATATGTCTTTGAAATAGCCAAGTCCTGTTATTCTGGTCATGGACATGGAAAGCAACTGATTTAAATTAGTTTATTTTTCCTTCTTGATGTTAGGATTTGACGTTGGCCAATACAATTGTAAGGCCGCTATACTTATACAGTGTGGATGATGTTGCTAAGGAGATAGCTTTTTCAAGCAAAAGGTATGATCAGTTAGGCGAGTGTTCATTATTGCTGCTAATGATAAATTTCTAAAGAAGAAATTTCAAAGGCAGATGATTGAAAAGAATCCACCTGATGAAGTGAAAGATGGAAGAGAAACAATCAAGGATTTGACAAGATAAAACTCTCACAGACTAGTATCAAAATAAAACTCACAGAATCAATTTTGTTGAAGTGCGTGAATCACACGCGCCGTCAAAGCTGGAGGAGACAACCCAGTTCGAAGAGCGCGTGTAGGCGCGTGAGAGGACAAATCTTGGTCCGGCTTCCTGTTTTAACATCGGTTTGGCATCTCCGGTTGACCTATTGTGTCGCATGGGACCATTTTTCCAAGAAGAAAATCCTCCAAACAGAAACTGTAAACCCTCTTTGGTCAGGTTTGAGACTACTCTGTTTATTGCTAATTTTTTCTTGATTCTGGAAACTGCCTATGACTGCAGCAATGAGTTGAATTGTTGCTTGATCAATTTGTGACTTGATAGTTGATACTATCTGTTGAAGGCTATTTGAAGCCTATTTGGTAAATTATTTCTAGAGTGCAGCAACAAGTTTGGCCATTGTAAAGTTTTTTTTATTGTGTTATTAGGCTGCTGTTTGTTTATTTGGAGGGTTTGATGGACTTGCAAATACAGTTGGGAAATTCTCTCAATATCAGAAATTATTGAAGGAATGCACTTTTGCCAGGTTAGATAGAACATGTCTTATATTACAAAAGTGGCTCACATATATCTTTCGTTACATAAATGGCCCAAATATACCCATCCAATATGAAAATAAAATAGTGAATGATTTCATTCCAATTATCTGGTGAAAACAGAAATTTTACTTATTTATTCTCATTTGATGAATGATTGAACTTCCAAGAAACACATCCAATAAAAAAAAAATGCCCCTATAGCACCTAACATGGGGTTACTTCAGCATGAAAGTAAGTAAATTAATTAACAAATGTCAAACTCCTGGAATTATATAATTGCCTTGTAATGGTTCATACAATGTGCTCATTCTTCAAAAGAAGAAGAAAAAGTTATGGAGAAAAGCAAGTTTCTAACAAGTCTAG